>BDMV01000007.1:32356786-32378794 GCA_008326285.1 Oryza officinalis | reverse complement strand
CTACGGCTCAAATTCGTGTGGTTGAATGCATGCATACGCATCTAATGAGTTCCTGGAGACTCACCAAGGGGTGCGCGACGGTTGGCGAAGCTCGGACAGCGACGGCGATGGAGAAGACTCCTCGGCGGCGGCAGAAACCTTCGGCTTCACGGCGACAGCCCGCTCTGGTTGATGAACGGCTAGACGGAAATGCTCGGGTGGTCAGAGAGGTCTCCAGGGTACTTCATGCGCAAGGAATCGAGTGGAGACTCACCAGAGAAGGAGGATTCAGAGATGGAGCCCGGCGGCTAGAATTGGGGAAGAAACAGCCGATCTCCTTATCCACAGCTTTGCGATTCAATTCTTTTGGTCGGATGACTCCTGGGGTTGAGACGAAGACGATGGCGCGGCGGCTTGGCCTGATTCGGCCGGACGACGATGATGTCTGGGCGGCGGCGCTCTGGAGCTTGCAGGGGCACAGCGGCGTTCCGGTGGGATGGCTGCAAGACACGGGGCAAGATTAGGGGGGATGGGATCAGCACCGTGTGGAGAGTACGGAGTACAAAAAGAGGAAGAACGACCGAGGTGCAATAGCGGCAGCAACGGTCGTCGTCTCCACGGCCGGCGGCAAGGAAATGGCGACAGAGATGGCTGAGGGCTTCCTCCCTCGGTTGGATCGGCTATGGGACGGAGAGAAGGGTTATGCGACGCGGCTGAGAGAGGTTATGGGCGAGCTCGAGCACGCCGGCGCCGTTCTCTCTCGCCCTCGGTCTCTCTCTCTGAAGCTTGGGCGGTGGAGCAGGATGCACAAGGGTGAAGCTAGCCCGTGTCACCGTCAGGTGGGCCCAAGGTTGATGTAAACACAGGCTGAGAGAGAGAAAAGGGTAGATAACTGGGTGAGCTACTGTACAGATAGTTACAAATAATATTCCTTATTTATTTCTCCCTCCCATCTTTATACCTTCACCATTTAATTTGTGTGTATGATAAAATATTGTGGATTTTACTGGAGGTAGGTAAAAGTACCTAGATTCCATTTTCTTTGGTTTCACTCAAAAATAATCTATATTTTAATCTCAGGGAAAAAGAGAAATCTAGTTCAGCCGAAGTTGATTTGAATTTTTAGGAGGTCAAAACCTAGAAAATAAATTCTAGAAAAATTATATTAATTCATGATAAATAGATTATTATTTGAATAAATTATTTCCCCTATACATTTTCATGTGAGAAAATACACATATGGGATGTGTATCGATTTGGCCGATTAGGGTTTTGGAAAAATCTCCAGTTTGACCGTTTTGACCCAATTATTTGAGACATCAAAAGTACTTATTAAATTATACCAAAATTCCAGTGATATATATATATTGATTAGGACCTACATGAATTTCCTCATGATTTAATATTGCACCATTTATTTTTAAATATTAAATGAGTTCGCCTTCCTTTAAGTATTCTTATTTTAAATACATAGTTAAATGATCGTAAAATTATATTTTGATTTGTAATTAACCAGAGATGAAGGGGTAAGGCTTTTACTTTCATTTCACCACGCTTAACTTACAAGACACATGAGCATGGGTGCACTTAAGGTGACCACTAGTGTAGTGTGTTTATTACCTATATGTGAATTAGCATGCATGTACACCTGTGTTCATGAGACCTAGAATGAAGTGCAACCTAGATTCAAAAACATTTTTAAGGATCTCAAATCTCACATCCTATGTTTATGAAAATATTTTACACATCAAGTTAATTTGAGGAGGAGGAAGTTTTTAGATCATTTGCCACATTACACCCAAACATTGGTTAGCTTAACCTTACCTAGGTTATATATTCGAAAAATCTTGGTCATTCGCTTGAAAATATATTTTTATTGTTTAGACATAGTAAAAATTCGAAATTCGAATTTTTGGTATGTTACAGATCTACCCCCCTTAAAATAAATCTCGTCCTCGAGATTTGCGTTGGGTTGTGAGTGAAAAGATGATCAAGGTTAGGTTGATCTCCTGATAACGATACAACATTATCAGTCTTTTATTTGTTATTGAGAAAATCTTCTTAACATACTAGATTTTACATTTTTAAAAGAAATATTAGTTGGTCCCGATATGCACACTCCTTTAATCAAAGGAATGAGTTTATAAAAACATTTTAAGTTGTATTATCGACTTGCTGCAGTTAAGGTAACAAGAGTCTTTGTTGGGCTGGGAAAGGAGCGGTGTTTATTCGGTCATGGCGAGTATGGTTCATGGAAAACTCAACATATGGGTAGTACGTCTCGAGCGGTAGTTAATATATTGGAGTTGAAGCATAGTACAGTTTTTTTTCAAGATTATGGTTGCAATCCAATCTTATTGAACTCACATTTGGTCTAAGATTAAGGAACTCACATTTGGTTTACAAGAGGTGGTTCATGGAATTTTTGGTATAAGGTTTCCCTTAATTTGGTAAATGATGGTAAAATTTAGCTATGGGAAAGCTACACCAATTAAAAGGACATTGTTGGTTACAATTAGCATGTTAAAGCTATGGCTAGGTACAAAACTTTAAACATTATGGTCATGACCTCGCGTTGCTGAGCTCATTTTTGGCAAATGGAAAATTTCAGGACAGCAAGCCCGGTAATCAGGAAAATAGGGAATAACAAGTCCCTAATTACTATTACATCCATCAATAAAGGTTTTACATAATTGGGGATACATGGTAGTCATAATACATGGCATGGTTCATTGAATCACACACCTGGGAAAACTCGAAATGATGGAATTTGATTAATCGGGACAAGTCGGGTTATGACTCATCATATACCTTCATATACTTGGGTCATGGTAGAAAGCGGATTGTTAAATGGCATGTGTAGCAATAACTTTCTTTTTCTCAAAAAGGCATGGATGTATGCTATGATATCATGATGAATGAATGATGCGATGTATGTATGAAATGATTTAATGTGTATGAAAATATTTTGTATTGCATACATGCCATGGGACAATCCTTTTTGGTTCAACCGATTGGTAGGTTGTGGTAGTAGCATGGCTTGTTTGAGTTCATGTCTCCCTACCTTTCTGTTTAGGGCAACAAGCTATCTAATTAGGAAAATTCACATTTACTAGTCTCAGATTGGCTTTACATCCATACGATAAGCTATTGCATAATGGGAATACATGGCGACCATTTTACATATATTACATAGTGGAGGTCTTCTTGGCGGTCAATGTACATGTGGGCGAACAAACCCGGCAAATTGAAGTATAATCAAAAGGGTATGTTGTACGGTGATCATGGTGTGCCCTCCTGGAAATGATTTGGTCAGGAAACAGTTGCCATCTTCAAGAATACCACAAGGTTAAGGTTAGAGGCATAAATATATTTCATAGGAAACTTGTAATAGGGAATGAGTCATGGACATACAATCTTTCGGGAAAATTGTTCTTGAAGGATTAATCCAACTCAAGATTTACCATGGGCATAAGAAAAATCACAACCATTATAGGATACAAGGTTACAGGATTACAAGATAAGATAAGGTGCTACCCCCCTTAAAAAAAATTTAAAAAAAAGTTTTAGTCCAGTGGTTTGGTAAATCGGGCACACTGTAGCATGAGCCAAAGCATGTGTTGACTGGAGCCCACAGTGTAACCATGACTATAGTAGAACGGTGTACACCTGGTAGCCATCTACAGGAATATATGGAAAATAATGGTCAGGGGAAAATCTGGATTTCAGCAATTGCAAGTCGAAAGTTTATTTACAATGAACAATATCCTACTCTCTTCCATCCATATATACTATATATGTTTTAAGTGTTGAGTTGCTACAATGCGCAAATCTTGCAACCAACCAAAGAGGGGTACAAGATATGTACATAGAGCCATCTCAACTCAAATCATTAGTTTTGCTTATAGCTTACTTCAAATCAACATGGTTATGTTTGGATTTATACAGTCATGAAAAGTTTCAAAATTCTTACTAATAGGTTCAGATTATGGTAATACACTACCCCCCTTAAAATTTTAAAAAGAATTTGGGATAATGTTTGAACAAAAGTCTTAATAGAAAACTAAAATTTTACACATGCTTAGCTCTATCCTTCACACTTCTGAGATGAAAACAGTAGGTAACAACTAGGCTAGAGAAGTGATAAAATGGGAAAAATTTTATATCCAAGTTCATAATAAAGTCTTCTTAATCCTGGGAAGGAATTGTAATTTTTGGTCAAGTGGTTTGCCTTGAGGACAATAGAGAAGATAGGTCATGCAGTGCTGGAACAGATTGTTCAATGCATCTGTCGAATTTTTGTATCAAAATCTAGAGAGGCAAAAATTTGGACAAAACTCAGGGAAATGCGTGATTGAGTTGTCAAGCTACCCAGAAGAAACCAAGATTTTATCACCTTTAGTTTGGGCTACACAAATTCAACAATCAGGTTACCTACAGATTTCAGGATATGACCATGCTGTACTATATGAATTTTTAAACCATGAAACAAGGATCCAAAAATTCTACCAAAATTCATGGAGTCTACTGGGTATGTCTACCAGCTACATGTAAAAGATGAACATTTTATCACTTATGGTTTGGACTAAACAAAATCATGAATGCAGCTGTCTACACATTTCCAGAGCATGTGCAACCAAAACGAAATGAATTTTTGGACATGTTTAGGTTTGATAAATTCTCCACTCTACTATAAAATGAAACTTAACATAATGCAGAGGGTTTATGAATTTTGGGTGGTCATTCTAAACAAACAATCTAGTGGTCAAAGCACAACAAATTTTCAACCTATCCCAACTACCCGTTCTAGGCCATATCGTCCAAGTTTTGAATTATTGGAAAAGGAGAGTCCAAATACTCACCAAATTCATTTTTGGTTCAGAAATAACATGAGAGAGAGTTAATCCTATCATGTCTATCAAGTTTTTAGATTCTACCAAACCATTTCCAAAATATACAAGTTATAGGTCATTTTCAAACCGATATTTTGCAGATTTCGATCTAGTCCATAGGAGTAGTTGGCAAATGGATTTGAAAACTTTTCAAAACACTTTGGTACTGGTTTACAATGATTTATGAGTGTTTTCAAACACATTTTCACAGAAATATCCTTTTTCAAAAGGTGTCGGTCCTATGGAGTAAGGATGAGAGTTTAAAATCAAAATATAGACTTAGGGAAGAGTAATTCCTTAAGAGATGGATGAGATATAAGATTGTAGTAGGTTTTCAAAAATAACTTGTAGCTGAGAACATGGTTCTCAAAATAGTTTTTAAGAAGCCAATCTAAACGACCATTCAAAAGGGTTTCCCAACAGTCGGACAATTGCTCTGATACCACCGCTGTTGGGACACCCCGGGTTAAATATTATGTAAGTTATTTGAAATGATAGTGCGAAATATTTAGTTGGATGGGGTCCAATAATAACTGAGTAAAACAGTAACCATCCAACCTCATTGCTTCCCTATCAAGTCAAATGACATACATAGTATAAAACCTGAAGCGCCGAGTAGAGAGCATAGGGGATATTGCTGGGACTTTAGCATGCCAGTCAACTTCAGCCTGAGACATGCCCGTCAAACCACACGAAGATGGCGACCAAATGTGTTACACATCTCAGGAGACTTGACAAAATTCACTAAAGCTCTACGACATCCCAAATGCTCAAAACTCATACCGGTGTAGAACTAGATCCCAGGAAAAGCTCTAGTTCCACACTTTCATCTAAGCGATGAAAAATCAGAATAATAGGGTGTAAACATAGATAAACTTTACTCTACATCTTTATTTAAGTAGATAGGCCAAAAGGCCAGATAAATACTGATCCGCGGAAGCTTGGCTACCCAAATCCACAAGCAGCCGACAAGGGAAAATAACCCTCTTTGGATCTGGTCCTAGAAGAAGCAACGACTTCCCCGAATCACTCAGAAGACTAAGCAATCAACCTGCAAAATGGATATTCCAGTCGTACAAGAGTCAGTACATTAAACAAGTTAATGTACCGGCAAGCTCAAGACAATCCTAACATACTACATGCATGGCGTAAATCAAAGAAAGGCTATTTGTAGTTCATTTCAGCATAAAGCAAGTTTTAGTTCACAAACATTTGTAAAGAAGTTCACAATTCAATTAATAAAACATTAATGTAAGTAAACCCTAATATTCACCATCTCAACCTCGTATATATATATACTCTCTTTCCCAACACCAAGTCATTACCAACACCATCATATCATATCAGCCCACACCGGGCAACATCATCACCATCATTAACATCATCATCATCCTTCACCATACTCCATACTCATCACCATTCCCATAGCCCATTTTCGTAAACACATTTATAAAACATAAGTCTATACCCATGACAATTCACTATATCGCTCATGACCGTGAGCACGGCTAATCGATTAGTTTTAGAGAACTCTGCAGAGTTTGTACAGCTTTACCCACATGATGTGAATCCCTCTAGTTTGTCTGGTACCCGTCGGTACCACCACACTCTACACAATGAATGCGGTCTAGAGGTCACAACGTAGCCTTTACATTACTTAACGCCTAACCTTGCATCAGCGATGGCAAGTGTGAATCCATCCTGGGCATGACCCAGAACCGCTAGGTGGTGGGCCCACGCCTTAAACCTAACGCCGTGGCAGCGAACACATCCGTTCCCCCACGAGGCACTGTACCATTGAATTGGACAGACTTAGACGCCTAAACTACCCCCATAATCAGCGGGGTAAATAGGTAGTTCCTATGAATCATCGCTCAGACTAATTCATTCTACTTCGGCCTACCAATATGCAAGGTTAGACTTTAAGTAACTTAATTAGCTAAGGCCACCCCATAATAGCACATGTGGATGTACGGTAAACAATAGTGAACGACACCGAACACTCCCCCTATCGGTGCACAACTACCACCATATGCACACCACTTGCCGCCCAAGTCTAAAAACAAGTTTAACTCCATTTTAGTTCACAAATACTTAGCATTTCCATCATAAATCCAGCATTAACCAAGTAACCATAATCTCCTTTATCAAGTCATAAAATTATTCATTTGCATAGTTCTAGGCATGGCTAAGCAATTGGCATATAAAAAGCGTAATTTGACCCCATTAGAGTACAACCAATGTACTCCCATTATTACTATGGTTACAAATGAAAGGGTAACAATATATCAAGGTAGATTATGCAGCAATAAGGTCATAGCTACCATTTAATAAGTTTCAAATATCGTTTTAACTTAAATACATATGCAATTTCGTAAACAAACACTTTTCATCTCCCAAATCATGGATTTCAATGTGATCAAAGAAATGGGGAGGAATAAACTTGCCTTGATCTGGAACAATGTGAATACCACCTAAATCACTCTTTCACCGTTGATGCGAATTATCTATACAAAGGACACGATATGCACATAAATACCAAATTATGCAAAAAGTACAAAATATTCTAAAATGCATGATTTGTGCACAGTGGATAGGTTCTGACCTAAGATAGATTTAGGTGAAAGAATTTCTATTTTATCTCTTTTTATTTAAGAGTTATGAATTTCTTAAGTTTGCATTAACATATAGGATTATTTACTAATGTATAGTTGTGAATCATTTTTAATATATGATTTTGATTAAATTGACCTTACTGGAATCAAGAGGATTGTTTTCTAAGATTAATACAACTGGTTTCATAATTTTTAAAGCTAGTATGAATTTCCTATGAATTTTGGAAATTAACTTGCATTTTGTGGTGGTCATTTTACAATATAAATTATTAGTACTATTTCTGTTACAAAAAGTATGAAATATTACATTATTAAATTAAATTTCATACTTTTGTGATTCTACAGAAATTTGATTCAATCCATTTGGAGCATAGACGAATTTTCTATAAATTTTACAAGTTCTATGCTAGCTATTTCTTATTTGTAATTTTAGAAATAATTTTCATACTGTGGGCATAGGCTTTTATTCTACCATATTAAAGTTCACAATTTTATGAACCCACTGGAGTTGGTTTCATCTCAAAATGAGCTATAATGGATTTTATATGAATTTCACAAGTTTGAAGTAATTTTCAGTTGAAAAGATATTGCTTTATCCATTTCCTTTATTTTTCCTCAAATTATAAATCCTTGGGTCCACTGGTCAGTCTGTGGCATTATGCAAAAAGGCCCATGGGGTTTGTAGAAACCAACCCGAGCTCCATAAGCACGTGCTAAAGCAAATACGGTTAAGAGTCCTCGAGGTTTTCCCTATTTATAATTTGGTCCTGGGTCCGCAAGTCATACTAAGAAACATTACAATTTAAACCCTGAAAGTTTTAAACTATTACTAATCAGAGTTATTAGGCGCTAACTAAGTTGGCCCGCATGTCAGTGACCTGGCTGCTAGGAGGCAGGGCAGCTGCGCGTCAGCAAGCTTCTCGCCGGCGGCGAGAGGAAACGGCGGCCGATCTAGGCGGAAGTCCAAGAGAGAAAATGGAGAGGGGTCTACGACGAATCTGAGGGTGGTCTTCTCGCAGGCTGCGGTGGTCGGGATCGACGGCGACGACGGCGCAGGCAGCGGAGGCTTTCGGGTTGCAAATGTATACCGTTCTACGGCTCAAATTCGTGTGGTTGAATGCATGCATACGCATCTAATGAGTTCCTGGAGAGTCACCAAGGGGTGCGCGACGGTTGGCGAAGCTCGAACAGCGACGGCGATGGAGAAGACTCCTCGGCGGCGGCAGAAACCTTCGGCTTCACGGCGACAGCCCGCTCTGGTTGATGAACGGCTAGACGGAAATGCTCGGGTGGTCAGAGAGGTCTCCAGGGTACTTCATGCGCAAGGAATCGAGTGGAGACTCACCAGAGAAGGAGGATTCAGAGATGGAGCCCGGCGGCTAGAATTGGGGAAGAAACGGCCGATCTCCTTATCCACAGCTTTGCGATTCAATTCCTTTGGTCGGATGACTCCTGGGGTTGAGACGAAGACGATGGCGCGGCGGCTTGGCCTGATTTGGCCGGAGTCGGCCGGACGACGATGATGTCTGGGCGGCGGCGCTCTGGAGCTTGCAGGGGCACAGCGGCGTTCCGGTGGGATGGCTGCAAGACACGGGGCAAGATTAGGGGGGATGGGATCAGCACCGTGTGGAGAGTACGGAGTACAAAAAGAGGAAGAACGACCGAGGTGCAATAGCGGCAGCAACGGTCGTCGTCTCCACGGCCGGCGGCAAGGAAATGGCGACAGAGATGGCTGAGGGCTTCCTCCCTCGGTTGGATCGGCTATGGGACGGAGAGAAGGGTTATGCGACGCGGCTGAGAGAGGTTATGGGCGAGCTCGAGCACGCCGGCGCCGTTCTCTCTCGCCCTCGGTCTCTCTCTCTGAAGCTTGGGCGGTGGAGCAGGATGCACAAGGGTGAAGCTAGCCCGTGTCACCGTCAGGTGGGCCCAAGGTTGATGTAAACACAGGCTGAGAGAGAGAAAAGGGTAGATAACTGGGTGAGCTACTGTACAGATAGTTACAAATAATATTCCTTATTTATTTCTCCCTCCCATCTTTATACCTTCACCATTTAATTTGTGTGTATGATAAAATATTGTGGATTTTACTGGAGGTAGGTAAAAGTACCTAGATTCCATTTTCTTTGGTTTCACTCAAAAATAATCTATATTTTAATCTCAGGGAAAAAGAGAAATCTAGTTCAGCCGAAGTTGATTTGAATTTTTAGGAGGTCAAAACCTAGAAAATAAATTCTAGAAAAATTATATTAATTCATGATAAATAGATTATTATTTGAATAAATTATTTCCCCTATACATTTTCATGTGAGAAAATACACATATGGGATGTGTATCGATTTGGCCGATTAGGGTTTTGGAAAAATCTCCAGTTTGACCGTTTTGACCCAATTATTTGAGACATCAAAAGTACTTATTAAATTATACCAAAATTCCAGTGATATATATATATTGATTAGGACCTACATGAATTTCCTCATGATTTAATATTGCACCATTTATTTTTAAATATTAAATGAGTTCGCCTTCCTTTAAGTATTCTTATTTTAAATACATAGTTAAATGATCGTAAAATTATATTTTGATTTGTAATTAACCAGAGATGAAGGGGTAAGGCTTTTACTTTCATTTCACCATGCTTAACTTACAAGACACATGAGCATGGGTGCACTTAAGGTGACCACTAGTGTAGTGTGTTTATTACCTATATGTGAATTAGCATGCATGTACACCTGTGTTCATGAGACCTAGAATGAAGTGCAACCTAGATTCAAAAACATTTTTAAGGATCTCAAATCTCACATCCTATGTTTATGAAAATATTTTACACATCAAGTTAATTTGAGGAGGAGGAAGTTTTTAGATCATTTGCCACATTACACCCAAACATTGGTTAGCTTAACCTTACCTAGGTTATATATTCGAAAAATCTTGGTCATTCGCTTGAAAATATATTTTTATTATTTAGACATAGTAAAAATTCGAAATTCGAATTTTTGGTATGTTACAGACAGGCAAATACAGAGGTCAGATACTAACTGCGATTGGAGCCGATGGGAACAACCAGGTGTTACCTATGGCGTTTGCATTTGTCGAGAGTGAGAACACCGAAAGCTGGTATTGGTTCTTGGAGAGAGTTCGCTGCCAACTCGTGCGTATGAGGCCCAATGTTTGCCTCATTCATGATCGTCATGCAGGCATGTTGAAGGCAATTGACTACCTGCAGAATGGTTGGCCGGAGAGGGGACTTCCAGCTAGGTGGCATGATGTTCGGAGTAGGTGGTGCATGCGTCATATGGGAGCCAATTTTTACAAGCAATTCAAGAACAAGCACCTGATGGATCTATTTATGAGACTATGTGGTCAGAATCAAGAGAAAAAATTCAATGAGTTGTGGAGGAGGTTGGATGAGCTGTGACGGAGCGCGGAACTCCTCACCGGGAGACCATGCAAGTCCCCCTTTGCCGGTTCGGCCGGGGGCGCTAGGAGCAACCCTTGGCCCCTGAGCCTGAGGGATGTCAGCGAGAGAGAGAGAGGACACGGGCGACGTAGACAGGTTCGGGCCGCTCGAGCAGCGTAACACCCTACTCCTGTGTTCTAGTGGATCTGAAAGTGTTCCAGAGTACAAGGAGAACTCAGCCTCTAGATGTATCGGCCGGAGTCCGATCCCCCTCTTTCCTAGGCCTGGGCCTCCTTTTATATGGTAAGGGGCTTCCACATGGGCCACCAGTCGCCTAAGAAAGAAAACATTCTTTTTACAATCAGGGCTAGTCTACTGCCGGAAGTGACCTCTGACAGACACGGTGCACGCCTCCTGCCCAGTTAGCCCGCTCTCCCGATGGACGCCCGTTTCAACCTTCATTAAATGGCTAGCAACTTCCTTGCCATGCTTGCGCTGAAGTCTAGAATGGATCTGACCGGGACTGACGTACCAACTCCAGGAGTTGGCACGCCGGCTCCGGCTAGGGACGAGAGCTAGGAGGTTCTCATCATTCTGACGGGACGGGGCAAGGCGTGCCGCAGGCCGCCCGTCGCCACCTAACCCGCGATCTGACCGGTCTGTGACCGGCCACGCGACGCGACCGGTCACGGACCGGATAGGCACGCGCTGCGCCGCATTAAATGCGGCGTGGTGTGCTCATCTGACACGTCATAAATGCGGTTAGGTGAGCCCTGCTATGCTCACCTACCCCACACACGCGGCGCCAAAATCGCAAGGGGTCGGGGCGCCCCAGCCCTCGGGGCCGAAACGGGAGCGGCCCGACCCCTCGGGGAGACAGAGGGAGGAGCGGCCATGTCACCCTCGGGCCCGACCCCCCGGGGGGGCGGGCCACGTGGATGACGGTGGCCGCTCAAGC
This sequence comes from Oryza officinalis, assembly GCA_008326285.1. Classification (NCBI taxonomy): domain Eukaryota; kingdom Viridiplantae; phylum Streptophyta; class Magnoliopsida; order Poales; family Poaceae; genus Oryza; species Oryza officinalis. The sequence continues at coordinate 32,366,953 of BDMV01000007.1, read as the reverse complement.
CTCTAGTCACGACACCCCCGGTCCCATGTCACCGACAGTAGCCCCCGGCGTTACGCCAGGGCGACCGCCCCCCTCGGGGGGAGCGCTCGGGCGTGACGCCACTCCTTAGGCCTGGTGACGGGTGGGACCGTTCCCTACAGGCAGGCAGAAACTTCATGGCCGCGAATCGCGCGTGTCGGCAAGGGAAAACCGACCGATAATAATGAGCGGTCTCTTTATGACCGCTACATTACTTGAGACGGCGCGCGGATCGGGACGTGTCAGTCCGTTTCGCCTGGGGGCATGATGATGGTGCTTTTCGCGGTAACCGAGCGTAATCAATGCGCGCGCGATCTGCCCCATCTCAACCGCCATGGCCGCACGTCCGCCGCGTGCGCCGCAAACGGGCGAGTGGGGTTAGTGGAGGCGTGGGGGCGAGAAACGAGGGGGCAAGGTAGTGGGCGCGGGAAGCGAGGAGCCGGGGATGGCGTTGGCAAGGGTATAAAGACGCCGAGGAAGGGATTCGTTTCCTTCTTCTCGTCACTCTTTCCTTGCCTCTGCCATCCGTGCCCTGACTCTTCGCTTCTCGCGCCCCGCTCTTGCCGCACACGCTCGACCTCAAGCTCCCTCTTCACCAGCACCATGGCGCGGAGCTCCGCACCGCTCGACGGCAGCGCGCTGCCGCCCTCCCGCATCACGAGCGAGAGGCAGGCCGGGCTGCCGCGCCGGTTTATGCCGGAATCTGCCACCGGCCGGGAGGTGGTCGCGCTGGGCGAGTCGCACCCGGCGCCACGCTACCCGGGGCGGTCCGTCTTCTTCCTCTCCTTTGCTATGGCGGGCCTAATCCCACCATTCTCTGCATTTTTCATGGATGTCCTGGAGTTCTACGACTTCCAGATGGCGCACCTCACTCCCAACGCGATAATGACGTTGGGCATCTTCGCGCATCTGTGCGAGATGTTTATTGGGGTGCGCCCATCCCTTCGGCTGTTTCGGTGGTTCTTCACCGTGCAGCCGGTATCGCCGCCGACGGTGGTCGGTGGCTGCTACTTCCAGCCACGGGGACAGGTGCTGAACCGCTATATCCCCTGCGTCCTTCGCAAGAAGTGGGACGACTGGAAAAGTGACTGGTTCTACACCCCCCTCACCGGCGAAGCGCGCCTCCGACTACCGAGCCAGCCCCTGGCGCAGGCGTCCAGCTGGCGGGCGACGGTGGATCTAGGGGACGGCTACGACGCCGTCCTGGACCGCCTGGCGGGTCTGCGTGCTCAGGGGCTTACCGGGGCCATGGTGTTCGGGAACTACCTACGCCGCCGGATCGCGCCGCTTCAAAGGCGTGCCCGCGGCGCTTGGGAGTACACCGGGCCCGAGGACCACCTGAGGACCCACCAGGGGCGCAAATGGGACTGGGACCCCGAGGATTTCAAGATGGTGGTCCAACGGGTGCTAAATCTTAGCTCCGCGGAGGCATCCCTTATCCCTCAAGGGATCCTTCCCCTTTGCTGTGACCCGGAGCGCGCCAACATTCTGGCCGTCATGCAGGTGGTCGGGGCGTCGGGGGAGCAGGCCCCCCGAGGCCATGACGGCGCGGGCGGCAGTCGCAGGGGGGACCAATCTACCCCGGGAGGGGGCCATGCTTCTGGGCCTCGCGGCGGGGGCCCGGGGGGCAACCGCCCTGCCGACGCCAAGGGGAAAAGGAAGCAGGGGGGCACCCCTCCTCCATCTCCTCCCCGAGGGGGCGGGGCGGTGCGTGTCAGTAGCAGGCGCCCGGAGGATGCTGTACCGACGCCGCAACCCGAGGCGGAGCGGAAGAAGAAACGGCTCCGCAAGATGGGGGAGACCGAGCCGTGCCGGGGGAGCCTTATCTCTCCCCCAAAGTGGTCGTTTAGTCAACCACTCCGCAGGTTCGGCCCCATACTCACGACGGCCGTATTCTTACCCCCGTCCCCCACGGCAAGTTTTCGCTCGCCTTTCTTTTATTCCTGATTTTTCTCTTGTCGCAGCGAGATCCCGCCGCGCCCCACGCGCCACCCCAAGACCGGCCGGACGGAGGCCGAGGAGACGGTGACCGCAGAGGCGCGGAGGTGGGAGGCGGATCGCCGGGAAGCCGCGAACCGCCTCAGGGAAGCCGAAGAGGCCGCCCGGGAGGCTGCCCGGGAGGCGACCCGGGCTCGCCAGGCCGAGGAGGCGGCTCGGGAGGAGACTAGGATTCGCCGGGCCGAGGAGACCGCCCGGGAGGTCGAGGCGGCGCGCGCGCGCGAGGCGCGGGCGGCCAAGGCCGCCGTACAGGTCCCCGACCCAACTCCGCCTGAGGCAGAGACAACCCCCGAGGCCATCCACGACGAGGCCGAATGGGCGCACCTGGGGCCCGACGCCCCGGGTGGCACCCCGGGCGAGCCGGCTCCGGGAGAAGCCCCCGAGACCGGCGCGCCGATCAGCGGGCCGAGCCGCACCGCGCCAACACAGACATGGCCCTCCCCTCTGCCTCCTGCCGGCCCACTGGGCGCGGAACTCCTCCTGCAGGCCCTGGCCACCGCGAACAGCACGGTGCTGGATGGGCTAAGCGCCCAGATAGGGGCCTTGCAGGCGGAGCGGGCGGAGATCGACGAGGCATGGGCGCGCGTCGAGGAGGGACGACGTTCGGTGGAGGCCATGGTGGAGGCAGGCCGGAAGGCGCACCGCCGGCACGCCTCGCAGCTCGAGGCTCGTCGGAGGGACCTGGCGGAGATTGCCAGGGAGGTGGAGGAGGAGCGGGAGACCGCCCTTGTCGCCACCGCCGTACTCGACGAGGCGCGGGATGACCTTCGCCTCCAATACGGGAGTCGGATGGCGGAGCTGGAAGAGAAGCTCGACGCTGCCCGGGGGGTTCTCGACGCCGCCGCTGCCCGAGAGCGGCAGGCGGCGGAGAGCAAGGCGGCGACCCGCCAGCGCGAGGAGGCCCTTGAGGGCCGTACCATGGCGCTGGAGGAGCGGCTCACCGCCTTTGGGAGGCGGGCCTCACGCTTACTCTCGCAGGAGGCCGCCGTGCGTCGGCGGGCCGAGGCCCTCAACGTCCGCGCCCAGGAACTCGAGGCGCTGGAGGAGCGCGCCCGCGCCCTGGACGCGAAGGAGAGCGCCCTGGCGGACCGCGAGGCCGCCGTCGCCACGCGGGAGGCAACACTGGCGGCGCATGAGGCCGCCTCCGCCGAAGAGGAGTCCGCACTACGCCTCCGCGAGGACGCGCTCGTCGAGCGGGGGCGAGCTCTCGAGGAGGCCGAGGCCGCGGCGCAGCGGCGGGCGGACAGCCTGTTCCTCCGCGAGGCGGCGCGGGAGGAGCAGGCGCGCCGCAATCTGGAAAGCGCCCGCGCCGAGAAGGACGCGCTGAACCAGCGGGCCGCTGAACTCGAGGCACGGGCGAAGGAGCTGGACGCGAGAGCGCTCGGCGGCAGGGTGGCCGCGGGCGACGGCGATCTAGCCGCCCGCCTCGCAACCGCCGAGCACACGATCGCGGAGCTGCAGGGCGCCTTAGACTCGTCCGCTGGGGAGGTTGAGGCCCTCCGGCTGGTGAGCGAGATAGGGCCTGGTATGCTCCAGGATGCGGTCTCCCGCCTCGACCGCGCCGGGCGGCAGGCAGGCGTCTGGAGCGGGCGGTACGCGAAGTACGCCGCCAACCAGGGGGGCCTTGCCCAGCGCCTCACGGAGATGGCCGGGGCCCTTGAAGGGCTCCCCGAGGAGCTCGAGGAGACAATTAAGTCGTCCTCAAGGGACCTTGCCCGGGGAGCGGTGGAGCTCGTGCTGGCGAGCTACCAGGCCCGGGACCCCGATTTCTCCCCGTGGACGGCGCTGGAAGAGTTCCCCCCAGGGACCGAGGACGGCGCGCGCGCGCAAGTCCGAGATGCCGCCGACTACATCGTCCACAGCTTTGAGGGGACGGCCCCTCGGCTCGCTTTCGCCCTCGACTCCGACGAGGAGGACGGCGACGACGGTGTAGGTGGTAGCGATGGCGAGGCCGGCGACCCGGGCGCGTCGGAGTGAACTTCGGGGCCACTACCGACCTTAATGATTTTTCCTTCTTCTTCTGAGGCCTTCGAGCCCCCTTCTTGTATAGGTTGGTTTAATCTGTAATCAAACAAGGTTGAAATTTCTATGTCAGTTATGTTTGTTGCATGTATGAGATGAGGGTGGTCTGCGCCGCGGTCCTTCTGTGTCTTGGCTTGAACGAGGGCTCGTGCCCAGGTCCCAGCCTCAAACGGCACGGGCCGGAGCTAGTGCCTGGGGAGATCCACGTGTCGAGACTGGCCAGGCCGGGAGCGCGGTGACCGAGGGTTAGGGGGACCCGATTGTGGGCCTTTGCCGATTCCTCCCCGGAGTTCACCGCGCCCCGGGGCACGGCTCGGTTCTGGGCCCCATCTGGCGGTTTTAGACGGCCCGGGCCATCGAGGGCAGGGTCGAGCACGAGCGCGCTAATTCAAGCCAAGATTCTTCAAAAGGATACGACAACACAGACACAGTCCTCGAGAAGTCAAAAATGCTTTTATTGAAATACAAAAAAGAAATTAAACAAGGAATAAGCATGTGGGAGCCCCCGGCCAACCCTGCACGCCCGAGGGGGGCGCGGGGTTGGCCCGAGCCCGAGGCACGACACCCGACCCCACTAGGGGTAGAAACGGCGAAGATGTTCGATGTTCCACGGGTTAGGCAGCTCTGTGCCGTCGCCCATGGCCAACCGAACCGAGCCCGGCCGGGGGACGCCGATCACTCGATACGGACCCTCCCACATTGGTGAGAGTTTGCTCAGTCCAGCACGCGTTTGGACGCGGCGTAGGACGAGGTCGCCGACGCAGAATGATTGGGCCTGGACGTGGCGCTGATGGTAGCGCCGCAGGCTCTGTTGGTAGCGCGCGGCCCGGAGGGCCGCGCGCCGCCTTCGCTCTTCTAGGTAGTCGAGGTCGTCTCGGCGAAGCTGATCTTGATCAGCCTCGGCATACATGGTGGCCCGAGGGGACCTCAGGGTGAGCTTGGACGGGAGGACCGCCTCCGCGCCATAGACGAGGAAGAAAGGCGTTTCCCCGGTTGCTCGGCTTGGTGTGGTCCGGTTCACCCAGAGCACCGCTGGCAGCTCCTCGATCCACGAATCGTCGTGCTTCTTGAGGATGTTGAAGGTCTTGGTTTTGAGGCCCTTGAGGATTTCCGCATTGGCGCGCTCCACCTGGCCGTTGCTTCTGGGGTGGGCGGGTGAGGCGAAGCAGAGCTTGATGCCCATGTCTTCGCAGTAGTCGCCGAAAAGCTCACTGGTGAACTGGGTGCCGTTATCCGTAATGATACGGTTAGGCACCCCGAACCTGGCGGTGATGCCTCTGATGAATTTAAGCGCCGAGTGCTTATCAATCTTGGTGACCGGATAAGCCTCGGGCCACTTAGTGAACTTGACGACCGCGACATACAGGTGCTCGAACCCGCCCGGGGCCCGCTTGAAGGGACCCAGGATGTCCAGCCTCCAGACAGCAAACGGCCACGAAAGGGGTATGGTCTGCAGGGCTTGGGCCGGCTGGTGCGTTTGCTTGGCGTGAAACTGGCACGCCCTGCACCGTCGGACCAGGTCCACCGCATCGTGGAGCGCCATCGGCCAATAGAAACCCTGGCGAAAGGCCTTGCCAACCAAGGTGCGCGAGGCGGAGTAGGCTCCGCACTCGCTTTCATGGACATCGGCGAGAAGCTCGACGCCTTGTTCCCGAGGGATGCACTTCAGGAGGACTCCGTTAGCCCCGCGCTGGTAGAGGGTCCCTTCCACCAGTACGTAGCGCTTGGAGATGCGATGGACGCGTTCACTCCCTTCGCGGTCCTCGGGTAGAGTCTTATCTGTGAGGTATGCCTGGATCTCTGCGATCCAGGCAATCAATCTAGGGGGGCCAGGATCGCTCCCCTCGGGTCCCGAGGCCTGGACTCCGACGGGCCTCGGGGGCCGATCAGGCGCGTCCGTCTCCCCTGGGGGATCGGGCCACGCCGACGGCTGGGAAAGCCTTTCTTCAAAGGCGCCCGGTGGGGTCTGGGCTCGCGAAGAAGCGAGCCTTGAGAGCTCGTCGGCGACCGCGTTATCCCTTCTGGGCACGTGCCGAAGCTCTATCCCGTCGAAATGGCGCTCCATACGCCGCACCTCGCGGACGTAGGCATCCATTTGCGGGTCGGAGCACCGGTACTCCTTGCAGACCTGGTTAACGACCAGTTGGGAGTCGCCTAGAACTAGGAGGCGGCGGATCCCCATTCCGGCCGCCACTCTGAGCCTGGCAAGGAGTCCCTCGTACTCCACCATATTGTTGGTTGCCCGGAAATCTAGGCGAACCAAATATCTGAGGACGTCTCCGCTTGGCAAGGTCAAAGTGACCCCCGCGCCGGCGCCCTGAAGGGACAGGGAGCCGTCGAACTGCATCACCCAATAGGTGGTGTGAGGCAGCCGCAAGGGGCCATCGTTGACCTCGGAAGCGGAGATGGGCTCGGGAGCTGGGGTCCATTCCGCCACGAAGTCGGCGAGGGCCTAGCTCTTGATCGCGTGGCGTGGCTCAAAGTGCAAGTCGAATTCAGAGAGTTCGATTGCCTATTTTACCACCCGTCCGGTACCCTCTCGGTTGCGCAAAATTTGGCCGAGGGGGTAAGACGTAACCACCGTGACCCGATGCGCCTGGAAATAATGGCGCAACTTCCTCGAGGCCATCAGAATTGCGTAAAGCATCTTCTGGGCCTGAGGGTATCGGGTCTTGGCATCCCGGAGCGCCTCACTAACAAAGTAGACAGGCCGCTGCACCTTGCGGCGGGGCCTATCTTCTTCGTTGAAGGCACGCACCATTCCCGGGGCGCGCGTCGCCCGAGGGGCCGCGCGGGGCCTACTCAGCTTCTGCACCGTCGACCTCGGGGTCGGAGGGCGGCGGGCGCGGCCTTCCCTCAGCGGCAGTCGGCGGGGTCGGGGGCGTCCGGCACCGTCGGACAAGCGGGCAGAGGGGCACATCCGGCCGTCGGGGACCTTAGGCCACCGTCGGGCTCGGGGGCCTCTCCACCTCGCTCTTTCCCGGGTCGGGTCGGTACAGGTTGGGGGCGCGCGGACCGAGGATCGTCCTCGTCGCGCTCCACGACCAACGCCGCGCTGACTACCTGCGGGGTTGCCGCCAAGTAGAGCAGCATCGGCTCATCTGGCTCCGGGGCAACCAGGACCGGGGGAGAGCTGAGGTACGCCTTTAACTGAGTAAGGGCTCGCTCAGCCTCCCCCGTCCAGGTGAACGGCCCGGAGCGCTTGAGGAGCTTAAATAGGGGTAGCGCCCTCTCTCCCAGCCTTGATATGAATCGGCTTAAGGCAGCCATGCATCCAGTGACGCATTGCACATCCTTAAGTTTGCTGGGGGGGCGCAACCGCTCTATAGCTAATATCTTCTCGGGGTTGGCCTCGATGCCTCGGGCAGAGATCAAGAACCCGAGAAGCTTGCCCGCCGGAACGCCGAACACGCACTTACCGGGGTTCAGCTTTATGCGGGCGGAGCGGAGACTTTCGAAGGTCTCCGCCAAATCTGAAAGCAAGGTCTCTTGGTTGCGCGTTTTCACAACCAAGTCATCGACGTAAGCCTCAACATTGCGCCCTATCTGGCTACCCAAAGAAACACGAGTGGTGCGCTGAAAAGTAGGACCTGCATTCTTTAACCCGAAGGGCATTGTTGTATAACAATAAGTTCCTACAGGGGTAATGAACGCAGTTTTCTCCTCATCCTCCCTAGCCATGCGAATCTGATGATAACCAGAGTATGCATCTAGAAAACACAAAAGGTCGCACCCCGCAGTGGAGTCGACAATCTGATCTATGCGTGGCAGGGGATAAGGGTCCTTAGGACATGCCTTGTTGAGGTCGGTGTAGTCGATGCACATCCGAAGGTTGCCGTTCGCCTTGGGGACGACGACCGAGTTCGCGAGCCACTCCGGATGGATGACCTCACGGATGAATCCGGCCTCCAGAAGTCGTGCAACCTCCTCGCGGATGAAGGCTTGGCGTTCCGGGGCCTGCCGCCGCACTTTCTGCCGGACCGGCCTCGCGCCCGGCCGCACGGCGAGACGGTGCTCGATCACCTCCCTGGGGACCCCGGGCATGTCCGCCGGTCTCCAGGCGAAGACGTCGGCGTTTGCCCGCAGGAAGGAGACGAGCACGTCTTCCTATTTGTCGTCGAAGAGACCACCGATCCGAGTGATCTTGGACGGGCCGTCGCCCAGGGCAACCTCCTTAACCGGGACCTCGTCACCTGTGGCCATCCGCTGCCTCGAGGCGGGCGAGGTGGAGAGGCTGAGCCTCTCGTCACCCCCCTTGGGTTTGGAGACCGCGGCGACGTGGTCCGCGCGCTGCTCCATGCAAGCAAGCGCGACTTTGAGGTCGCCGTGGACGGTGATGGGGCCATGGGGGCCCGGCATCTTCATCTGGAGGTAGGCGTAGTGGACAGCCGCCATGAACTTCACCAACGTGGGCCTCCCCAGCACCGCGTTGTAAGGCAGACTGAGGTCCGCCACGTCGAAGTCCACCCGCTCGGTGCGGAAGTTGGCGGGACCACCAAAGGTGACCGGGAGGTCAATGTGACCCAGCGGCCAGGTGTGCCTCGGCGTCACGCCGATGATCGGCTGGGACGGTTGGAGCTTCATCCCCGGGGCCTTGATGGCATCAAAGGCCGTGGGGGAAAGGATGTTGAGGGCCGCGCCCCCGTCAACGAGGACGCGCCCCAGCTTCACGTTGCAGATGGTGGGGGAAACCACCATCGCGATCTGTCCTCCCCGGGCAACGCACGGCGGGTGGTCGGTCTGGTCGAAGGTTTGGGCGACCTCCGACCAACGCGCCCGCCGCGTCGCCTCGTGGGTAGGGGCCACGGCCAGAAGCTCTCGCTTCATGGCTTTGAGGCTCCGGCGAGAAGCGTGAGCGCATGCTCCCCCATCGACGGTGGCGACGGTGGCCTTGGGTTCCTGAAAGCCCAGATCATCATCGCCATCGCCGGTGTCTTCGGCGGGGGCCTTCTGCCTGGCCTCGCCTCGCCGGTTGCCGGTGGGAACTGCCGAGGCCTTGCCCTCACGGCACTCCTACCTCTTCTCCTCCTCCCACTTCCTCGTCCGCTCAGCCAAGCTTTTGACCGCGCGGCAGTCCGCGAGGTCGTGAAGGGAGGTGTTGTGCACGGTGCACCACTTGCCGGCCGGGCGCTCCTTGCCGGGAGCGCCGGCCTCTTTCTTTTTGTCGCTCGCAGGCCTCCCCTTTTGGGGGGCCCGCGAAGCGCCCTCGACGGCGAGGACGTGACCCTCGTCGTCGAAACGGGTCGACCTCTTCTTCCTCCTCCTGTCCCGCTGCCCTGAACGAGCAGCGAACTCGAGGGCAGCCGGAGCCGCCGCCCCGGAGCCGGAGGAGTCCCAGGTCCAGGCCTGCTCCTTGCGAGCCACGCGGTCCGCGAGCTCAAAAAGCTGCGCGGTGGTCTGGGGCTCCTTGGAGGCGATCTTCTCGAGCATGCGGTTGTGCCGCACGCCCCCCCTGAATGCGTAGATCACCGCATGTGCAGGGATGCATGGTATGGTGTTGCGGACTTGACAGAACCGCTGGATGTACGAGCGGAGGGACTCGTCATCCCTCCGCTGTACCGCGTGCAAGTCCGCTTCTTCGCCCTGGCGCGGATATGTAACTCCCGTTTTGTCGCGGCGTTAGCGGGAAAACTAATTTACTAAAAACCCTAATTGCGAAAATTTGCTCTTCGGTTGAGTCTTGTTGTGTGCCAAGGTCTCGTGTCTCCCCTCTCGCTTCAATCCCGGAGAAAACCGCGAAATCGGATTTCAAATCCGAGCCCTAATCCTCCCAAAATCAAATCCTCAGAAAAAGTCCATTTTACCTCCCTTGACCCGGGCTGTTCCCCTTTTTTTCCGGCCTACTTCCCTCCCCCTCCCCTCCTTGGGCCGCCGCCCGGCCCAGCTCGCGGCCTCCTTTCTCCCCTGGGCCCTTTCCCCCTCGGCCTGCCTCCACCCGCGCCCCTTCCTCCTCCCTGGGCCGCGCTACCCCGGCCCGGTCCGCGCCTGCCCGGCCGCCTTTTCCCCCGCTGGGCCGCGCCGGGCCGCTCGGCCCGGTCCGCGCCCGAGCCGGTCCGCAGCTCGCTCTCTCTCTCTTTTTCCCGTTTCTTCTCTCTCCCGGAGCCCTCTCCCGCCGGCGCCGTTCTGTCC
>BDMV01000007.1:32324672-32356686 GCA_008326285.1 Oryza officinalis | reverse complement strand
TTATTCCAGAAAATCCTTTAATCTTCGGAAATTCATATCTTTTCAACCGTTCGTCCGATTGACTCCGTTCCACCTCCTGTAAATCCGTAAAATCGAGATCTACCTAATGGCACGCTTAGTGGTCATTAATAGGGCTTCTTTTTATCGTTTTGTTGAGTCGTCTCGTTTCGCGTGTAGTCTCGGAGCCCGAAGACCCGCAGTGCGCGGATTTCGAGGAAGAAGCTCAAGATCTCGAGCAAGGCAAGTCACCTTTGATCAATTGAACCTATAAATTAAATTAAGTATTTTGATTCCGCAAACTATGCATGCTTAGGTTACACTTGACACTTGGCCTTGGTTTGCAATATAACCGTCAGGCCCTACCCAATTGTTGCATTCACCCTCCTTGATATTTGATTACCCTAACACCCTTGTCACCCCTCAGGTGATGCCTCGGTATCCGTACCTCGCGTACGAATATCGAGACTCCCCTCAAACTTTAAAATTGATCACCTGGGTAAAACTTGAGTTTACAAAATGCTTGGAAAACCCGACACTTGGGTCGGTGTCTTGAAATTAAAGTGAGTTTCTAAAACTCGCGGTACGGGAGACGTACTGGAGCTACGGTCTGCCCGTTCTCGCTCTAAGGACCGATTCCTTGGGAATTACATCCAAGCATATGTCAAGTACGACCACATGGGTGGTATGGGACGCCCCTGGCTGAGTAATTAGCTAGGCCAGGGAAATCTTGATGCCAAGGGACAAGTGGATTCGCCAGGGTGGTGTCAGGGAGGACCTCTGGGCTTCCTGGCACAGTATGGTCTGGGACCTAACCTGGTGTTGGTCCGTGGGACCCCTCCCGTTGGCATAAGATGACCCTGAGTCGGCTTTCGAAATGCCTTGTCGTGAAAGCCTCAAGGTCACCAGACGTGACCGAGGGTCGCGGGCTGGGTGATTCAGGGTTAGTAACGTCGTGTGGGTAAAGTGTACCCCCTCTGCATAGGTTAATAACTGTTCGAACAGCCGTGCCCACGGTTATGGGCGGATGTGAGGTGATTCCTTAGCGTAGTTTTAATAAACACCTTATGAACTGCTGTTGGTGTGAGTTTTCCCTTGTGTGCTTGGTTTAAGGCTGTTGAAGCAGCCGGAGTCGGTGACGATTGGCAGGGAGCCTCTCGTACCGATGTGTTGACTGGTGGCTGTTGAAGCAGCCGGAGTTGGTGACGTTTGGCAGGGAGCCTCTCGTACCGATGTGTTGGCTTGTGGCTGTTGGAGCAGCCGGGGTCGGTAAACGATTGGCAGGGGGCCTCTCGTGCCGACAAGATTCAATTGATACAATTTCACTGCTCCGGCCGGATGAGACGCACTTTCTTGTCCATGCCGTCGAGAAGCACTCACTTAGATGTTTCCGAAAGTCTTGAACTAAAATCAATTGTGAAAAACAACTGGCTTTCCCCTTGAAGCTTGCATTAAACACTTAATTCCCCTGACTTGCGGAGTACTTTTGTACTCACCCTTGCTCTATATAATTAAACCCCCCCCAGTTCTCGAAGATGAAGAAGTGGACCCTGCTGATGAAGATTTCTTCCAGGAGCAAGCAGACTTCGAGTAGTAGTAGGGTTTCGGCCTTTCCCCAAGGCTTTGCTTGTGGCTTAGGGCTAGTCTCCGCTTTCCGCCTCCGCCTTTTTGTAATGCTGTTGCGAACTCGGGTTCTGTCCGCAGTTTCAACCTTGGTTGTAATCCTACTCTTAAATAAAGAGACCGCTGTCGTTGTGGTATTCTGTCTTCCTGTTGTACCAGCGCTATTTCCTGGGACTGGTACAGGCATACAGGTCAATCTGGACCGCCTTATCCTGGCCTCCGTTCGGGGCTAGTTTGGGGCGTGACAGGATATGTGCCCTGAAAGTTCGTAGTGAACTGCTGGCACAAATCCTCCCAAGAGTGGACCGACGCGGGCGGCAAATTTATCAGCCAACCCTGCGCCTGGCCCTTCAGGGCCATGGGGAAGAAATTCGCCATGACCCTGTCGTCACCCCCCGCGGCCTCGATCCCGGTCGTGTAGATCTGGAGAAACTCGGCGGGGTTGACGCTTCCGTCGTATTTTTCGGTGATGGTGGGCCGGAACCTTGGGGGCCAACGGACATTCCGAAGGCTCGCCACAAAGGCTCGACAGCCAGCACCACCGACCGGGGACATGGGGGGCCGGCCCCCGTGACCGAAACGGGGCGGCGCTCCAGAGGAGGAGGCGCCTTCCGATGCATGGGCGGCGCGACAAGCGTCGCGCCGGCGCTCGATATCGAGCCGGGCGTCTGGCCCCCCACGCATATCTTCTGGGGTCGGAGGCGTCGATAAGGGAAACGCGGACGGACGGCCTGAGCCGGTCGTCATCCGCCGCGCCCTGCGCCTCGACGACGTGGGGCCGGTGGCAGCAGTGCCAGAGGCACCGGGGGCAGAGGGTTGTGCGTTGGCGCCTAGGCGCTGCTGCGCCGTCACGACCAAGTTGGCCACGTCATCCAGCCAATGTCGGGCTGGGGTCTCTGGATCGGGGACGACGGGCGGGTGACGCAGGAGCGCGCCCGCGGCCTGGAGCGCGCCCTGGGGCGTGCCACCATCGTCGTAGGCGAGGCGACGACGCGCGCCACCATGCCGTCTTCCCCCATCGCCCGCGAGTGGTGAAATCGCGGATCCCCTGTCCTCCTCAAGCACCTTCCCCCGCCCAAGACTCCGGCGAGAGGGGGACGACGGGGGGCGAGCCCGATGACGCGGGTCCTGCTCCCCGTCGTCGCCGCTAGCGCCCGAGGAAGGGCTGTACGCCACTGCCTCTTCGGCCATAGGGTTGACCTAGCGAAGCTTGGCGCACACGAGGGGGATGGGGACCTAGGAGAAACTCGCGCGCCCCTACCTGGCACGCCAGATGACGGAGCGTGGAACTCCTCACCCGGAGACCGTGCAAGTCCCCCTTTGCCGGTTCGGCCGGGGGCGCTAGGAGCAACCCTTGGCCCCTGAGCCTGAGGGATGTCAGCGAGAGAGAGAGAGGACACGGGCGACGTAGACAGGTTCGGGCCGCTCGAGCAGCGTAACACCCTACTCCTCTGTTCTAGTGGATCTGAAAGTGTTCCAGAGTACAAGGAGAACTCAGCCTCTAGACGTATCGGCCGGAGTCCGATCCCCCTCTTTCCTAGGCCTGGGCCTCCTTTTATATGGTAAGGGGCTTCCACATGGGCCACCAGTCGCCTAAGAAAGAAAACATTCTTTTTACAATCAGGGCTAGTCTACTGCCGGAAGTGACCTCTGACAGACACGGTGCATGCCTCCTGCCCAGTTAGCCCGCTCTCCCGGTGGACGCCCGTTTCAACCTTCATTAAATGGCTAGCGACTTCCTTGCCATGCTTGCGCTGAAGTCTGGAATGGATCTGACCGGGACTGACGTACCAACTCCAGGAGTTGGCACGCCGGCTCCGGCTAGGGACGAGAGCCAGGAGGCTCTCATCATTCTGACGGGACGGGGCGAGGCGTGCCGCAGGCCGCCCGTCGCCACCTAACCCGCGATCTGACCGGTCTGTGACCGGCCACGCGATGCGACCGGTCACGGACCGGATAGGCACGCGCTGCGTCGCATTAAATGCGGCGTGGTGCGCTCGTCTGACCCGTCATAAATGCGGTTAGGTGAGCCCTGCTATGCTCACCTACCCCACACACGCAGCACCAAAATCGCAAGGGGTCGGGGCGCCCCAGCCCTCGGGGCCGAAACGGGAGTGGCCCGACCCCTCGGGGAGACAGAGGGAGGAGCGGCCATGTCACCCTCGGGCCCGACCCCCCGGGGAGGGCGGGCCACGTGGATGACGGTGGCCGCTCAAGCCTCTAGTCACGACACCCCCGGTCCCATGTCACCGACAAGCTGACAACAAAGCAAACCGACAAGCAATCTCGTCGGCCACAGGATGACGATCCTCTAGTACCTCTTGGTCCACTACATGATGACCCGCCAACAATGAGAAGAAGGTCTGCATCATCAATACATAATTTCTCGCAGTGGATAGAGAATGAACCGAAAGAAAAGTGGTCTCTATTGTATGACATTGACGGGTCTCGATATGGTATAATGACAACCAACCTGGCCGAGGTGTACAACTGGGTGATGCGAGGAGTGCGAGGACTCCCACTGGTCGGTATTGTGGAATTTATCCTTCATGGCACTCAGGCATACTTCAGGGACAGATACAAGAAAATTGCCCCTTCGATGCCTGATAACAACATTGTATTTGGGAGTGTGGTGACAAAGTATATGCAAGATAAAATAGCAAAGGCTATGAAGCACAGAGTTATTCCCCAAGGTACCCAAGTTCATAGGTACGAGATCATGTGTGTGGACAGGCGAAGGCGCGGCATCAACCGCGTTCAAGCTGTGCAGGAATGTGTGCTTCATGCGGAGGGCGGTTGCAGTTGTAGCTGCATGAAGCCCAAGTTTAGACATCTGCCTTGCTCACATGTATTTGCAGCAGCTGGGGATTGCGGCATACTTCCCGATATCTATGTGTCACCCTACTACACGAAAGAAGTAATATTTCATACATGGAAGGAGGAGATATATGGGTTCGGGATATCTGGATCTTACACAACTCTGAGGCCACAGGTGTTCTACATTCCAGATCCGTCGAAGTTAAGGCTGAAAAAGGGACGGCGTCAGTCGAGACGCATCAGAAACGACATGGACGAGTTGGAGGCAGGGGGGAGGACTCTACGGTGCAGCAAATGCGATGAGCGCGGGCATACTTATAAGAAATGCCCGAAGAATTCGCAATCTCCAACCGTCCCAGGTTCTGGTCTATCTGGACAGGCAACCGATGGCCGCCGTCCATCGGGAGAAGGAACAACAATGAGGCGACCGCGTCCTAGGCGTTCTCGTGTGGCGACTACGTCATCCGCTGGCGATGCAATGACTTGATTATTCCTGTCAGCCTTTTAGTCTAGCAGTGATCCAATTGATGTAGTATTTATAATGTTGTTGTCATTTGTCATGTGTGTAATATTTATACTTGTGAGACATGAACTATTGTAATGTTGTTGTCATTTGTCATGTGTGTAATATTTATCCTTGTGAGACATAAACTATTGTAATATATTGTAATGTTGTTATCATTTGTGTAGTGTACCTTTAGCGTTATGAATTACCATTGTAATGAACAATTTGTGTAATGTTTTTTTCGTTATCAATTGCTTATTTGTAATCACTCTTATGTATGCAGGTATGGCGGACGAGACACCAGCTCTCCTCAGTAGGGCACTGGACAGGAGCCACCGTTCGTACTTGTCGGTGGTGCAGGGTGCGCAGCTTACCACCTTTCGTCCACGCTGCACGCGCCATGAACGCCGACATCAACGCGGTGATGCTGAGGTTGGACGCTGGACTGCACCTGAACGACGTTGAGCAGAGGTTGACGTTCGAGCGGATGCAGACGAAGATGCGTTCGATCTTGCGCGTCTTCTCTTGTCGTTCGGCCGTGGACGCGGTACCTCCACCGGCAGCTGTTGTTCCACGTCCACGCAACCCGACACCAGGATCGACATCGCACGGTGCTGGTGCGTCCACAGGTTAGTTCCGTACCTTCTCACTATGCGAAACCTTCGCCATGTTATTACAAACTGAATGTCTACTAGGTCCGACGCTGCCGACAGGACACTCTGCTGGAGCAAGTGGATCGTCGATCCCTCAGCCGTTCGCGACTCCGCCCAGCACGTCGGCCTTTGTTCGAGCAAGCGGTTCGTCCGTCCCTCCTCCCTTCAGTCAGCCGCCAGGTGAGCAAGCGTCTTCCGATGAGTACTACAAACGTACTATTTGGGCTGAATGTTGCTTAACTTTTGACATCTGCAGGAGGATACTACCCGGCGGGGATTTTTCGTTCGGGCGAGTCTTCGTCGCAGGCGGGCGGGTCCGGTGTGGGTGGGTCTGGTGAGGGTGACGACTTCGATGACCTGGAGGACCCAGAGCAGGACGTTCTCAGTGCCTCTCAGCTTGCTGAAGCACCACCACCACAGAGCCAGGAGCAGCCACAGCACACGCCCGCACCAGATGTCTGCGCTGGTCATGGCGTGCCCACTGAGAGGCTGACATACTCTCAGGGGCACATTAGGGTGCAGGCTAGGAGGGGTAGGGGTAAGAGGCCTCGCCAGTAGGCTACAAGTGCTACCTGTTTGTAATATTTACAGTTAGTAACTTTGTGTTACCTCTTTGTATATAACTCTATTCGGTCATCGCACTCATATGTCACGAAAACATTTCATGTCATTCGCTACATCTACTCAACGAAACGACGAAAAACTTTCGGCGCGTAACAGAGGGCTACGATTGGTCGCTATCAGTTTTTGGCCCGTGACAGACATTTACGATACGGAGATCCCACGAAAGAGGTGCGGATTCAGTATGTGGATCGACAATGTTATTCCCCAATATAACGGCTTCAAAGTAACTGAATGCGAAACACAAACAGAGTACAACGGCGAGAAGGAAAGGGAAAATGGAAGACACGCTTAACGTCGTAGAAGGGTTTCGTAGGAAAGCCGAGGATCGACTCGTCGAGTCCGATTAATTTGTATCATGTATGCATGGGATAGGTTCCGTGGTTTAATTACGTGCAATAATTCTTACGAAACATATGTCATGTATTGTATCGTTCAGATTTCAACTACTTTACGACAAACTAAATAACATTTTAAGTTTGTTAGTTCGCTACACGTTGCGAGGTTGTAATGTACGCAACATTATTCATCGATACACCATACAACTACCAACTCGTGCATACTACTGAGTGCAACGAGGCCACTTTCCCTTCCTCTGCGCATCGGGATTCTCCTCCATTGCTGCCTTCGCTCGTCGCGCACGCTCAAGCTTCCGCTCCCGCTCCTCCCTGTACGCAGCAACACGCCTTCTTTCCGCCTCAGCCTTGTGCTCTTTTTCTGCGGCCTCCTCCTTGCGTCTCTGCTCTATCTTCTCCTTGCGCTTTGCATCCCATCGCCGCATGTACTCCAACCGCTCCTTGTTTTGCGGCTTGATCTCGCTGTCGATCCACTGCTCAAAATCACATAGCGGTGGAGGGGTCTACAACAAATGCAATGTTTACTAACCAAATAAGTTGTTCAAGACTACTTAATACACCAAATAATTATTACAAAACATCACTTCGTCACCATTAAGTTAATGCGGCGTATCTCAGGTGTTGGCTCAAACTCAAAATTGGCACACATCCAGTATCTCTGCATGTACGTCTCCTCTTCATCGGACTTGGCTACCTTGCAAGGATCACCGCACCAGCACATGGGCACTGGAACACCGCTAGGCAAAGGCAATGGGTTGAAGGCATTTCCAGTCTTCGGGCGATAACTACAAGTCAACAATAAATGAAACACCCTAACCCGTTAATCTAGGATTCCTCATTTCATGCACAACGAATAACACATAATATCACATAAACGATTTATGTTACCTTGAGTTGGTAGCTTTTCCACGCCTTGGCATCCTACAGTTTAAAAAAACAACTATCAAATATTGTAAACACCCTTAATACTTCTCATTGTACGGTCAAATATAGTACTATTACAAACCAAACGTGTGCACAACAAATCTAGCCTAAAATTATTCACACTTCTAAGTGCTACAGATCTACTCACAAATTTCAACATATCTACTCACAGTGCTACAGATCTACTCGCAAAAAATCTAGGGTCCGCATCTAAGTGCTACAGATCTACTCACAAATTTCAAATACATGGTAATTACACTAGTATGCGACACAAAATATAACCATACGTCGGGATATTGTACTAACCTGCGATCGAATAAGCACAGCAACAACGCTTCGCGGCTCTTCTCCTTCTTCCTCACCTCTCTCTTTTTTTTCCTTCAATTGTGACCGGTTGAAATGAGCACTTCCTTAGGCCATTGGGGCTTTATGGGATGCCGACCAAAAATTGCCCTTGCAGAGGGCGAGATTAGGCCAAAAATCGCCCTCTGCAAGGGCGGCGAGGGGGCTGCCTGCAAATTTGCCGCACCCCTCTATAGTTGTAGTTGCACTTTTTCCATATTCTCATCGAGAACACACAACTTATCAGCTTTGATGTGTTTCAGTAGCAAATTACATGGAAATTTGTTTTCTTACAAAAAATACTACAATTTATCTGTTGCATGTTTCATATTACAAGTCGTTTTGATTTTTTTCAATCAATCTTTTTAAAAGTTTAATCAAGTTTATAAAAAATTATAGCATAATCAAGTTTATAAAAAATATAGCAACATTTATATTATCAACTTAGTTTTATTATATTTAACGTTACATATATTTCGATAGTTTTTTATGTTACAAATATTGTTATATTTGTATAACCTTACTTAAATAAAGTTAAAATAGTTTAACATGGCAAAAATTCAAAAATCATCCTTTTTGCAGACGGCCCCTTGTCGCACAGGCAAAAATCACCCTCTGTAAGGGCGGCAAGGGGGTCGCCTGCAAAATTGCGAGGGCGGCCACCCTTTGGCAGGCGGCCCCCGTACAGGGAAAAATCGCCCTTGCCGAGGGCGGTGAGGGACTTTTTTGCATAAATGCCATGATGCGGGCAGATGGCGCCCAACGGCCGTTTGCCACATCATCAAAATCGCCCTCTGGGAGGGTGATTTTTAAATCTCGCCCTCCCAGGGGGCGATTGGAGATTAGTTCTGCAATATTTCGAAATGAAAAATTATTTTTACAAATCTTTAAATAAATAAAATTAAAAATGGTAAAAATTCCTCTTAATCCGTGGCTATTTCCGTTGAGGCCCGTGAACAGAAGTCCACATTCCCTCCACCACTAAGCTTGTCACCCATGAACAAAGTCCTCTTTTACTCCCTCACCCGAGCTAGTTGTCCATGGATCAAGTCCATGGTGCCCCCGGCCTCAAGCCCATTGACATGTGGACCCCCATGTTAGTGACTGTGAGAATATTCTTTTCTATAAATTCAATAAATCTTTCCTGTTATTCCAAAAAATTCAACTAAATCTTTCAAAATTCATATCTCTTGTTCCGTACCTCCGTTTGACCCCGTTCCAGTTCTAGTAATTCCGTAAAATTGTGATCTATCTAATGGCACTATTAATTAGTCTAAATAGGAGCTTTTCTTTGGTCCTTTGTTTAGGTTTTGTTTGTTTGCGCCTAGTTGCGATTCTCAGATTTTCGTCCAAGCGTGGATTCCTGGAAGATTCGTGAATCTCAAGACCTTGAGCAAGGCAAGTCACCTTTGAACATATTGAGCCTATATTTAAACTTAATTATGTTTCTTGCAAAATATTTATGCATTGTTAGGATTGCACTGGAACTGTTTGCCTCATCTGCAAGACAGATCGGTTGGCCTACCTAACTTGTTGCATTTGATCCTTCCTTTCTTAATTGTTATCTCATGTTCTCTTGTAACCACTTGTGTGGCACCTTGGTATTCGTGCATCTTGTGCGAATATCGATGGTCGTCTTCAAACTTAAAATCTAAGAACATTTTGGGTAAAACCTAATTTAGGAAAGCTTTGGAAAACTCAACGCCTGGGTCGGTGCCTTATGAAAGAAAAATAAGTTTTAAAAACAAAACTCGTGACACAACACCATTCCTGGGCGAGATGCTTGTGCGATCGCTTTTAAGGAGCAATTCCTTAGGAATTACATCCGAGCATATAGCAAGTGCGACCACATGGGTGAATGGGACACCCCTAGCTGAGTAATTAGCTAGGGCAGGGAAATCTTGATGCCAAGAGACAAGTGGATTCGTTGGGGTGGTGTCGGGGAGGACCCCTAGGCTTCTAGGCACAGTATGATCTAGGATCTAACCTGGTGTTGGTCCGTGGGACCCCTCCCATTGGCATAAGGTGACCCTGAGTCGGCCTTCGAAATGTCTTGTCATGAAAACCTCGAAGTCACCAGACATGGTTGCGCTGCACGGGCTGTGTGACCCAGGTTAGTAACGTCGTGTGGGTAAAGTGTACCCCCTCTGCAAAGGTTAACAAACTGTTCGAACAACTATGCCCATGGTCATGGGCGGATATGAGGTGATCTGGTTTGGAAAACCTGATGCTTGGGAAGCAAGTGGCTGTCAGGGAGACAACGGGACAAGGAGTCCCTAGAAGTAATTGGCCGTTTGGGGACCGCATTTATCTGAAAGGTTGGAAAATTGGTTTGGTTTGGGATACCAGCTTTGAGGCCAACTCTAGGAGTTGTGCAAACTTGAAAATAAAATTTGTTACTTCTCATTTCCGGACCGAGCTAAGACTTGTCTCGCTCTGGTTGCGGGAAAGCACACACTTAGATTGTTCAAAACTTGAAAACAAAACCGATTGCAAAATAAACAGCCTCCCCTTGCAGCTTGCCTTAACCACCTAAATTCCCCTGGCTTGCTGAGTACGTAAGTACTCACCCTTGCTCTATATAGCCTGTCAGCTCTGAAGGTGAAGTCCAAGTGAAGTGAAGATTAGGGTTTCGTCTTGGTTCCCAGCGTTGCCTATGGTGTTGGGTGTCAGTTCGTTGGTTTTCGCTGCCTCTGCTTCTGCTGTTGCTGCTTCTGCGTCGTCTGTTGCGTTCTCGAGCTTCTCTCGAGAGTTGCAACCTAAGTCAAGGTAAATAAGTCATCTATTTAATTTTAAGGATTGCAATGAATCATAATTATCACCGTGGGTACCAACGCTATGTCCTGGGACCGATACCTATATCGCGGTTTCTAGGAAGCGGTTCACGCTGTTTTCCTACGACACGCTCCTATCAGGTGCCATTGTACGACGGTGCCAGATTGGGATGTGACATGAATGGTCAGTCAGTTTATGTGGAGAGCACAGTGGGCCACTTCCCTCCAACCATTACTGGCGCAAGTTCAACAACGCCTTCGTGAGGCCGGTGTTTGGGGCCGAGGGTTCATCCCATTCATCCCCAGCTCTCCAACTGAAAGGTGTGTGCCATTACTCTAGGGAAATGAGAAGTAGAAAATTTTAACAAAGGAGTGACATTACTCCAGGGAAATGAGAACTAGAAACTACAACACTTAGATGATGCAGCAATGATCATGTAAACACATTTGTTGTAAATCTGAGGTAGCAGAACAATCAGTGAGCACAACTTCTGTAAATTAATCCAAGGTAGCAGTGTTCTTGGTAGCTAGTACATGCTTGATGTGTTATGTACATTACTGGGCAACTGATCTTTGCTCGATCGGCAAAAATAGCAAATATCTCGGGTGTTTAACGAACCGGTGCTAAAGATGCTTTAGTATCGGTTCTAAAAGTTCAAGTCCCTCGAAACATTTTTAATCTCGGTTGGTAACACTAACCGAGACTAAAGATCGAGGATCTTTAGTCCGGGTTGGTGTTATCAACCGGGACTAAAGATGTCTCCAGGGTTAATTCAAAAAGAAAACATCTCTATTTAAGTCAGATGTGTGTAATAGATGGGATGGTAATGTGCGTAAGGGTTGAAGTGAGACATTTTGAGTTTGAATCCCATATTGTATACATTTTTTGATCTTTACGGTATTAAAGATCTACTAAAGATTACGATCTTTAGTCTCAATTTGCTAATCATGGTTAACTAAAGATCTACTAAAGATTAAGATCTTTAGTCCTGATTTACTAAAGAGGATTTTCAACCGATGTTAAAAATCGTTTCTTCGCTAGTGGCAGGTAGTTACCTGATGTGTACATAGCGTGGCTGTATATAGCCTCTGTAATTTAGCAAGAAATGGTGCTGAAAATTTTGCCACGATTTATACAATATATTCCATTCAAGAGTGAAACTGGATGTCTTTTGTTTTTTTTTTTCGTTTTCGAAAGATTATTTTTGGAGGTGAACATGTGGTTTGCTGTTGATAGGCTGCTCGAACCCTTCTCCCAAATAGCGCGATGAAAGGCAGGGCGGCGACCTCCCCGGCGGTGGCCTCGCCGTCGTCCCCTGCTGTCCACGGCAGCGCGCATGGGGGCGCATCGGCCTCCCCTCCGGTGGCGCGAGAGGGGGCATGGCCATGGTTGCCTCCTCCTCCGCCGCTGACGCCGGTCGCCGGCGCCAATCCGACCCTTTCCGGCGGCGCGAATGGTGGCGCAGCGCCTCCACATCCGCCGCGGCGGCGGCAATGCGTCCTCGCCGGTGGCGCACATGGCTGATTTCCTTGGTTAGGCTCTTTCCCCTCGAATCTGAGCGTAATTTCTCTCTTTTTTTTTGGTTCAACTTCAAATTTAGTTTGAACATTTGGTTCGAAATCTGAGATAGAAACCGGAAATTTTGTTTTTCTGTTACCCCAAAAAATCCCCCCTTTTAGATAGCTTAAACCCTGCGTGAAACACAATCAGAGCACAAATTTATTTAAAGCACAAATTAGCTAACAAATTAACGAGAGCGAAATGCTGTCGCACAATTATTACATTAAACCACACACTGATGGTTCGACAGAGATGCATTACATACATATATGCACAAATCCAATCCACCATGAGCATACGCACACCCATATGCTCAAATCACACACACTGATTAGTGATTACCTCAAGGCACACCTTCAGATGGTTAATTTCAGATGAAACCCACACAACCAACTCGATACACGAGCGCGGCTAGCTGCATCGGTCGGCACAGCTGCAATGCCCAAGCTATCCAGCTACATGTTTGAACTGATCAGACGGCACAGATCATGCATGCGGCTAGCAGCTGGTAGCTAGCTAGGAATTAATTGATGAATAAACAGACACACACACACACACACACACACACACACACACACACACACACAAGTATTACAGATTTGCAGAAGGACAACACATGCTAGCATGCAAGTGATCACTAATTAGATGGAAGGATGGAGGATGCTGGCATGGAAACATTTTGTTTCGTCAGTTAACGGACCAATACTTGTTTTTCAACGACAACCAGGAGCATGCTGGAAACTTTAGATCCTCCTCTTCTCCTTGTTCACTTCCATTTTCTTGGTCTTGGTGCTGTGGCGGCTTGTGGTTAAGAACAGGATGCTTTCTATGTGTGTTAATATCTATCTTCACCTGGTCAGGGACAAGATCACCAATGAACTCGAGCTCCTTCAGTTTGGAGAGATTGCCGATGCCTGAGAGAGAATTCATCTTGGTGAAGGACCAGATGATCTTCTCAAGCATAGGAGCTGCTCCTTCGGTGAAGCTGATGTCGGTGATGGTAGGGCACTCAACAATAAGAAGGTCGAGCTTGGGAAACTCACCTTTGTTGAAGGTAAGCAGGCTATCATCATAAGAATTGCCCAAGAGAATTAGACAGCATATGCTTGGTCTTTTAGCGAAGATTTGTAGGTCAGCATGCTTCATCAAGGTAGAGCGAAGAGTCACCTTGGAAATTTTATTGGCATTTTCAAATGATGAAAGAAGTGGCTTCTTTCCCTTCAACTCGAGCTCCTTAAATTTTGGAAGGCTACTGACCCCAGGATGAGACATTATGTTGGCGAAGGAGTACAAGATGATCTTCTCAAGCTTTGGAGTTGCTCCATCTTCAAAGGTTATGTTTGTCTCAAAGCTCTTGCTGAAGCCCTCAGCAAGTAAGTACTTGAGATGTTGGAATTCATCCTTCTTGAAGGTGAGCATGTATTTCTCAAGAGTTTCTCCCTCTTCAGATAATGAAAGAAGGAACTTGTTTCTCTTCAATTCGAGCTCTTCCAGTTTTGGTAGGTCCCCGACCCCATGAAGAGACTCTATGTTAGTGAAGGACAATACAATCTTCTCGAGCCTTGGAGCTGCTCCTTTCTGAAATTTGATGCCTCTCATGTTGTTGCCCTCGACAAGAAAGTACTTGAGATTTTTGAATTTGTGCTCATTGAAGGTGAGTTTGCCATCGGTGTATCCCTTGTGTCTCAACCTAACATAGCATAAGTTGGGCAGATCACCGAGACCCTCCAGATTTTTCTGTTTCAATGAGGTGCAACTCAAAGTTACCTTGGCAAGCTTAGTAAAACGTTCAACAAATAATGTAAGAAGCTGGCCCTTTTGCGTGGTACCCTGGAGGCACAGGCTCTCAAGAAGCTTAGGACGGTATTTCAGGCAATGGGAAATATACTGTGGTAAGTCTCCATTGGATGGAGTGCCCTCTCCTTTTGTACTGGGAAAAATAGTGATAGACAGAGACCGGAGGCACTCACATAGGTCGCTGATTGCTGTAAGCAAATTCTTGAGTATGCTGTCCTTGTCGTCGATAACCACACCGAGCTTCCTCAGCTGCCATAGCTTTCCAATGTCTTTCAACTCTCTGCTAGTCCATGAAGCCTTGACATTGGAAAGTACCTCCATGCTAGACATTTTTTTTATCTTGTGAGGAATTTGGACGCTGGAGGATGATGGCGCCTCATTCCTGAATGAAATGTTGTTTTTAGCATTACTTGAACTGTTTGAATCAATACAGCCAGCCAGCAGACGCTTTAGCTTCAGGAGCAGGATATGTTTTGTTGCATACTCAGGCACCTAAGTTTGCGAAATATCCAATACCTCCAGCTCATAGAGGTTGTTGATTTCACTAGGTAGCTGTGTAACATCTGTTCTCCGTAGGCTCAAATACTTGAGCAGTAAAATATTGTTGCAAATGTCCTTGAGGTAGTGCTGGTTCCTCTGGAAGCATTGACAACCTTCCAGATCTAACACCTTAAGCATTGACATTTGAGATGTTTCAGGGAGCTTTCTCAAGAACTTGTCTATTCTATTAGAGCCACGGAGTCGGATGTCATTGAAAATTGAGAAATGGCGAGCCAAATGACGTGACAGACGTGCCTCCACAATGTGTTGTTTCTTGGCAATTCTGGTAATAAACTCATGAACAAGATCGCCTACAATGCCGCTCTTTACCTTTCCTGCACCACCAATATCACTTGGATAGACAAGCCACATATCAATGAGTGTATCAAAACATCGTTCAGCATGATGCACTGCACTAGGCCAGTCTTCCTTAGTTATCAGCCCTTCTACAACCCAGCGCCCTACTATGGTTGACCGTCTGACAGGGTAACCTGGAGGGAAGATTGCTAGGTACAGGAAGCATGACTTGTATTCTTTACGGAGATCAGTGTAGGAGAACTTTATCATCTTCTTAGCATTGATGCCCAGTGATTTATTTGAATCCAGGGAATCAAGCAACTTGCGTAGATCTTCTTTGCTCCTGTTGGGATTGGCGTAGAGGGCATGAGCGAAGATCTTCATGCAGAATTCGCTTGGATAACACTTGTCCAAGATGTCGCGGAAAATCTGGTTTGCATCTTTATTCACCCTCTTCCTTGTAAGCTTGAGCAAAGTATCATAGTACAAGCCAGCAATAGAATTGGTTATAGGCTCCTGCTGTGGACAGCAAATTTCTTTGGCCTTCTGAATGTTCAGGGTGGTCACAACCATTGCACTGCCGGAGCTTGACAGCTGATGCAAAGCATTTGTGATCTCCCTCCACTGGGATGCATAATCTTTATCATCTTCAATGATAATCATGGTCTTTTTACCACCCAAAAGTGTTTTGATCTTGTCACATATAATTTGGATTGTCACCTGCTCCATAATTTTTCCTGTGAGTTGTTTGATCTTTTGCTTGGTTTCTTTGATAGCATTGGCATATTCATCCCCACCTGGTTTATGTATGCCTGGCTCCCCCTTGAACGATCTATCTGCTCTGGGAAGATGGGGAGGAGGCTGGTGACGTAGACCCTGTAGGATTTGTTGCTTAACCTTGTGGATGATTTCTTCGATCTGATCCTTGCCCAACGTTGTAGCAGTAGTACTAATAGTAGTAGGCAGCCAAGGAGTCGCGGTAGTAGCTTCATTACTAATCTTGGACTTGATTTTTCCAATGTTTTCCTTGGTTTTGTTGGCAGCAACAGCATGTTCATCCTGAGCTACTGGTGCCTTGTTTTCCTTTGTTTCATCCTCATCCTGAACTGCAGGTTTAGGTTTCGTTACTCCCTCCTCCTCAAGAGATCTGTCAGCTTCTGGTAGCTGCTGCTGTAGCTCCTGCACGATGCATTGCAGGATGTCTTGTTTAGCCTTGTGGATGATTTGTTCTATCTGAACTTTCTCCAATGTAGCAGCAGTAGTCGCTGCAGCGGCGGCGGCGGCTGCAGCGGCGGCAGCAGCAACAACATGGCTACTACTATCACTACTGACAGCAGTAGTACCTTCCTGGACCTTGTGGGGTTTGCTGATTGCAAGGGGGAACACCTCGCGCAGGATGGATTCATATTTGGCTTGATCGAGATGAATTGATGACTCGGTTTGGGGGCCTGATTCGATACGCTTCTTAAGCTTTTTGGCCGTCTCGAGGAATACGTTTTGTACGGCATAAGGCTGCTTATGCTGCAGTGCTCTGAAGAGTATGCCCACTGGCTCGGTCTTGGAGATACTACCATCAGGGGTCGGGGGGATTTCGTCTTCAGTCTTGTTTCCATACGCAGCTTCTCCTTTACTTTTCTCTTCTTGTTCTTCTTCTGCAGCACTGTTCTTAATAATATTACCCTCGATTTCTTCCATCTTAGGATTAACCTGTCGATAAAAGTCCCTATGGATATCATACAATATTTCCCATCTGTAATAATAGTAAACATCCCATTGCAACATGTAATCATCCCTGTCGTCCACCTGACCATGATCTTTGCCTCGCTTCTTGAGAGATTCACATTCACGCAGGATGTAGCAGAGGATGGCCTCGGTGCTGATTTGGTGCCAAGAGCGGTGGAGATGCACCGCCTGGAGGTTGATCCACACAGAGCGGTCGAAATGGGTGGTCGCCACGGAAGCCAAATCATCGCGTGCATTGGCTCCTGCGGCCACCACCACCTCCGTTGCACCACCTTGAGCTGCTCTGGGTGGTGGTGGTACAATGGCGATGGATGGTAATGATGGCGATGAAGATGACGATGGTCCCGTAGTGCCAACCGACTTTACCCAGCGGGTAAGCTCGTCGGCGCAGAAGTTCTCCAGAAAGCGAGGCTCCAGAGCTCTTCGACGGCGCTCAGATGAAATAATAATGCTACTAGCCGAGGTCGACGTTGCCGCCTCGTATTCTTGGTCTTGCTCCTCCACCTCCTCTTCATCTTCCTCGTCTGGTGCTTGTGCACCTGTGGTGGCACTAGTGGTTGACGGAGAAGCTTCTTCGGACCGCACCAACGACGCTGGCCCTCCTGCCGCCTTGGATGATGGCTTGCCGGGGACCTCCACGCCGTACCTCAAGCGACGCTGGCCGACATCGTGGGCACGGTCCTTGAGCTCGCGCAGCCGGATAGCCGCGTAGTGCTGGGCGAGCAACTTCTCGACCATCCAAGGAGCCCAGCAGACGTAGCGCTGGAGGATGCCGGCACCGCGGCCCCAGCTGGGGTGGCGGACCGCTGGGTCGCCGCGCTGCAGGTAGGTGTCGATGCAGTTGCTGCAGTCCTGTGCGAGCTCCCGGACCTGCTTCATCCACGTGCGGACCTGCTCGTCGTGCTCGCCGCCGGGAGGCTCCGTCTCGGCCAAGTGCGACAGGAAGCTCCTCATGCTCTCCATCTCCTCCTTGATGAACTGCACGTCCTTCTTCACACGCCCCAGCAACTGCGCCTCATCGCGGATGAGGCCCAGCAGCGTCGTCACGGCGCCCGCCGCGCCCGCCGCCATCGCCCCACCGGCCGGAAACAAGCTAGCTAACTGGCTGGCCGGATGGATCGAGTAGCTACCTAGCTAGGCTAGGCTTGAATTCTTGATTGAGTTTAGCAGCCGCGCTCGAGAACAAGCTAAGCTATGGCCTTAGGCCATGCGTGCATGGGGTGTGGGGGTGCTTGCATCACTAATAATCAACTAATGGTTTGATTAAATCCCTCTTGCAGAACGGCGCCATTGCATATGCACGCTACCCGGCCCTTGAGCTGCTGGTTCCATGCTTAATTCCATGCTCGTTGCTGATATTTATGGAATATTTCGCTTTTCCTACCTTCACTACAAGAATCCGGCATTATTATATTTAGAGCCCTACTCTAGTGCTCTCTGCTGGTAGTAGAAAATAATCTGAACCGTTGATCTCATTTGATCGAAGGGCTCAGATCTATTTTTACTACCACCTCACTTAACGGTAGTAGAGTCGTGGAGAGATATTATTGTGTAGGAAAAAATATTTGCGGAGGGGCATAATCAGGTAGCCAGTGATGTGTCGCCGTCGGCGGGATCCACATGTGCCGCCGGCGGAATGCAGAGAAACGGATTGCCGGGGATGTGTCGCCACCGGCGGGATGCACATGCGCCTCCCTGCCGGAGGACTCATCACTCGCCACCCAAAAGCGCCATTGGGCGAAAGAATTGCGATCCAATTTTCTGATGGAATATTGATGATGCGCCGCCGATGCCAGCCACAGCCAGTGTCACGATGCAAAACGGCTCACAGCAGTGTCAAATCAAAATGGTCCACCGGTTTCACGATGCTAAAGGGCCTGATGCTAGCGACCCATACGTGAAAAAAACACGTAAATGGCTAAGCTACCTTCATTAGTGCATTAGCAACTTACTAATTTATCCTTAATAATAAATGGTCTAGATTTTTCTAATGGTAGTATAATGCTATCAGTAGACTACACCGGAGCATCGCTCTTATATTTAGCATAGTCTGGCATAGTAGGATCCCAATATATGCTTAATTTAGCTTGCAATGCACGTACAGTTTCTTCTCTTTGCTTCTTTCTGTCAATGAATGATATTCCTTTGATTACTTCTCTCTTTGGAGCACTGTCACCAGGCCCTTTACTTCTTTACTATTTAGCCTTTTCTTTCTTTGGTTGTCTGCAGATCAATTCTTGCTTGTGACATTGCCTTAGGAAGGATGGTATTGATCTTTTTCTTTACCATCGTTCAGAGGTACTTTTTTTTTTTAGAGAAGGTATTTTTTACCATCGTTCAGAGGTACCTGGAGCTAGGTACTGCTTCTTCATCAAATTTTTACAGCTTATTATAAGGGTAGAATGCACCGGTGGCGGTATATATAAGTACGATTTTATTAGAGATTTTCAGTGTCCTTGAGGAGAAATATACAGAAGATACCTAAAATTAGCAGTAAAAGGTATGAATACTCTTTGATAATCCTCAAGAACCATTAAAATGTTCTATCATACCAAAATTTGGTCTAGGTCATGTTCTACCGCTATACTACCATATTATTAAAACATTAAACAAGGACAAAATTATGATACTCAAAATATATAGAAATTAATTTGACTCGAAATTTTGCATACTATACCCTACATGAATATGATGTACATATGGATGAGGAGTTTTTTTTTCTTATACTGTCTTATTTGGGGAGGTACCAAAAAATCAGGACTACAAGGGACGTAATGTAATAAATAAATGGACTAGTTTGAATGCGGAAAGTACATGTACTGTTTATATATATTGGATTTGCCTTTTCTCTGACATGTGAGTTTATTTTTGACTTGAAATTTTGTAGTCGGGTGTATCTAAATGAATATTGTCAAATATTTAAAGATTTTTTCATAACTATTTTCATGCATGGTATTTAGAGAAATGATGCACTGGCGCTACTACAAAAACCCTTATAGGGACCGGCTTTATAGGTGCCGGTTCATTTAAATTGGCACCTATATGCCTTTTTCCACTTTTGCACGATAAAAAATAAAGAACCGGCACCTTTAAGGAAGTATAGGTGCTGGTTCGTTAGCTAAAACCGATAGTTTTATTATAGGTACCGGTTTTTTAAAAGAACTGGCACCTATAATATATTATAGGTGCCGGTTAATTAAAAAACGACACCTATAATATATTATAGGTACCGGTTCTTTTAAAAACCGGCACCTATACCAAACCGAGCCATGCTTACGAGCCGATCGAGCGCGGCTTATAACTCCCGTCCCTTCTTGATTTCTCTCTCTCGCTCGCCTCTTTTCTCTCCGCCTCTCTCTGTCTCTCTCTCTCTCGCCTCTCTCTGTCTCTCTCTCTTGCCTCTCTCGCCTCTCTCTTTCTCTCTCTCTCGGATCTAGCTGAGCGACGGCCTAATGAAAGCGGCAGCGGCGGCGTCTGCGGCGGAGGCGGCAGCGGTGGGAGGGGAGGTGTAATGCCCGTTTTGTCGCGGCGTTAGCAGGAAAACTACTCTGCTAAAAACCCTATTTGCGAAAGTTCGCTCTTCGGTTGAGTTTTGTCGTGTGCCAAGGTCTCGTGTTTCCCCTCCCAGTTCAATCCCGGAGAAAACCGCGAAATCGGATTTCAAATCCGAGCCCTCAAACTCCTTCTTTCAATCTCTCCCAAAAAGTCCGTTTACCTCCCTCTGCCCTCGGGCCGATTCCTCTCGGCCTGCTCCCTCCTTCTCCTCTCCTTCCTGGGCCACCGCCGGCCCAGCCCCTTCGGCCTCGCCCCTCCCCG
This sequence comes from Oryza officinalis, assembly GCA_008326285.1. Classification (NCBI taxonomy): domain Eukaryota; kingdom Viridiplantae; phylum Streptophyta; class Magnoliopsida; order Poales; family Poaceae; genus Oryza; species Oryza officinalis. The sequence goes on along the minus strand of BDMV01000007.1, from coordinate 32,336,320 downwards.
CTGGGCCGCGCCAGGCCGCTAGGCCCGCGCGCGCCGGGCACGTGCCCCGCACGCGCCGAGCCGAGAGAGAGCCAGCGCTCTCTCTCCCTGCACCCCCGCCGTTCTCCTCTCTCTCTCTCTCCCATCCCGTTCCGTCGCCGGCGCCGCTGGCCCCCTCGGCCCCGCCGCCTGCGCGCATGCCGCCAAGACGCCGAGCGCGCGCTCTCTCTCTCCCCGCGCGCGTCCTTGCCCAAAGCGGCATGGGGACAGCACCCCTTTTCCCCATCCCCCTTTTTCTTTTCCCCGGTCGCCGACCGCCGCCGACGTCATCCGCTGCCGTTGCTTGGCCGCTAGCTCGAGCACCGGTCCCCTCTCCGCGAACCGCCATCCCCGGCCAAACCGACCTTTCCCCCTCCCAAAACCGACCTAGCGCCCCTACAAAAACTCCCCTCGCTCCCGGCCGCCATTACCGCCTTCCCTGAGCTCCACTCTCCTCCCCGCTGCCGCCATCGCCGTCCTCGCCCGCCGCCGCAGCCAAGCGCTCTCGAAGGAGCTCCGGGCGCCGTCTTCCTCGCCCTCTTCCTCGGCCCAGGACCGAGTCGCGCCCGTGCCCGCGCCGTCGGCCTCCTTCCCGGCGAGTTCCTCCCGCCGCGGTAATTCCTTGCCCCTCTCCCGCCTCCCTCCGTTTTTCCCTCAGTTTAGGCCGCTAGATAGCCCGTAGAACCCTCTCCCGGGCGTCGCCGTAGCCGTCGCCCCCTCCTCCACCCTCTCCCCGAGCCGCCGTGGCCGCCGTCGCCCCACGCCGTCGCCGGCCGCCGTCGCTTCCCCGCGGCCCGATCCGAGCCGATGGCTCGATTCCCCTCTCTCCCCTCTCGCCCGGTGCCGCTCCCCTTCGCCGGTATCGCGCCGCGCTGCCCGTTGGCTCCGCCGCTGCCGCACGCCGTCGATCCGGGCGCCCCCTTCCTTTTCCGCCCGCCGGCCTCCGTGGCCACCACGTAGGCGCCACGCGAGCGCCAGCCGGAGCGCTCCCTTCTCCCGCCGGCCTCCGTGGCAGCCACGTAGGCACCACGTGAGCGCCGACGGCCTCCCTCCCCATCGGCCCCGCACTCGCCCCAGGCCGCGCCAATCGGCCTCGCTCTCCCTTTACGGCCCATCGGCCTCCAAGCGCCATCGCCCAATTAGGCCCATCGGCCTTCTTCTCTCCCGCGCCGATCGGCCTAGGGCCGATCCCTTCGGGCCGCCGGCCCATTAAATTCGGCCGCGCCCATTCTATTCTTTTGGGCTGCCCTCAGCCACCCAAAATAAAGTCTAAATTGCATCCCTCCTTTTTGCTTTTTCCAGGGAATTAATAATTCCTTTTCCTTATTCCAGAAATTCATATCTTCACAACCGTTCGTCCGATTGACTCCGTTCCACTTCCAAAATTCCTCAAAAATCGAGATCTATCCAACGGCACGCTTAGTGGTCTTTAATAGGGCTTCTTTTTATCGCTTTGTTGAGTCATCTCGTTTCGCGTGTAGTCTCGGAGCCCGAAGACCCGCAGTGCGTGGATTTCGAGGAAGAAGCTCAAGATCTCGAGCAAGGCAAGTCACCTTGATCAACTGAACCCATAATTTAAATTAAGTATTTTGATTTCCGCAAACTATGCATTAATTAGGTTACACTTGGCACTTGGCCTCGGTTTGCAAGATAACCGTCAGGCCCTACCTAATTGCTGCATTTACCTTTCATGACTGTTGAATACCCTAACACCCTTGTCACCCCTCAGGTGAGGCCTCGGTATTCGTACCTCGCGTACGAATATCGAGACTCCCCTCCAAATTTAAAACTGGTCAACTGGGTAAAACTTGTGTTTACAAAATGCTTGGAAAACCCAACACTTGGGTCGGTGTCTTGAAAATAAAGTGAGTTCTAAAACTCACGGTACGGGAGACGTACTGGAGGTACGGTCTGCCCGTTCTCGCTCTAAGGACCGATTCCTTGGGAATTACATCCGAGCATATGTCAAGTACGACCACATGGGTGATATGGGACGCCCCTGGCTGAGTAATTAGCTAGGCCAGGGAAATCTTGATGCCAAGGGACAAGTGGATTCGCCGGGGTGGTGTCGGGGAGGACCCCTGGGCTTCCTGGCACAGTATGGTCTGGGACCAAACTTGGTGTTGGTCCGTGGGACCCCTCCCGTTGGCATAAGATGACCCTGAGTCGGCTTTCGAAATGCCTTGTCGTGAAAGCCTCAAGGTCGCCAGACGTGACTGAGAGTCGCGGGCTGGGTGATTCGGGGTTAGTAACGTCGTGTGGGTAAAGTGTACCCCCCTCTGCAGAGGTTTACAACTATTCGAACAGCCGTGCCCATGGTCATGGGCGGATGTGAGGTGATTCCTTAGCGTAGTTTTACTGCTTTTCCTTGTGAACTGTTGTTGGTGTGAGAATACCTCTCTGTGCTTAAGTTGGGTTGCTGGAGCAGCCGGAGTCGGTGACGATTGGCAGGGAGCCTCTCGTACCGATGGGTGGATTTGTGGCTGCTGGAGCAGTCGGAGTCGGTGACGATTGGCAGGGAGCCTCTCGTACCGGCGTGCGTGAGTTGTGGCTGCTGGAGCAGTCGGAGTCGTTGATGATTGGCAGGGAGCCTCTCGTACCGGCGTGCGTGAGTTGTGGCTGTTGGTGCAGTCGATGTCAGTGAACGATTGGCAGGGAGCCTCTCGTGCCGACAAGAACCAATCGATACAATTTTCACTGCTCCGACCGGATGAGACGCACTTCCTCATCCGCGTCGTTGAGAAGCACTTACTTAGATGTTTCTGAAAGTCTTAAACTAAAATCAATTGTGAAAAACAACTGGCTTTCCCTTGAAGCTTGCATTAAACACTTAATTCCCCTGACTTGCTGAGTACTTTCGTACTCACCCATGCTCTATATAATTAAACTCCCCCAGTTCTCGAAGACGAAGAGGTGGACCCTGCTGATGAAGAGTTCTTCCAGGAGCAAGCAGACTTCGAGCAGTAGTAGGGTTTCGGCCTTTCCCCAAGGCTTTGCTTGTGGCTTAGGGCTAGTCGCCGCTTTCCGCTTTCGCCTTTTTGTAATGCTGTTGTGAACTCGGGTTCTGTCCGCAGTTCCAACCTTGGTTGTAATCCTACTCTTAATAAAGAGACCGCTGTTGTTGTTGTGTTCTGTCTTCCTGTTGTACCAGCGCTATTTCCTGGGACTGGTACAGGCTTACAGGTTAATCTGGACCGCCTTATACTGGCCTCCGCTCAGGGCTAGTTTGGGGCGTGACAGAAGATGGTATCAGAGCACAGCTTTGGCCTTAGGACGAAACCCGATGTTAGGTGACCGTAAGGATGCTAAGTTCTAAAAAGCTATTTGCGAAAAGCTCGGTTCTTTTCTTCTTCTCTTACTCTGTTTATAAAATTGGTTACTCTCTTCTTTTCTCTTTTTCAAAATTTGTAGATGGCAGTCAACGCCACTCACAGTTCCCATGGCGTTGGTGAGGGTCACCACGTCGCCCAGCTGCGAGACCTCGCGTGCTTCCTTGGCTTCTCCTGTCCCGAGTACGCTGGGTACTCCGTGGACCATTTCCCTCCCCGCTGTGAGCTGTCCGTGTACCTTTACCCCCGTGGAGGTACACACAGCGCTGGCCTTCGCCCTCACCACTTCAACTTGGCTCGCTGTCACGCCCCAAACTGGCCCCAGGCGGAGACCAGGGTAGGGCGGTCCAGATTGACCTGTATGCCTGTACCAGTCCCAGGAAATAGCGCTGGTACAACAGGAAGACAGAATATCACAACAACAGCGGTCTCTTTATTAAGAGTAGGATTACAACCAAGGTTGGAACTGCGGACAGAACCCGAGTTCGCAACAGCGTTACAAAAAGGCGGAAGCGGAAAGCGGAGACTAGCCCTAAGCCACAAGGAAAGCCTTGGGGAAAGGCCGAAACCCTACTACTGCTCGAAGTCTGCTTGCTCCTGGAAGAACTCTTCATCAGCAGGGTCCACCTCTTCATCTTCGAGAACTGGGGGGGGTTTAATTATATAGAGCAAGGGTGAGTACAGGAGTACTCAGCAAGTCAGGGGAATTAAGTGTTTAATGCAAGCTTCAAGGGAAAGCCAGTTGTTCTTTTTCACAATTGATTTTAGTTCAGGACTTTCAGAAACATCTAAGTGAGTGCTTCTCGACGGCACGGACGAGAATGTGCGTCTCATCTGGCCGGAGCAGTGAAATTGTATCAATTGATTCTTGTCGGCACGAGAGGCTCCCTGCCAATCGTTCACCGACTCCAGCTGCTCCAACAGCCACAACTCACACACGTCGGTACGAGAGGCTCCCTGCCAATCGTCACCGACTCCGGCTGCTTCAACCGCCACAAGTCAGCACATCGGTACGAGAGGCTCCCTGCCAATCGTCACCGACTCCGGCTGCTTCAACAGCCTTAAACCAAGCACAGAAGGGGAAACCTCACACCAACAGCAGTTCACAAGGTGTTCAATAAAAACTACGCTAAGGAATCACCTCACATCCGCCCATGACCGTGGGCACGGCTGTTCGAACAGTTGTTAACCTCTGCAGAGGGGGTACACTTTACCCACACGACGTTACTAACCCCGAATCACCCAGCCCGCGACTCTCGGTCACGTCTGGCGACCTTGAGGCTTTCACGACAAGGCATTTCGAAAGCCGACTCAGGGTCATCCTATGCCAACGGGAGGGGTCCCACGGACCAACACCAGGTTAGGTCCCAGACCATACTGTGCCAGGAAGCCCAGGGGTCCTCCCCGACACCACCCCGGCGAATCCACTTGTCCCTTGGCATCAAGATTTCCCTGGCCTAGCTAATTACTCAGCCAGGGGCGTCCCATATCACCCATGTGGTCGTACTTGACATATGCTTGGATGTAATTCCTAAGGAATCGGTCCTTAGAGCGAGAACGGGCAGACCGTACCTCCAGTACGTCTCCCGTACCGCGAGTTTTAGAAACTCCCTTTATTTTCAAGGCACCGACCCAAGTGTCGGGTTTTCCAAGCATTTTGTAAACTCAAGTTTTACCCAGGTGATCAATTTTAAAGTTTGAGGGAGGGTCTCGTTATTCGTACGCGAGGTACGGATACCGAGGCTTCACCTGAGGGGTGACAAGGGTGTCAGGGTATTCAAATATCAAGGAAGATGAATGCAGCAAAAGGGTAGGGCCTGCTGGTTATATTGCAAACCGAGGCCAAGTGTCCAGTGTAACCTAATTAATGCAAAGTTTGCGGAGTCAAAATACTTAATTTAAATTATCGGTTCAATTGATCAAAGGTGACTTGCCTTGCTCGAGATCTTGAGCTTCGTCCTCGAAATCCGCGCACTGCGGGTCTTCGGGCTCCAAGACTACACGCGAAACGAGACGACTCAACAAAGCGATAAAAGAAGCCCTATTAATGACCACTAGTTGTGCCACTAGATAGATCTCGATTTTACGGATTTACAGGAGGTGGAACGGAGTCAATCGGACGAATGGGTAGAGAGATATGAATTTCTTAAGGTTAAATGATTTTCTGACTAAGGGAAAAGAATTAGTAAATCCATTGAAAAAGAAAAAGGAGAAGGGGCATGAATTGGACTTTAATTTGGGAGTTTAGGCGCGGCCCAAAGAAAGATCGGGCGCTACCGAGCCACGTGGGCCGGCGCGCGGGTGGTGTTGGCCCGCGACCGAGCGAGGCGCGCGTGCGGGGCAATTGGGCCGGTGGCGAGGCACGGCCCAGAAGGAGGATGCGGGCGCGGCCAAGTGAAACGGGCCGACGCGCGTGGAAGCGGCCCAAGGCCGAGCGGGGCACGACCCACGGACGACGCGACGCGGAGGAAAAAGGCCGGACGGCCTGGCTGGCGAGGCGCGGCCCAGCGGGCGACGCGGCCGCGAGGGGAGAGGCCTTGGGGCCGGACCATGGCGCGGCCCAAGCGGCGAGAGGGCGCGGTGGACCGGGAGACTTTGACCGGTCTCCTGTGGGACAAAGGCGGGCGGATGTGGCGCCCACGTGGACACCACGTCGGACCGAGAGGGAGAGGGGCAGGGGACCGCATCGGACGACCGGCGGCGCACGGGGGAGCTCCGGCTTACGGTGGCGGTTTGGAGGGGCGGCAAGCTCCGGCGGCGGGAGGAGGAGATGCGACGTCGTTTCACCGGTACGGATCAAGGGGAGGAGATGCGACGTCATCCGGCGGCGGCGCTATGCGGCGGTGGCTATGGCCGCACGGCGAGGGAACGAGGAAGATGGGCGGCGCCCATGGCGGTGCTCCGGATGGCTCGCGGGCACCCCGGAGGGGCAGTCGCGAGGGAAATCGGCAGCGGGAGGGCCGTCAGCGGCGTGGGGACTCGGCTCTGGGCAGCGGCGAAGGGGACTTGGCTCCGGGCGGCGGCAAAGGGGAGCTCGGCACCTTGGCTTCGCGGAGAAGACTCGCGGCGCGGTCACGCACACGGACGCGCGGTCGTCGGCGCGGCGCCCGAGCGGCGGCAGCCATGGCCGGGCCAAGAAGAGAAAGAGAGGAAAAGGGAGAGGGGAAAGGTGGAGGGTGGACTTGCCTCTCCGGGAGGAGGGCACGGGCGGAGGAGGGGGCTCCTGTAACGCCCGTTTTGTCGCGGCGTTAGCGGGAAAACTAATCTGCTAAAAACCCTAATTGCGAAAGTTTGCTCTTCGGTTGAGTCTGGTTGTGTGCCAAGGTCTCGTGTCTCCCCTCTCACTTCAATCCCAGAGAAAACCGCGAAATCGGATTTCAAATCCGAGCCCTAATCCTCCCAAATTCAAATCCTCAGAAAAAGTCTAAATTACCTCCCTCTGCCCTCGGGCCGGATTCTTCCCGGCCTATTTTCCCTCTCCCTTCCCTGGGCCGCCCCCCTGGCCCAGCCCCTCTCAGCCGCTCCCTCTCTCCTCTTCCTTCCCTGGGCCGCACCCCCGGCCCAGCTCTCTCTCCTTCTTGGGCCGCCTCGGCCCAGCCGCCTGCCCGGCCGCCTTCTTCCCCCGCTGGGCCGCGCCAGGCCGCTCGGCCCGCACGCGCCCGAGCCGGGTCCGCCGGCTCTCTCCCTTTCTTTTCTCTCTCCCTCTCTTCTCCCCAACGGCTCCCGCCGGCGCCGTTCCGTCCCACCGGCGTCCGCCGCTGGTCCCCTCGGCCCCGCCGCCTGCGCGCTTGCCGCCAAGGCGCGGAGCAGCGCGCGCGTCCTCTCCCCTCCTCTCTCCGCTCTTCTCCTACCCGAATCGGCAAGGGGGCAAGGCTTCTTTCGCCCCCCTTTTTTTTTCTTTTTCCCCGACGACCGACCGCCGCCGACGTCACCCTGCCGCGCCGCTTTGGCCGCTTGCGCCGGTCCCCCGCTCCGCCTCTCGGCCGCACCGCCTCTCCCCGGCCCAAAATCGGCATTTTCCCCCCCCCGAAACCGACCTAGTGCCCTCTAGAAAATCCCCCCTCGCCCCCGGCCGCCATTGCCGCCCCCGGAGCTCGCCCCCCCTTTCAACCGTCGCGCCGCCGCTCCTGCCGTCCACCGCCGCGAGAAGAGGAGCCGGCGCCCTCGTCCTCTTCCCCGGCCCGGGTTCGTGCCGCCGCGCCCGCGCCCGCGCCGTCGGCCTCCGGCTTGCCGCCCCGCCGCGGTAAACCTCCTCTCCTCTCCCCCTCCATTTTTCCCCTCGTGTTTAGGCCGCTAGGTAGACCGTAGAGCCCCCTCCCGGGCACCGCCGTGGCCGTCGCCCTCTTCTCCGCCCTCTCCCCGCGCCGCTGCTACCGCCGTTGCACCGCGCCGTCGCCAGCCGCCGTCGTTCCCCCGCTGTCCGATCCGAGCCGACGGATCGAATCCCCTCGCTCCCCTCTTGCTCCGGCGCCACTCCCCGTCGCCGGCCTCGCATCGCGCCGCTCGGAACACCCCCTCCGTCGTCGCCGCCGTCGCCCGGCGCCCTCTCCCCTTTCTTTTGCCCGGCCGGCCTACGTGGCCGCCACGTAGGCGCCACGCAAGCGCCAGCCGGCGTGCCCCGTCTTGTCCCCTCCATGCGCTCGGTCTGCGTAGACCGCGCCGCTGCCAGGCGGGCCCTGCCCTAGCACCCGCGTGGTGGTCGCGGTCCACCGGATCGGCCACCCGCGTAAGCCGTGGCCTGCACCGGCCCGTCGGACCCCTCCTCTCACTCGGCCCAGTCGGCCCCCGTGCCCGCGTCGGCCAACCGGCCTCGCTCCGCATCGGCCACTCGGTCTCCTCCCCCTTGGGCCATCGGCCCGAGTCCTTCGGTCCGGCTCGTCGGCCCCGTTGACCGGACCAGGCCGCGCCACCAGGTCACGCGTCGCTCGGACCAGGCCGTGTCACTCGGCTTGGGCCGCGCCCTTGAGCGCCGGCCCGCTCGTGCCATCGGCCGATTAGGCCCATCGGCCTATTTCTCTCCCGCGCCGATCGGCCATGGGCCAATCCCTTCGGGCCGTCGGCCCAATTATTTCGGCCGCGCCCGTTCTAATCTTTTGGGCTGCCCTTAGCCGCCCAAAATAAAGTCCAATTTCAGCCCCTCCTTTTCTTTTCCAGAAAATCCTTCAATCTTCGAAAATTCATATCTTTTCAACCGTTCATCCGATTAACTCCGTTCCACTCCCAAAATTCCTCAAAAATCGAGATCTATCCAATGGCATGCTTAGTGGTCTTTAATAGGGCTTCTTTTATCGCTTTGTTGAGTCGTCTCGTTTCGCGTGTAGTCTCGGAGCCCGAAGACCCGCAGTGCGCGGATTTCGAGGAAGAAGCTCAAGATCTCGAGCAAGGCAAGTCACCTTTGATCAATTGAACCTATAATTTAAATTAAGTATTTTAATTTCGCAAACTATGCATTACTTAGGTTACACTTGGCACTTGGCCTTGGTTTGCAATACAACCGGCAGGCCCTACCCATTTGCTGCATTCACCTTCCTTGATTATTTGAATACCCCAACACCCTTGTCACCCCTCAGGTGATGCCTCGGTATCCGTACCTCGCGTACGAACATCGGGACTCCCCTCAAACTTTAAAATTGATCACCTGGGTAAAACTTGAGTTTACAAAATGCTTGGAAAACCCGACACTTGGGTCGGTGTCTTGAAAAACTAAAGTGAGTTTCTAAAACTCGCGGTACGGGAGACGTACTGGTGGTACGGTCTACCCGTTCTCGCCCTAAGGACCGATTCCTTGGGAATTACATCCAAGCATATGTCAAGTACGACCACATGGGCGATATGGGACGCCCCTGGCTGAGTAATTACCTAGGCCAGGGAAATCTTGATGCCAAGGGACAAGTGGATTCGCCGGGGTGGTGTCGGGGAGGACCCCTGGGCTTCCTGGCACAGTATGGTCTGGGACCTAACCTGGTGTTGGTCCGTGGGACCCCTCCCGTTGGCATAAGATGACCCTGAGTCGGCTTTTGAAATGCCTTGTCGTGAAAGCCTCAAGGTCGCCAGACGTGACCGAGGGTCACGGGCTGGGTGATTCGGGGTTAGTAACGTCGTGTGGGTAAAGTGTACCCCCTCTGCAGAGGTTAATAACTATTCGAACAGCCGTGCCCACGGTCATGGGCGGATGTGAGGTGATTCCTTAGCGTAGTTTTATTGAACACCTTGTGGACTGCTGCTGGTGTGAGGTTTTCCGTTCTGTGCTTCGTTTAAGGCTGTTGAAGCAGCCGGAGTCGGTGACGATTGGCAGGGAGCCTCTCGTACCGATGTGTTGACTTGTGGCTGTTGGTGCAGCCGGAGTCGGTGACGATTGGCAGGGAGCCTCTCGTGCCGACAAGAATCAATGGATACATTTTCACTGCTCCGGCCGGATGAGACGCACTTTCTCATCCGTGTCGTTGAGAAGCACTTACTTAGATGTTTCTGAAAGTCCTCTACTAAAATCAATTGAAAAAGAACAACTGGCTTTCCCTTGAAGCTTGCATTAAACACTTAATTCCCCTGACTTGCTGAGTACTCCTGTACTCACCCTTGCTCTATATAATTAGACCCCCCCCAGTTCTCGAAGACGAAGAGGTGGACCCTGCTGATGAAGAGTTCTTCCAGGAGCAAGCAGACTTCGAGCAGTAGTAGGGTTTCGGCCTTCCCCAAGGCTTTGCTTGTGGCTTAGGGCTAGTCTCCGTTTTCCGCTTCCGCCTTTTTGTAATGCTGTTGTGAACTCGGGTTCTGTCCGCAGTTCCAACCTTGGTTGTAATCCTACTCTTAATAAAGAGACCGCTGTTGTTGTGATATTCAGTCTTCCTGTTGTACCAGCGCTATTTCCTGGGACTGGTACAGGCATACAGGTCAATCTGGACCGCTCTACCCTGGTCCCCGCCCGGGGCCAGTTTGGGGCATGACAGAAGATGGTATCAGAGCGCAGCTTTGGCCTAGGACGAAACCCGACGTTAGATGACCGTAAGGTGCTAAGTTCTGAAAAAGCTACTTGCGAAAAGTTCGGCTCTTTTCTTCTTCTCTTACTCTGTTTACAAAACTGGTTACTGACTTCTCTTTCTCTTTTTCAAAATTTGTAGTTGGCAGTCAGCGCCACCCACAGTTCCCACGGCGTTGGTGAGGGTCACCACGTCGACCAGCTGAGAGACCTCGCTGGCTTCCTTGGCTTCTCTTGTCCCGAGTACGCTGGGTACTCCGTGGACCGCTTCCCTCCCTGCTGTGAGCTGTCCGTGTACCTTTACCCCCGTGGAGGTACACACAGCGCTGGCCTTCGCCCTCACCACTTCAACTTGGCTCGCCCCACGCTCCAGCTCGCGTACCAGGACCTCTCCTGGACCGCTCTGCGTCGCTTGGCCTACGACTACCGTCGTCGCCTTGCAGGTTCGGCCTTCCGGCTGATCCCGCAGCTCCCTCCTGGCCATGCAGACAGCCGCTACCCTTGCCCTTACAGTGAGTCGCACCCTGCGCTGACGCGCATGGTGGAGCTTTCTGGCGCTCAGGCCACTCAGCACGACCTTCTCCTTGAGGCTTACCGCTCCTTGGCTCGCCGCTACGCCGCGCTGGAGGCCCGCCTTGCTGAGGAGGGTGTCACCTCCGTGGACACTACCTCCTAGGACTCTGGCCGCCTTTGCCACTCTAGCCACCTGTCCTTCTACAGTTCACGTGGCTCTGCTCGCACCCCCAGCGGCCCACGCTCCCCCAGCCCGCGTGTGCCGTACTCGCCAGTCTACTCTCCCTACCCCCACCGTGCCAGCCCCTCCTACACCCCAGGTCACACCCCAGTCGCCAGCCGCCGTGGGCTCCGACTGATCCGCACCGCGTGGAAGCGCGTTGTGGGCTCCTCCACCGTGTTCCGTTTCGACCACCCAGCTCCTACCCCGCCAGCAGGCCGCCCTGCTGCCGGCCCTCGACAGGTTCCGCCGGTCCCTTCGCGTGCGCCGATCGACGTGTCCTCTTCAGACGAGCCGACCACCGGAGCCAGCTAGGCAGGAGAGCAGTAGAGTTCGTCTGCTGCAGGTGGAGTTCGAGTGTGAGACCTTTTGTACCGCCGCCAACTCTTTTGGAGTCATGGCGAGGTAGTGTGTGAGTGTGTTGTTGTGGGTGTTGTCTGGTAGTCTGGATCTCTGAGGTGGTGTGTGTACAGTCAAGCTCGGCGCAGCTCTGTGACTTGTCCACACCCGTTGTTTTAGGTGCTTTCCGAGTTGAGAAAAGCTTTATGACTAGTGTGTGCTTTCTGAGCTCGTTTACTTTACTTCTTCCCTT
>BDMV01000007.1:32264214-32319446 GCA_008326285.1 Oryza officinalis | reverse complement strand
TCTGCAGCCGACTGGTGGGAGAATTACTGTAATGCCCATCCAGACGCTGTCAACATTGAGTGGGCAGAGTTCGCCGATGCCTTCCGTGCAGCTCATGTGCCCGAAAGTACCATCGACATGAAGAAAGAAGAGTTCAACCGTCTGAAACAAGGTACAGGAAGCGTCAATGAGTACCTGAGTCGCTTCAACAAATTGGCTCGGTATGCTCCCGAAGAAGTGGACTCCGACAAGAAAAAGATCAGGAAGTTCCTGAAGGGAATCGCAGTAGGGTTGAGAATCCAGTTGCTTGCCCATGACTTCCCCACTTTCCAGCACATGGTCAATAAGGCCTTACTTCTGGAGGATGCCAGAAAAGAGGCAACTGAGGAATATAAGAAGCGCAAGTCTACCCACCAAGCGCCCCCGTTCCGAGGTGCGCCACGCCCTCGTGTTGGACATCCCATGCAGTACCACCAACCTGCCCATCAAGTCAGTCGTCAACCTGGCTTTACTCCCCGTCCGCCAGTGCCCCGTCTTACTCCGTCGCCCCAGCAGCATGCCCCTAGTGGCAACACCGCAAGGAACAGTGTCTCCTCCTTCAATTCGCCCACAGGAATGGCAAATGTGCAGTGCTTCACGTGCAAACAAATGGGACATTACGCCAGGCAGTGTCCTCGAAATCAGGGAAACTCTAACCCCGGACGCTCTGATGCTAGCTTCCCCAGGACTCCAGCACCTGCACAGTCCCGCCCAGTCACTCAGACAAGTGGACAAGGTTCTCGCGCCTCCAACAACTTTGGACGAGGTCGAGTGAACCACATCCAAGCTGAAACCGCCCAAGAGGCCCCCGACGTGGTGATGGGTATGTTCTCTGTCAACTCCATACCCGCACTCGTTCTATTTGATTCAGGAGCTTCTCATTCGTTCATATCGCAAGCTTTTGTGAAAAGAAATGGTTGGAAAACCCAAAATTTACAAGTACCTATGGTAATACATTCCCCTGGAAGGGATATAAGGGCAGATAAACTATGCCCCAAGGTTGATCTAGTGATAGAAGGGGTTAGCTTCGCAGCCAAACCCATAGTCCTAGACTCCCAAGGTCTGGATGTCATCCTAGGGATGGATTGGTTGGTTAAGCACAAGGGACAAATAGATTGTGCTGAGAGGACCATCACTCTGCAAGGACCCGGAAGAAAACAAGTGCGTTTCACTCCTCATCTTCCCGGAAATCGGTCAACCCTGAACAGTTTGCAAGCTGCTCCTTTGGAAATGGTGCATATAGTCAACGAGTATCCCGACGTGTTCCCAGAAGAACTACCCGGAATGCCACCGGATCGAGAAATTGAGTTCTCCATAGAGCTTGCCCCAGGCACCGCTCCCATTGCCAAGAGACCCTATAGAATGGCAGCCAACGAACTGGCAGAAATTAAGAAATAGATCGAAGAACTTCAGAACAAGGGTTACGTGCGACCCAGCTCGTCCCCTTGGGGAGCCCCTGTGCTCTTAGTAAAGAAGAAAGATGGCTCTGAGAGAATGGTGATAGACTATAGAGCCTTGAATGAAGTAACCATAAAGAATAAGTATCCCCTACCACGGATTGACGATTTGTTCGACCAATTGGAAGGAGCCAGAGTATTCTCCAAGATGGACCTACGATCTGGGTATCATCAGCTAAAAATCAGATCAGAACATATCCCCAAGACCGCTTTCTCAACGCGGTATGGCCTGTATGAGTTCACCGTGATGTCCTTCGGACTCACCAACGCTCCAGCCTTCTTCATGAACCTAATGATTAAAGTTTTCATGGACTACTTGGATAAGTTTGTTGTGGTCTTCATCAACGACATTCTGATTTACTCAAGAGATGAACAGGATCATGCCAATCATCTATGAAAAGTGATGGAAAGGTTGAGAGAACACCAGCTCTTCGCCAAGTACTCGAAGTGTGAGTTTTGGTTGGATAAAGTAGCCTTCCTTGGCCATGTCATCTCCGCCAAAGGTGTCGAAGTAGACCCCAGCAAGGTTGAGACCGTCCTCGCCTGGAACGCACCCAAGACGGTGTCTGAGATCCGTAGTTTCCTCGGTTTAGCGGGTTGCTACCGGAGGTTCATCGAAGGATTTTCCAAACTGGCCCGACCAATGACGGAACTGCTAAAGAAGGAAAAGAAGTTTGAATGGTCGGAAGCATGTGAACGCAGTTTTCAAGAGCTCAAGAAAAGATTGACGACTGCTCCCGTCCTCACCCTGCCTGACATCCGAAAGGATTTCGAGATCTTCTGTGATGCATCGAGACAAGGTCTGGGATGTGTCTTAATGCAAGACCGAAAAGTGGTGGCCTATGCTTCAAGACAACTCAGGCCCCATGAGGTCAACTACCCTACACATGACCTAGAATTGGCAGCTGTGGTTCATGCCCTGAAAATTTGGCGTCACTACCTGATTGGAAACAGATGTGAGATTTACACCGATCACAAAAGCCTCAAGTACATCTTTACTCAGAGTGAATTGAACATGAGACAGAGAAGATGGTTGGAACTAATCAAGGATTATAATCTCGGTATACACTACCACCCTGGAAAAGCAAATGTGGTCGCCGATGCGTTAAGTCGCAAGACATACTGTGCTACCGCCCTAATTTGGCCGACCCAGGATGACCTGTGTCGAGAAATCGAGAGGTTGAAATTGACCATGGTCCCCACCGGAAACCTTGCCAGTCTTACGGTGCAACCGACCCTAGAATCTCAAATTCGAGAAGCGCAACGAGAAGACGAAGTTACGAAAGGAATGAAGGATAAGATCCGTAAGAAAAGACTCAAAGGTTTCACCATCGACGACCAGGATACTGTTTGGTTCGGATCCCGCATCTGCGTGCCAGCCAAAAAGGAATTAAAGGACCTCATTCTGAGAGAAGCTCATGAGTCTGCCTACTCCATCCATCCTGGAAGTACCAAAATGTACCAAGATATCAAAGAATACTTCTGGTGGGCTGGAATGAAGCGATAAGTTGCAGAGTATGTAGCCTTATGTGACATCTGCCAAAGAGTAAAGGCCGAACATCAGAAACCCGCCGGTTTGTTACAACCTCTCCGAATTCCCGAGTGGAAATGGGAAGAGATCGGTATGGATTTCATTATCGGTTTACCAAGGACCCCTAGCGGGTATGACTCCATCTGGGTAATCGTGGACCGCCTAACCAAGGCAGCTCACTTTGTACCAGTGAAAACCACCTACGATGGGAAAAAGTTGACAGACCTGGGAGGTCATAAAAGATGATCCAATAGTCCTCTTTAGAGACTTCCATAAAGGAGAACTATCATTACATAGTCTAAATTTTGGCATAATCTCCCTTTTGCCAAAACAAAATGAAGTGCGAAAGATTCAACAGTATTGACCTATCTGCTTACTAAATGTTAGCTTTAAAGTCTTTACAAAAGTCATGGCCAACAGAGTAGCTTTAGTAGCTCAAAAGGTCGTGAGTCCTTCGCAATCTGCGTTTTTACCAGGGAGAAACATTATGGAGGGAGTAGTAGTATTACATGAAACGTTACATGAAATGCATAGAAAGAAGAAGAGTGGAGTTGTTCTAAAACTTGATTTCGAAAAGGCGTATGATAAAGTAGATTGGAAGTTTCTGCAACAATCCCTAAGAATGAAAGGTTTTTCGTCCCAGTGGTGCAATTGGATAAATCTGATTGTGAGGGGAGGAAGTGTAGTTGTTAAGGTCAATGATGAAATTGGGGATTTCTTTCAGACAAAAAAATGTTTGAGACAAGGGGAGCCATTGTCATCAATTCTGTTTAATCTAGTTGCTGATACGCTAGCCATCCTAATTCAAAGGGCAAATGAAAATGGAAGCTTCCATGGAGTAATTCTACATTTGGTTGATAATGGGCTCTCAATATTGCAATATGCAGATGATACTATCCTTTTTATGAAACATAATCTAGAGGAAGCTAGAAACCTTAAATTGGTATTAAATGCCTTTGAAAGGTTGTCGGGCTTGAAGATTAACTTTCATAAAAGGGAATTGTTTTGTTATGCAAGGTAAAAGAGGCTGAGAGGTAGTATTGTTTGTTGTTTGGTTGTGGAACCGGCTTATACCCTTTTAGATACTTAGGGATACCAATGCACCATAGTAAGTTATCCAATAAGGATTGGTTGATTTTGGAGGAAAGAATTCAAAAAAAGCTAAGTAGTTAGAAAGGGAAACATCTTTCTGTTGGGGGGAGAATGGTTTTAATCAATTTCGGTTTTAATCAATTTCGTTTTAAGTGGGATAGCTATGTTCATATTGTCTTTCTTTGAGGTTTCTAAAGGTATTCTCAAGAAATTGAACTGTTACAGATCCCGTTTCTTCTAGCAATGTGACGAACACAGGTGTCACACCCCGCCCCTGCGCCACTATACATATGGCCCCGAGGAGGGTGTGCCGCAGGAGAACAGCAAGCCGCTTTCCCATGGAACCGCAAAGCAGGTACCAGTCCCAGGATAATGATGCTGGTACCAGCGGTAACATGATGAATCAATGCAAGATTTAAATAAATACAATATACCTTTACGTTGCAGCTTCGGGTAATCCCTGAGTTGCAACCTCCAATCAGAGTCAGCAGCAGCGAAACTTAGCAGAGCTAGGACACCAAAACCACCGGCAGTAGTTTGGGTTTAGGGACGAAACTCCAACCTTCAACTTCTTCCTGAACTCAAGCCAAGAGGGGAAAAACAACAACAATGGGGGATTGAGTACTTTCGTACTCAGCAAGCCACTAGGAAATGTGTACATGCAAGCATCAAAGACAGGCTGAGTTTGTTTAGCAAATCATTTTTAAAACACCTTTCCTTTTAAAGGTCTAAGTGTAGGTTTTCAAAGTAACTTTCCCTTCGGAGAGAGAGGCGTCTCACCTCAATCTGTCCACGAGTTGCTTTGCAACGACTCGAGCAGGAAAGTCAAATTTTAGCATTCATAGCCCTTCCTCCTTTATTAGTTTCTTTTCACTTTCAAAACAAAAACCAACATTCTCTCCAACAATCATCCGTTAACCAAGCCTCATGGTTAACAACTCCGGGTCCGGTCCTCTCGACCTGTCAACCCAAACTCGGCCATCTCGGCCCCTAAACCGGCCCTCTCGGCCTTATGGTGCCAGACGACACCCCAGGTCACACAGGCCTGTTCCCAACCACGAAGGCTGGCCGTCCGTCACAAAGAAGGACTCTGGTAACAATTCCCATCCCACGAACCAATTTATTAAATGAGTTTTAAAAAAAACAAATCTACGCTACGGGCATCACCTCACATTCGCCCTTGACCATGGGCACGGCTGTTCGAACAGTTCAAATAAACCTCTGCAGAGTCTGTACGCTTTTCCCACAAGACACGAAGCTTACACCGATACTGGCCGGTATCGGAAGTTCGTGACAAAACCTTTCTCTAACCAAACCATAAATGTCCCGTGTCCCACAGATGGGTGGAATCTCTCCACCAAGCATCAGGCCAACTTTCAAGCCCTCATCTACTCAGGCCCCACCGTATGGACCCCCGACACATCCCCACTATAGGAGATTGCCGTAAACTCCACCATACCGGTGCTCCTCACCTGCTAACCTGCTAGACATCTATGTTTCAGCTAGTTACTCATCTAGGGGCATCCCATTCTACCCATGTGGTCGTACTGTGAGATGCTCGGATGTAAAACCCAGAGAAATCGGTCCTTATGCGCGACTACGAAACCAAACCACACAGGAGAGGATTCGCACCGCAAGTTTTCTCCCATAAAACTTTTTATTTTTCAAAGTCACCGACTCTCCGAGTCGGGTTTTATAAACCTTTCACAACCCGAGTTTTTCCACATCGATAACCATGTATAAACCTGACATATACAAATGGTGCAAAAGGATACCTACGCCCAGAGAGCGTAAGTATTGAGGTACTGCTGTGGTGGAGCGACAAGGGTTAAGTTTAACAAGGTCCTACGAAGAATAATGCAAGTACATAGGTTGGTCCGTCGGTCGTGTGCTCGTAGACCGATGGCCAATCAAAATAATTGTGTACGCTAAACATGCAAGTTTGCAATCAACACATTTTATAAACTAGGAGCAATATGATCGAAGAGTGGCTTGCCTTATTGTTGGTCTTCAAATCTTTGAGAAAAATCCACGTCCGTTGCACCTCCGAAACGTCCACTACGCGATCGAAAAGAGAAAAGCATCTAAAACCCTATAAGGCAGATAATAACTATTATAAACTAATTGTGCCATTGGGTAGATCCCATTTTTAGAATAATTATGGAAGTTGAACGGAGTCAATCGGACTTACGGTTGGGGAGATACGAAATTTAGAAGATTAATGGATTTTCTGAAATGTGGAACTGAATTAAATTGGAAAGGAATATTCTTGGAATATTTCTTGGCTGTGATGTTAAGAGGGAGGAATCGTGGACTTTATTATGGGAAGGCTTGGGCTTTAGCCCAGAGACGAAGGAGGTCGGGTAGGGACGTAAAGTGGACTTGGTGGATAGATTATCAGGCCGGTTAGCCCAATGAAGTGAAGGGCGTGATGTAGACTTCGTAGGGATTTCCATGGGCTTAGCCCGACATCGTGAGGGAGGCACTATAGACTTTCTCAAAGTCTTCGGTCAAAGCCCGCGGGAGAGAGTCAAGACAGTGGGGCCCACCGGCGGGTCCCACTTCTTTTTACTTTCCTTTTCTTTTTCTTTTTTTTTCTTTTCCTTTTCTTCTTTTCCTCTCTCCTTATCTCTCCTTCTTATCTCTTTCTTCCTTTCTCTTTCCTTCTTTCCTTCCTGCTCTCTCTTTTTCTTGCTCTGCTGCCAGGAGACAAAGGCCAGGAGGGAAGGGCGCCGGCCGGGCGAAGGCGCGGCAAGGCAACGGAGCGGCGCGGCGCACTAGCGCGGCTCGGTGCGGGCGGGCGGCCGGGCGGTGCGGGCGCGCGGGGTGGCAGCGCGTGGCGCGCGGCCAGGAGGCGGCTCGCGCGGCACGGGCGGCGGCGCGCGTGCGGCGTGGGCGCGGCACTAGGAGCGGCGGCTGGCCTGGCCGGGGGCAGCTGCGGCCGGCCGGTGCTGCTGCGGCGAGCTTGGCCCGGGGCGGCCGGCGGGTCGCGCAGCTCGGCAGGGGGGAGGGCACTGGTGGCTCGGGGTGGCGTAGGCGGCCGATGCAGTGCCGGCCGAGGTGGCTTGGCACGAGCTGGGCCACGGAGTCGGCCGTGCAGGAAGAAGAGAAATAAAAAAAAGAGGAGGAGGAGGTCGGCCACCATGACGCGATGAACTTCGGGACTTCGGCGAATCGGTTCCGGAGAGGTAAAAATGGAGTGGTGAATCGGCTGAGGTACTCCACGGTAAGTTTTCTCCGGTATTTATACTGTCAAGATGATTCTGGAGGAAGAACTTGGCGACGAGAACGACCATTGATGCACCTGTGCATGTTTCTCCATCTACAGGCTCCCCTGGCGATTGCTGCTGCCTGACTTGCTCGGCGAGCGGCGCGAAGCGGTGCCTAACTCCAGCGGAGAAGACGGAGACGATGCCAAACTCTCACTGTGCACTGGCAGGACGGTGCCTAACCGTCAGTTTTGCAGGGAGCTTAAAAAAATAGGGGCAAAGAAATGTGTTTGAACAAGTGTTGGATGAACCTAATTAACTTGCCTGACTTAATGAAAATGTAAAGAACTACGGGCGCAGGAAAAAGGACAGATAATCGCTGGGCGGTAGAATTCCAAAAATATTTCGGAGTACTTGTACGGGAAGGAAATGACTGTCGATACGTGCGCAGAAATATTGATTTTAATATGCACACGTATAGGAAATATTGGTTAGGTGGTCGATGTCTAAAAATAAATATTTTTAGACTCTTTGGATGGAAAGGAGATTATTTGACGACACAGTTAAAATCTCGAAATTAAAATTTCAACCGTACGAATTTTTGGAAAGGTTAAGGAGTGAAAATTCGAACAGCAAAATTCGAATAATGAAAATTAATTTTGGGAGATGATATCACGATCAAGATTCTGGGTTCACAAGGGAATGAATCAATTGAGACCTTTGGCACAAAAATCCTAAATACACTCAAAGAACCAAATTTTTGAAAATAGGTTTTTAATAAAATAAATTTTTTTTTCGACGGGCGAAAATCAGGGCGTTACAACAGGAAAAAATGTAGGTTGGCTAGGTGGAGCATTTTATGCAAACCTAAGGAATGTGGAGGCCTGGGGATACAAGATTTGGAATTGCAAAACAAATGTCTACTTAGTAAATGGTTATACAGGCTTTTGAATGAGGATGGAATTTGGCAGAATTTATTGAGAAAGAAATACTTGACAAAAAAACTTTCACTCGGGTAGAAAAACAACCCGGGGACTCATTTTTGGTCGGGACTCATGGTGTCTAAGAACGCTTTTGTTTCCTGTGGATCCTTAAAGGTTCGCAATGAGACCCAAGTTAGATTTTGGTAGGATCGTTGGTGTGGGAACATCTCTTTGGCTAATGAATACCCTAGGTTGTATAACATGGTGAGAAATAAAAATGCTTCTGTGACAGTAGTCGTGGGAAAAAGATCGCTTAATGTGTCTTTTAGAAGAGCTATAGTGGGGGTTAACCGAAAGGATTGGTTGGAGGTAGTGTAACGTCCTGATTTTTGCCCCGTCGAAAAATCTATTTTATTAAAATCCTATTTTTTAAAATTTGGTTCTATGAATGTATTTAGGATTTTGTACCAAAGATCTCAATTGATTTATTTTCTTGTGAACCCAAAATCTTGATCATGATATCGTTTCCCAAAATTAAACTCCCATTATTTGGATTTTGAAGTTCGAGTGTTTCCTCCTAAACCTTTCCAAAAATTCGTACGGTTGAAATTTCGATTTCAGAATTTTTGATCGTGCAGACAAATAATCTCCTTTCCATCCAAAGAGTCTAAAAATATTTATTTTTAGACTTCGATCGCCCAACAAATATTTCCTACACGTGTACATCTCAAAACCAATATTTCTGCGCACGTATCGACAATCGTTTTTCCCATTGGATTTAATCGCGCACCGACAAAACCGGCAAAAACCGAGTTTTTCCTTCAATCATCCTTTTCCAAATAAAATCCCCGTGTTCGGATTTTGGAATCCGAATCACGTTCTAAATCACCTTCCCAAATTCTATCTGTCCCAAATCATTTTTCCGTTAAAGCTTTACTCGTTCCATTCGTCGCAAATTATTGTTCCAAACCCAAACCCCTCCAACCCAATTTCTTTATCTGTCCAAAAATCCCAAACAAATCATTTCTCATCAAAGTCACGGTCCTTTTACAAGTTCAAAATTGTTTACAGCCCACGGGCAAAATGAACAATAAACAAGCATACATGCACTTTTTTTTCTTCTCCTCTGTCTTCCCTATCTCCCCTGACACCCCATTAACCACGTCGAGACAATTAGATAGACACCTTACTAAGCAGCTTAGGCAGCAGCTCTGTTCTGACTCCGCATTTATGATAGTTTGGCATCCTCCTGAGCAACACAGAGAGCAGCAGAGAAAACTGTAGGAGGAGACGCTCGCGCAGACACGAAAATGTCTGTTTCTGTCGACGGATTCTCTACTGAAAATCAAGGAGAAGTATAAAAGCCCCACGATCATACCTATGAGTTCTTCCACTACTCCACCAAACATTTACATTTCCACATTCGTCTTGATTGGGAGTGAGTCGTCGAAGCCGCGAAGTCGTCGCGTCCAAGGTAGCCGGCGTCGTCTTCCCTTTACCTGCCCCGGCGCCCCCGGCCTCTCCCTTCCTGCTCCTGTACTCTCGGCTGAGTCAAGCCGGCGTCGTGCCGCAACTGCCGAGCAGTCGCACCGCGTCGCGCTTGGCTGAGCCGCCGCCATCGTCCCGCGCCCGGTGCGCCGTCTCCCGGCCGAGCAGCCTGGCTGCCTTTCCAGGCCGCGCACGACCGCACCGCCGACTCGGCCAAACCGCGGCCAGCACGTCGCGTTGGGCGCACCAACCGCCTCCATCGCGCGAGCCGTGCCACTGCCGGCGCCGCTTCGGCCGCCCTTGGCGCGCCCGGCCGGCGCCCACCCCAGCCACCGGCGCGCCGCCCTCCACCTCAGCCGGCGCCGCCTCTGCCGCGACGCGCGCACCGCCCGGCCTGCGCCCTTCCCGGGCCGCGCGCCACCACCCCCCATGCCACGCGCGCTGCCCGGCCGCCTCCCCAGCCGCCGCGCGCCGCCGCCCGGGCCAAGCCGCACCGGCGCGCTGCGCCATCGCCTGACCGGCGCTGTCCCCGGCCGCTCCAGCCGGCGGATGCCGCTCGTGTCGACGCCGTGGCCGGCGCACGCGCCAAGCCACGCCGCGCGCCGTCTCACGCCGCCCTGCACCGTCCCACACCGGCGCGCCCAACCATCGCCCACCGGTGCCCTCCCGCTCGCTCTCTGTCCCAGGAAGAAGCAGAGAAGCAAGAGAAAGGGAGAAGGAGAGAGATGAAAGAGATAAGAAGGAGAGAGAAGAAGGAGGAGGGAAGAGAAGAAGAAAAAAAAAGAAAAGAAAAAAAAGAAGTGGGACTCACCGGTGGGCTCCACTATGTTGACTCTCTCTGCGGGCCCAAAAACTCAGAAAAAGTCTATATCGCCGCCCTCTTCTTTGTCGGGCCGAAGTCCATAAAGTCCTCCAAAAAGTCTCATAAACCTCCCTCTACTTCATTGGGCTAACCGGCCTTACAATCTATCCAAAAGTCCACAAAACCTCCCCTATTTCCTCGGGCCGAGCCCAAGAATGGATCTGCAAAAGTCTATATTACATTCTCCAGGCTAAGCCCACCAACGGCCTCCCCCTCACCAAAGTCTAATATATATCCCTCTACTCACCCAAGCCCCTCTCCTAAAGTCTACATTAACTCCCTACCCGACCTCCCTCATCTCTGGGCTAAAGCCCAAGCCCTCCCAAAATAAAGTCCTCCATGCCTCCCTCTGAGCCTCTCAGCATTCCTTTTCAATTTAATAAATCCTCTTTCCACATTTCACAAAAATCCAATAATGTCCCAAAATTCATATCTCCCCAGCTGTAAGTTCGTTTGGCTCCGTTCAACTTCCATAATTTTTCTAAAAATGAGATCTATCCAATGGCATGATTAGTTTATAAAAGTTATTATCTGCTTTATAGGGTTTTGGATTTTTTTTTCTTTTCGATCGCGTAGTGGACGTTTCGGAGATGCAACGGACACGTATTTTCTCAAAGATTTGAAGACCAATAATAAGGCAAGGCACTCTTCGATCATATTGCTCCCAGTTTATAAAATGTGTTGTTTGCAAGATTGCATGTTTAGCGTACACAATTATTTTGATCGGCTATCGGTCTACAAGCACACGACCGACAGACCAACCTATGTAGTTGCATTATTTTTCGTAGGACCTTGTTAAACTTAACCCTTGTCGCTCCACTACAGCAGTACCTCGATACTTGCGCTCTCTGAGTGTAGGTATCCTTTTGCACCATTTGTTTATATCAGGTTTATACATGGTTATCGATGCGAAAAAACTTGGGTTGTGAAAGGTTTATAATACCTGACTCGGGGAGTCAGTGACTTTGAAAATAAAAAGATTTTATGGGAGAAAACTTGCGGTGCGAATCCTCTCCTGTGTAGCTTGGTTTCGTAGTCGCGCATAAGGACCAATTCTTTTGAGTTTTACATCCGAGCATCTCACAGTACGACCACATGGGTAGAATGGAATGCCCCTAGATGAGTAACTAGCTAAAACATAGATGTCTAGCATGTTGGCAGGTGAGGAGCACCGGTATGGTGGAGTTTACGACAATCTCCTGCAGTGAGGATGTATCGGGGGTCCATACGGCGGGGCATGAGTAGATGAGGGCCTGAGCCTAGCCTGATGCTTGGTGGAGAGATTCCACCCATCTGTGTGACACGGGACATTTATGGTTTGGTTAGGAAAAGGCTTTGTCACAAACTTCCGGTACCGGCCAGTATCGATGTAAGCTTCGTGTCTTGTGGGAAAAGCGTACAGTCTCTGTAGAGGTTTGATTGAATTGTTCGAACAGCCGTGCCCACGGTCAAGGGTGATGTGAGGTGATGCCCATAGCATAGATTTATTTTTAAAAACTTAATTACCAAATTGGGTCGTGGGATGGGAATCGTTACCAGAGTCCTTCTTTGTGACAGACGGCCAGCCTTCGTGGCTGGGAACAGGCCTGTGTGACCTGAGGTGTCGTTTGGCACCATAGGGCCGAGAGGGCCGGTTTAGGGGCCGAGATTGCCGAGTTTGGGTTGGCAGGTCGAGAGGACCGGACCTAGAGTTGCACTTGGTTAACGGATGATTGTTAGAGAGAATGTTGGTTTATGTTTTGAAAGTGAAAAGAAGCTAATAAAGGAGAAAGTGTTATAAATGCTAAAATTTGACTTTCCTGCTCGAGTCGTTGCAAAGCAACTCGTGGTCGGATTGAGGTGAGACGCCTCTCTCCGAAGGGAAAGTTATTTTGAAAACCTACACTTAGACCTTTAAAAGAAAAGTGTTTCAAAATGATTTACTAAACAAACTTAGCCCTTCTGTGAAGCTTGCATATACACATTTTCTAGTGGCTTGCTGAGTACGAAAGTACTCAATCCCTCATTGTTGTTGTTTTTCTTCTTTTGGCTTAAGTTCAAGAAGAAGATGAAGGTTGGAGTTTCGTCCCTAAACCCAAACTATTGCCGGTGGATTTGGTGTCCTTGCTTCGCTAAGTTTCGCTGCTGCTGACTCTGATTGGAGGTTGCAACTCAGGGATTACCCGAAGCTGCAACGTAAAGGTATATTGTATTTATTTAAATCTTGCATTGATTCATCATGTTACCGCTGGTACCGGCATCGTTATCCTGGGTCTGGTACCTGTTTTGCGGTTCCGTGGGAAAGCGGTTCGTCGTTCTCCTGTGGCACGTCCTCCTCGGTGCCATTTGTACAGTGGCGTAGGGGCGGGGTGTGACAAACTTCTGGCAGCTAGAGATTCTAGAAGAAGCTGTAGCTGCTAGAAACTCCTCCAAACAAGCCCCAAGATGAAGTGGAGAGGCCCAATGCTGATTGCGAATATCCAATGCACATCCTTGATTATCAAATCAGTTGTGACCAGTGTGAAAAGTATCTAAGGGATGTTTGATTTAATGGCAGCATCAAATTTACCAAAATTTGGCACTACAAATATTTGCTATGTGAATATGTGATAGTTTTTGTTTGATTTGATGCCTTAATAAATTTTTACTCCTTACTTTTCATAGACGCTTTGACTTTTTTCCTAGCTAAACTTATTTAAGTTCGACCAAGTTTATAAAAAAATATAGTAATATTTTCAATACAAAATAAATATACTACCAAAATATATTTGTAAGTGTTACGAATAAGGTATACCTCCTATAATGAATCCGTACTACACAAGAATACTGCATATGTAATATTATATGGAAATGTATTCAAATATGGCGATAAAGTGAGTCAAAAAGGAAATTGTCTTCATAGGGATAAAAGGTGTCCGAGTCTAGCCCGGAGAAGACAAGGTTTTCTCGGCTCGTATCCTATCCGGGTTATTCGAGTTCTACTTGAAAAAGAAGACATTTATCGGTATAAATACAAGACCCTCCATGAAAGGGAGGACATCAAATCACAAGCCATAGCCAGACCCACATTGAGAGACAATCAGGAGCAAGTCAAAGCTCTAGTCGTAGATTACATCCCGTTGAGATGTACTCGGTGGATCGTAGTTGATGGTTAGATTAGCTAATTTGCTCCCCCTTTGTAATTCGCATGGTGTTTTTCCCAGATATACATATAAACTTTAAACTTGAGTAGGGTTATTACTCATCTCGAGAACCCGAACCAGTATAAACTCTTGTCCCTTGTCTCCTTACTACGATCACACGTATATTTTGATGCCAACGATTTTCATACTTTACAAATATCATAGGTGGGTACACTCGTCAACGATATTCATCGTTAAATTTAATAAAACTAATTTGGTATTATAGATGTAAATTTATTTATAAATTTAAAAAAGTTTGACTTAAAAAAATATCATGATGTCTTAAAAAAATCACAGAGTATAATATAAAATGGAGTGAGTAGGTGATGTAGTGGTGTTTGAAAGTCCTGAAGATAAAGTGTTTCACGTAAAACGAGGTGACAATAACGTGTGATTAATTGAGTTTTAATTATTACAAACTTGAAAAATGGATTAATCTAACATTTTAGAGCAACTTTCATATTAAAAATTTTCGCACGAAACACACCGTTTAGGAATTTGAAAAAGCGTGCAACGAAAGTTTATTTTTTATCTGTCAGAAAAAATGAACGCAGCCTAAGGCCTCACAGCTGTAATACCAAAAGCTATTAATGTTTGAAATAACATACAGAACCAAATACTACTAGTAGGTCCTAACACATAACTCAAGACATAAAGAACGTGGCCTTAGGAGCGTTCATTTGAACGGTAGAGAGAAGAGAAAGCTCTCATTTTCTCCGAGCATGTTTAATTGTTTTTTACAAATAATATTAATTTATTTTTAAGTTTAAATAATTAATTTTACGTCAATTGCTCATTTCATTTTATGTATCTTTTAAATTTTTTTCTCTTCTCTCAAGCATGTCCTTAAAACATAATCTAAGAACATCCGTAATGTACTGATAAACCAGGTAGTAAACATTAAATACTCCTCTATTACCACCTGGTACCATCTGGTAGTAACCATTGTGAAACTGGTAAACAATCAATATCAATATCTGTAATAAATTTGTTATTGATGGTAAAAAAATAAACAAAGCTATTTACATAATCGAGAGAGAAAGAACTAGGGTGAGGAGCATCTGGCTCTATTCTATTGACATACACGGTGCAGCATGGTTACAACTATTACCACCTGACAAGGGGTCTGATCCTATTATCCGTTTCGATCAAATACGTAATACTGTTGCCTAAAGAAGATACACACTTTAACACCACACTGTTCATTCTCACCGCGTTGGGAACTAACTTTATAGACAAACAATTGAATCTTTCAAGGAAGCAACAACAACGTTAAATTTTCCGTTCTAAACTCCAATAAAATTAAAATTTTTTCTTGGTTTTTGTTAGCATGCTTTTTAAACTAATAAACAGTAAATTTCAAACGAAAATTTTTTATGTAGAAATTGTTTTAAAATATCAAATATATCTATTTGTTAAGTTTATAATAATTAAAACCTAATTAATCATGTGCTAATGATTTTTTTATTTTACATGCGTCAACTTAATTTTTATCTTTATGAATTTCAAACACCAAGTGTTTAATGTTTAATATCCATAATGTCCATTTCTAGCTGATTCCAAATAAAAACCTCAAATATAAATACTCTTACCTCCAGTTTTTAAACCAGTGATGAATGATGATGCAGTGCAGGCTACTACTTCATTCCACTCACCTTGTCTTCCCCTCAAAAAAAAAAAAAAAACACTCGCCTTGTCTTCTCTCTTCTTCAGCACGTGCTGAGGTGGATGCGAGCCGCCGCACACACAGCCACAAGCCCACAACGGCACGCTCCCGAGAAGAATTCAAATTCCCCCCCTCTCCTCCCCTCCTCCCTCATTCTCGAGGCCAATCCATCCAGGCTCCAGCGATGAGGTCGCTCTTCTCGTCCAAGCTCTCCCGCGCGCCGGCCTCCCCGCCGCCGCCGCACGCCGCCGTGGGCGGCGGAGAGGCCCACACGCCCTCGTCGCACGGCCGCCACCGCCGCTTCCCCAAGGAGAACGTCGATCCCTCCCCCTCCCCGGCGCCGTACGACCACTCCCCGTACCGCTCCCCGTCGAGCAAGCAGCAGCCCCTCGCCGCCAAAAACCGCAACAACCTCCCGCCGCGGCCCCCACTCAAGCGCAAGCTCCTCGACGTCTCTGCGGCCCCCGCGCCCGAGGGCGCGCCCAGCGGCGGCGGCGACTCCGGCGTCCAGGTAGGCTAGGGTTTCGGATTGGGTGGAGCGGAGAGGGACCCTGGCTAGCTGGATCTGGTTTGATGCTTGTGGTTTTTCTGTGGCAGGTTGTGGTGAGGGTGCGGCCGCCGAGTAGGGCGGAGGAGGAGGATGAGGGGACGGGGAAGGAGGTGTGCGTGCGGAAGACCGGGCCTGGCTCCGTCGAGATACACGGGCAGGGGTTCACCTTTGATTCGGTCGCTGATGAGGCCTCCACGCAGGTAGGAGGGTATACAATTTTAGTTCCAATGTTAGTATGTTCAGATTTACACGTTTACAATAGTGTGCTTACTGCATTTGTGCTTATTTGATTGCTTATGAGGCTTTATGTTTACTGTATGTGGTGGATAGTTCGATTTCATTGTATTTTGTATGATTTAAGGAATAGTATTAGTGGATGCAGGCAATCTATATGATTTTTTTCTCCCATTTTGTCCTTTTGAAAGTTCATGGGAGGTTTTGGATTGAGTTTTTTTTACTCATATTTCTGCATAAAGTTTTTGTAAGGTGCGGTACATGTGGCACAGTTACCTAGATTTTACTGTTAGCAGTATTTGTAGTAGAATTTGCATGTGGCATATCTACCGGGGTTTGATCGTGGGTTGGATGTGTAGGAGGATATATTCCAGCTTGTAGGTCGACCACTAGTGGAAAATTGTTTGGATGGCTTCAACAGTTCAATTTTCGCTTATGGACAGGTAAATGCGGCTTCAGCTACCTTTCATTTTTCTGCTCCACTGTGATTTCTGTAGAGCAAGTTGACTAATACACTCACATTTCTAATTTGTAAGACTGGTAGTGGGAAGACTTACACGATGTGGGGGCCACTGTCTTCCTTGTCCGATGATACAGCCAGCAAAGAGAGGGGGCTGACTCCTCGTGTTTTTGAACTACTGTTTTCACGCATTAAAGAGGTACGTCATGATTTGCTATATAGCTCTTTTTTTTCCTGATTGCAAATTAAAGGTCCATTTGTACTGTTCATTTGCAGGAGCAAGCTAAACACTCCAATAAACAATTAGTATACCATTGCTGCTGCTCTTTCCTTGAGGCAAGTGCTATTTAAGCCTCTAAAATCACTACAATTATGATTCTTTCTTGTGATAGAAATTCTGAATTATTTTTTAAGATATGCAGATCTACAATGAACAAATTACTGATTTGTTGGACCCCGTGCAAAGAAATCTTCAGGTGAAATGAAGTTTCAGAATTTAATTAAAATAATTCGTAGGCTTGTTCTGATACGTCTCGTACATTTTCAGATTAGAGAAGATGTTGGTACTGCTTCTGTTTATGTTGAGTCATTGACAAAGGAATTCGTGTTCACGATAAGGGATGTTACTCAGTTGCTAGAAAAGGTAAAACTGTTTGTCTTGGCATCTAAAACCTTATCACCAGTGCTTGTTTGCTCTTTCATGTAGTTGTAATGATAAATGCTTACACCGATTTCTAACAAAAGTTGTATTTACTACTCAGAAAGTCAGAAGTGGCTTTGTTGATGTAGATGTTCTAACCATATAAGAATAATATGCTACTTCATAGCCTATGTTGTTTTAAGATTATTTGTTTCACTAGTAGCTAAGGAAAATTGATCCTAAAGATAATTTTAGATAAGAAAAAGATAAGAAACGATGCATATTATCTGGGAAAGGCTTTGTCACGAACTTTTGGTACCGGCCAGTATCGTTGTAAGCTTCATGTCTTGTGGGAAAAGCGTACAGTCTCTACAGAGGTTTATTTGAACTGTTCGAACAGCCGTGCCCACGGTCAAGGGCAAATGTAAGGTGATGCCCATAGCGTAGATTTGTTTTCAAAACTTATTTAATAAATTGGTTTGTGGGATGGGAACCGTTACCAGAGTCCTTTTTTGTGACGGACAACCAACCTTCGTGCTTGGGAACAGGCCTGTGTGACCTGGGGTGTTGCTTGGCACCATAGGGTCGAGAGGGCCAGTCTAGGGGCAGAGATGGCCGAGGTTGGGTTGGCAGGTCGAGAGGACCGGATCCGGAGTTGTTAACCATGAGACTTGGTTAACGGATGATTGTTGGAAAGAATGTTGTGTTATGTTTTGAAAGTGAAAAGAAACTAATAAAGGAGAAAGTGTTATGAATGCTAAAATTTGACTTTCCCACTCGAGTTGTTGCAAAGCAACTCGTGGACGGATTGAGGTGAGACGCCTCCTTCCGAAGGAAAAGTGTATTTTTGAAACCTACACTTAGACCTTTGAAAAGTGTTTTAAAAATAAATGATTTGCCAAACAAACTTAGCCTTTCTTTGAAACTTGCATGTACACATTTTCTAGTGGCTTGCTGAGTACGAAAGTACTCAATCCCCCATTGTTATTGTTTTTCTCCTCTTGGCTTAAGTTCAGAAAGAAGATGAAGGTTGGAGTTTCGTCCCTAAACCCAAACTACTGCCGGTGGATTTGGTGTCCTTGCTTCGCTAAGTTTCGCTGCTGCTGACTCTGATTGGAGGTTGCAACTCAGGGATTACCCGAAGCTACAACGTAAAGGTATATTGTATTTATGTAAAACTGGCATTGATTCATCATGTTACCGCTAGTACCAGCATCGTTATCCTGAGACTCGTACCTGTTTTGCGGTTTCGTGGGAAAGCGGTTCGCCGTTCTCCTATGGCACGCCCCCCTCGGTGCCATTTGTACAGTGGCGCAGGGGCGGGGTGTGATAGGGTGGTATCAGAGCAATGTTTGGCTTTAGGAACGAAACGCCTCTCTCTTAGGAGACCTCAATAACCCTATTTTGGTTAAAACAAAACTAGTTGCGAAAGACCTCTACTCTCTTCTCTCAAGCCTTGTTTATAAATGGAGTTTTTCCAAATAAAATTGCATCAACCTTAGCCACTTGTCCTTCCTAAAAATCCCCTCTCAACGGAAAGGTTTTAAGTTCGATTAAGGTTGCAGCCTAGAGCCAAAATGAAAGGGAATGACAGCCTTAAGCCCGATGCCTATTTCATAAAAGGGCATGATAGTGTGCTTGTTGTTTTGCGAAAATGTTTTTCCCGCTCGACTCCGGTCAAACCCCAAGCCCAAGGCCTATGGTTGAACAAGACCCCGACCTAATACGGTCAAGCCAGTCTGACCAGTCTGCCCGTGCCATGCAAAGCAACCATGGAAGAACCCAGATAAAGGGGCACGATACCCAGGATACGCGTCGACCATAGGACATTGGCCGAATCGGACTCAATCAGTTGAAGTATCCTAGAAAATCCGAAACCATCCTCCCCTGACAGTATTAATGGAAAAGTAACAGATGGAACACAAGAGCCATCGAGAGGGTTACGCTGGAAATATAAGGCTTGACTCTGCAGCAAAATGCCCAGCCACCGGATAATCAAGATTTACAGGCATGTAATCACCATAAGACCCATCAAATAAGAACTGACAAGAACCATGACCACCAGTCCTCGGGAATACATAACAAGATACTGTCTACCATCAGTAAATGGAACAGGATTCACCGCAAGAAGCGCAAATACTGGAGAGGTGCTTACCCCTCATCGCAAAAGCCACTGAAAGATGGTGCCTATAAAAGGAACCCCAGGCAACCCCGAAAAAGGGCACCCCCTTTCAATCTAAGCTAGCCAGAAACCTTAGCCCTATGGAAAACTCACTTGTAACCATGGAGGGGCATGCCATGGAAAACCCTAACGGGTATGCTCGGCAGCTGGACCACCTACTCCAGCAACTCGGCTTCCTTGAGGAGCCAGTCTATCGCGATGAGTAGATCGTCTAGGGATCCCAGAAGAGCTGGAAGGTGAAAGTCTTCCTCCACTTCCAAGAAGATGACGAAGTGGTCGCTTTCTAGACCCGCCATTCCCGAACCACCCCTGAAGCTGCCATCTGGGACGTGTTCCGTGAGGCCCTCCTACGACTTTGCAAGATTTGCGTCCCCTTGGGTGTAGCCAATAGCTTTGGTCTCCACCCCTATCATGAAGAAGACGACAACCGGTATCACCTCCGCCCGACTGGACAACCCGAAGGAACCAGGTGTACCCTGCTCTCCGAGCTAGCCTGCACCACCGAGAACGCCTATGAGCAGGCCCTCGAAGAACTGGATGAACTTCGGGATCAATATGCAGATCTGGAAACCCGTTACCAACGCCTATCTCTGAAGCGCACTACCGTGCTACTCCTACAAGCATCTGAGTTAGCCCGTCGCATGGAATGCCACAAGTTGGCCAGGGTCTATAGGAAATCCCCGCTGGAGTTTGATCCACTCTCACCTCCACCATCACTATGAGCAAGCTTTGTGTGTAGACCCCTGTTGGGAAATGCTTTATCCAATAGTGGCAGCTCCCTTCCTCCTCCCTAAAGATGTATTACCCTGTACTGCATTGTAAGGAGGAATTGGATGAAAAGTAATGTAACCTTTTGCCTGTCATGACTCCATTATTCAGAAAGGATTATCTGTATTCACACTTAGGCCAATGCGGCTTCTCACAAAAACCATTCGTCGAAATGAGTTACCTCGAAATTGAATGATAATTTTTCCTAAGGAAAAGGCAACCCCTAAATACCCAAAACTAAGAGAGGCCTAAGCATGTTTGGAAAACCCGCAATACCATCAATAATCAAGACCCATCAACGGATAACACAAGTCAGGAGCAAGTACAAACTAGAGACAACCATACTCATGACACCAAAAGCAAAAGATTAAAGACAAGGACCATGAAGGTTGATACATGAGGGATACATGCCAAGGTTTGGCAACCATGTCATCAAACCACCTACCCTAACATTGCTTCCATAATGGAAAGGAAGACGATAGGTGCTAACACAATAAGAAGACAGACCGCCTCGCATAAGTGGTCAAAATGCTCATCCGCTACCAGAGCACGCCACTGTCTCCAAAGGAAGACCACTGGACGCACCACCCAGGACAAAAGGGTACAAATGGCCGTACAGATGAACCAAAGGCCCGACCACACCCAAACCCAGCGCAAAACAGTGGTCACCCTCACCAAGAAGGTTCCCCCTCTTCCAGAACGCCTCGGCGCCACCCTTCCAGCGCCGCCGCTGTCAAAGGCGCTGCCTGCCACCTGCATTGACGAAGGGACTAGCCGCTGCACCTCGATCTCCGCCGCCTCCGCTCTCGGTCACCGGCAAGACAGTTCCCCGCCCACGGCACCATGCTCCGCACCACCTCCAGCACCTCGGTCGCCAGCACCTCGCTCGCCGCCGTTGTCGCCACCACTAGTGCCGGACCTCCGCTCCATTCCTCCCCTCACCCGAGCTACACCGCCTCCACTCGCCCTCCACTCACCGTGCCCGCGTGCTCCACCCAAAGCATGCAAAGGAGACCGAGCCGGGATCCTAAATAAAGGGGCGCGCTCGATGAAACGGGTACCTAAGTGTACGAGGCAACAAAAAGTATGTTGGTTAATCTGTGTAATGGCAAAGCAACCATCGTTGAATACCCTGGATGACCGTCATAAACACTGCAAAGGATACGGAGTATCGCCATAGCGAAGTGCAACCATTGTTGGGCCATACCAAACCTGGTCAAGACACGTCAACACCAGTATCGACACCAGAGAAGAGCTTAAGTTTCTCGACAGAGCCAGTATCACTCAGTAGCCGGTGCTTGAGTTCAAAAATTTTTGGCACCAAACAATGAACCCACGTGTCACTCAGTAGCCAGTGCTTGAGTCCATTACCCTACTTCGGCTGGAATCTCGGGACGAGATTCTATTAAGGGGGGTAGGTTTGTAATGCCCCGATTTTCGTCCCGTCAAAAAATCTATTTTATTAAAATCCAATTTTCAAAAATTTGGTTCTTTGAGTGTATTTAGGATTTTGTGCCAAAGATCTCAATTGATTCATTTCCTTGTGAACCCAAAATCTTGATCATGATATCATCTCCCAAAATTAAATTCCCATTATTTGAATTTAGAAGTTCGAGTTTTTCCTCGTAAACCTTTCCAAAAATTCGTACGGTTGAAATTTCGATTTCAGAATTTTTGATCGTGCAGACAAGTAATCTCCTTTCCATCCAAAGAGTCTAAAAATATTTATTTTTAGACTTCGACCGCCCAACAAATATTTCCTATACGTGTACATCTCAAAACCAATATTTCTGAGCACGTATCGACAGTCGTTTTTCCCGTTGGATTTAATCGCGCATTGACAGAACCGACAAAAACCGAGTTTTTCCTTCAATCATCCTTTTCCAAATAAAATCCCCGTGTTCGGATTTTGGAATCCGAATCACGTTCTAAATCACCTTCCCAAATTCTATCTGTCCCAAATCATTTTTCCGTTAAAGCTTTACTCGTTCCATTCGTCGCAAATTATTGTTCCAAAACTCAAACCCCTCCAACCCAATTTCTCTATCTGTCCAGAAATCTCAAACAAATCATTTCACATCAAAGTCACAGTCCTTTTACAAGTTCAAAATTATTTACAGCCCACGGGCAAAATGGACAATAAACAAGCATACATGCACTTTTTTTTTCTTCTCCTCTGTCTTCCCTATCTCCCCTGACACCCCATTAACCACGTCGAGACAATTAGGTAGGCACCTTACTAAGCAGCTCAGGCAGCAGCTCTGCTCTGACTCCGCATTTATGAGAGTTTGGCATCCTCCTGAGCAACACAGAGAGCAGCAGAGAAAACTGTAGGAGGAGACGCTCGCACAGACACAAAAATGTCTGTTTCTGTCGACGGATTCTCTACTGAAAATCAAGGAGAAGTATAAAAACCCCACGATCATACCTATGAGTTCTCCCACTACTCCACCAAACATTTACATTTCCACATTCGTCTTGATTGGGAGTGAGTCGTCGATGCCACGAAGTCGTCGCGTCGAAGCTAGCCGGCGTCGTCTTCCCTCTACCTGCCCCGGTGCCCCCCCGGCCTCTCCCTTACTGCTCCTGTACTCCTGGCCGAGTCAAGCCGATGTCGTGCCACAACTGCCGAGCAGCCGCACCGCGTTGCGCTTGGCCGAGCCACCGCCATCGTCCCGCGCCCGGCGCGCTGTCTCCCGGCCGAGCCGCCTGGCTGCCTTCCCAGGCCGCGCACGACCGCACCGCCGACCCGGCCAAGCTGCGGCCAGCACGTCGCATTGGGGCACCAACCGCCTCCATCGCACGAGCCGTGCCATTACTGGCGGCGCTTCGGCCGCCCTTGGCGCGCCCGGCCGACGCCCACCCTAGCCACCGGAGCGCTGCCCCCTCCGCCTCTGCCGCGACGCGCGCATCGCCCGGCTTGCGCCCTCCCTGGGCCGCGCGCCACCACCCCCTGCCGTGCGTACCACCTGGCCACCACCCCAGCTACCGCGTGCCGCCGCCCCGGCCAAGCCACACCGGCGTGCTGCGCCATCGCCTGACCGGCGCCGCCCCGGCCGCTCCAGTCGGCGGATGCCACTTGTGCCGACGCCGTGGCCGGCGCACGCGCCAAGCCGCGCCTGTTGGAATGTTAATCTTGTCTCCTCCCGATCATGTTTCCATAAATCGGTAGAGTGAGTATGGAAGGTGGAGGCCTATACATGTAATGCTCCGTGATCAATTCATTATTGCGTTGAGTCATTCTGTCTATCATGGTATCAGCTTCTCATCGATCCTACACTTCCGCCTAGACCGCCGGCATCAGTCCACCGCCGTGCGTCCACCTCTGCCAGCGTTCTCCTTACCGCCGTGCATTCCCGGGTGATGCCATGTCGACCTCATCCACTACCCTCCCTCCCCCAAATCGGCCGTGATTGATTCCGCCGCAGGGGCCGTCGCGGACGCTGTCCGTGCCGCTTTCGCTGTCCCTGCTGGCATGGAGATCGATCCCACCACGGCGAACGCCGTCATCGAGTCTGCGA
Source organism: Oryza officinalis (assembly GCA_008326285.1). Lineage (NCBI taxonomy): Eukaryota > Viridiplantae > Streptophyta > Magnoliopsida > Poales > Poaceae > Oryza > Oryza officinalis. The sequence continues at coordinate 32,295,684 of BDMV01000007.1, read as the reverse complement.
TGACCCGCGCATCGGATGCCGCCCGCGAGGCCCTCTCCACCGCCCTCAACGCCCTCCTCCTGTCGCCGGCTACGCCTACTCCCGTCGCACCTGCCGCGACAGTCGACATCGCCCCGGCTGTCGCGGAGCCACTCCACGCACCTCCCCCACCTGCGTCGCCGTTCCAAGCACCGCCTCCGCCCACGGATCCCACTCCACCGGCTCTCGCCGCCCTGTTCGCCTAGGCGCGGCTCGCCCATGGCGCCACGGCGCCGCCCGTCGGCGACATCCCTCGCCCGGCCGTGCCCGCTCTCGATGACGCCGCTCTGGCTGCTCTTCATGCCCAGGCGTTCGGCGTCCTCAACATCCGGGCCCTCGCCCCATCGTGCTCGACGTCGCCGCCGCCAACTACACCCGGTGGTGCGGCCTGTTCCTGGTGGCTCTTGGCAAATACGCACTAACGGATCATGTCCTCTCCGACTCCTCCCACTTCAACCACGCGGACTGGGTCCAAATGGACTGCGTCGTCCTTGCATGACTGATTGGCACCATCTCCTCTGACCTCCTTCAAGATGTCCTCACCGTCGACACCACCGCCCACGTCGTATGGCACGGGCTCGAGCATCAATTCCTTGGGAACCAGGAGCAGCGCGCCCTCAACCTCACCACTGAGTTCCACACACTCCAACAGGGTGACCTCGCCGTCTCTGAGTACTGCCGCAAGATGAAGGCCCTAGCCGACGACCTCGGCGAACCTGTTCGTGATTGCACCTTCATCCTCAACACTCTCAACGGGCCTCTCCGAGAAATTCATCCACCTCTGGTCGCCCATTCTCATGCGGTGCCCGTTCCCGATGTTCGCTGAGCTTCGCTCATTGCTTCACCTGGAGGAGATCACCACCTCGCCGCGTTCCACCAACACGACGGCTGTCTTCCTCGCCGGCACCTCCAACAACGCCAACGGCAAGACCACTAACCTGGCACACAACACCGGTTCTGGTGTAGGTAATCCAGGCAACATCGGTGGGAACGACAACTCCAAGAATCGCCGCCGTCGTGGTGGTGGCGGCGGTGGCGGCGGCGGTGGTGGAAATGGTGGAGGAGGAGGTGGTGGCAACCCAACCGCCAACATCGGAGGAGGCGGCTCCAGGCCAGGCGCTGGTGGCACCCAGCAGTGGCCAACGCCACATAACCCGTGGGCCGCACAATCCACATGTGGCCGGCCCACTAGCCGCGGCGTCCTCGGCCCACGACCAGCTGGCCTCCCTTTCGTAGGACCACTGTTGCCGGCCCGGTCGGCACCCCTCCGGCCCAACAATGGCAAGCCACCCAGGCTCAGCTGCAGGGTGTGTTAGGCCAGTCGGCCCAACAGCTGGCTTCACAGCCTCCCACACCCATGGGCTTCCCACAGCCTATGGGCTGGTTCGCCGGCGCCCCCTCTCACTGGGACCAAGCGTCCCTCGCAGGCTCTTTCAACACCACAGTGCTCCCGCAGCCCTCCATGAATGAATGGTACATGGACACGGGTGCTACGGCCCGCATGACATCCGATTCCGGTATCCTCTCCTTCACACACCCTTCCAACCCTACCTCTCCCTCCCACATCGTCGTCGGTAATGGCTCCACTATTCCCGTGTCTTCCATAGGGCAAACCAACATACATCACTCACAGTGCTCCTTTACTCTTCGTGATATCCTTTGTTCTCCACTTATTATCAAAAACTTGATCTCCGTTCGTTGTTTTGTTATTGATAATTGGTGTTCTATCGAGTTTGACCCCTTTGGTTTTTCTGTGAAGGACTTGCGCACCAGGACCGTGATCACCAGATTTAATAGCTTCGGTCCACGCTACCCTCTCCACCATGCCCTGCCTCCATCTCCAACCGCCACAGCTCTAGCCGCCACCACTACCGACACCTGGCACCGCCGTCTAGGTCACCTTGGCCACGACGCGATCGCTCGGCTCTCCTTCATTGTGCCCTTGGCCAAAGGTGGATCCCCCGGAGTTTGCCACGCTTGCCAGCTTGGATGGCATGTCCATCTTCCTTTTGCCACTTCTGTCACTAGGGCTTCGGCCAATTTTGAGTTGATACATTGTGATTTGTGAACATCTCCTGTCGTTAGCGTTTCGGGTTTCAAATATTATCTTGTCATTCTTGATAATTGCTCGCACTATGTTTGGACTTTCCCGCTTCGCTTCAAATCTAGCACCTTTCCCACCTTGTCCCAATTTTTCGTCTATATTAAAACTCAATTTTCCTCCCCCATTCGCAACGTCCAATGTGACAATGGCCGCGAGTTTGACAACTCCGCCACCCGCACCTTCTTCCTCACCAACGGTGTTCACCTCCGCCTGTCTTGCCCCCACACCTCTCCTCAAAACGGTAGAGCCGAGCGCGTCCTCCATTCCATCAACAACATCGTTCGCTCCCTACTCTTCCAAGCTAGCCTTCCAACACCTTTTGGGTTGAGGCCCTCCATACCGCCACCTACCTCATCAACCGACACCCCACCAAAACACTTAACCACCGCACCCCATTTCTTGCCCTTTATGGAGTCCACCCCACCTACACACACCTTCGCGTCTTCGGATGCAAGTGCTACCCAAACCTCTCCGCCACCACCCCCCACAAACTTGCACCCTGCTCCACCATGTGTGTTTTTCTTGGTTATCCGCTCCACCACAAAGGGTACCGGTGTTTTGACCCCGCCACAAATAGATTTATCATCTCTAGACATGTCGTGTTTGATGAGAGTTCGTTCCCCTTCGCCGAGGTTGCCACTTCCTCCTCTAGGGCAGCTGACCTTGAGTTTTTGGAGGACTTTACCGCACCTATGCAGGCACCCATCGGCACCAACCGCCGCCATACAGCTTCTCTGCCGACCGGATCCTCCGGCGCCCCTCCCTCCGGTCCCACTGGGCCGGCCCCGACGCCACTACAAGCCGCCCATCCGATTGGGTCGGCTGCCCGGCGCTGCACCTCATCGGCCACGACGATGCCACGACCAGATGGGCCGTCGCCTGTAACACCCGTGTTTTTAATCTAAAATCTCGGATTAATTTTAATCAAAGCATCATCCTTTTTCCAACTTCGATCTCCAAAAACTCGAGAGTTAATTTTAATCGTCGTTCGTAAATTATCCCAGCCTTATCTAACCATTTTTGTCCCAATTCAATTAATCTACATTATTTTCGAATGTGTGGTGCCCCAAACTATGCTGGTCTAGAAAATCAACCGGCATAGGTTGGAGGTCACAATCTTATCTGTGATTATAGTACCAGTCCCAGGATACACGAGCTGGTACTCACAGGATAATAGTGGAATCCAGAAATACAAAGCTTTTATTACAACATTGATGGAGGTCTCAAACTACTACCGTCGTGGACAAACCCCAGACTAGTAGAAAGACTGAAAGAAAGTAAACGCAAGCGGAAACATAACAACAGTGGAGGGTGACATGAAGCAATAAGACAACCATAAATCCACAGGCTATGCTTGGGAACTAGGCTTGAAACCCAGAGAAGTCGTACTCGACCTGCTCCTGAAAGTAGGCCTCAGCGGAAGGGTCAAGGTATCCTTCTTCTAACTCTATAAATAATAATAGCAAGGGTGAGTACTCGTTGTACTCAGCAAGCCGGAAAAAATATAACATGCAAGGCAATAACAAGGGGTGGAAAGGTTTTATTTAGAAAACCAGGTTTTATAAATCATTTAGTTGTAAACTCTAGGGTAATAGTTTTTAGTTTCGAAGTAAGGCTCACGCCTCACTCCATTCCACAGGTTGCTTTGCAACAACCTGTCACTGTAGTAATTCTCAACACAAACACGTGCCATCTCAGCACTGCTCGGCCATCTCAGCCACTCTACCTCGGCCATCTCAGCCCAAACCACACCTTGGTGCCAATCAACACCCCGAGTCACACAGACTCGTTCCCAACCACGGAGGCTGGCCGTCCGCCACAAAGGCAAACTCTGGTAACGGTACCCATTCCAAGAATTAATTTATAAAACAAACACTATGCTATGAGAAACACTTCACATCCGCCCATGACCGTGGGCACGACTGTTTAAACTGTTTGACTAAACTCTGCAAAGGTTGCACGCTTTACCCACACGTCGCGGACTTCTCGCATACTGAACACATGTGGATCAGACATGGCCGACAAAGGAGAGCTCGCTACAAGGCTTTTCCATAACCAACCCATAAATATCCCGTGTCCCACAGTTGGGTGGAATCTCTCCACCAAGCATCAGGCCAAATTTCAAGCCCTCATCTACTCAGGCCCCACCGTATGGACTCCGACACATCCCCACTGCAGGAGATTGCCATACCCGCCACCATACCAGTGCTCCTCAACTGCTAACTGCTGGACATCTATGTTTTAGCTATTTACTCGGCCAGGGGCATCCCATTATACCCGTGTGGTCGCACTGTCATATGTTCAGATGAATTTCCCAAAGGAAACGGTCCTTATGGATAATACGTAGCAAACCACCAAGGTACTGACTCCCGCATCATCAGGTTTTTAAAACACTTTTCTTCTTCTTAACCATACCGACATCTCGCCGGGTTTTCAAAATATAAATATCCCAGTTTTTCCCGCACGACAGAACAATCGTGACCTATAGGTAATCTACTTGGCATTTAAATACCGACGCAAAATATGTAGTGGAGTTACAAAGGAATGGGGTCATCAATTCCTATATAGTAAAAGTGCGACTACTGGGAAGGTCCGACGATCCATATTTGAATCGTGGCCAAAAACAGTGTAACCTAAAGCATGCAATTTGGCAAACAAAATATTTAATTTAAAAATATAGGCGCAATAAATGGTCAAGGGGGCTTGCCTTGTTCCGCGACAACGGACGGAGCGTCGAACTCCTGCGCGAATCCTCCGTCCGACTCGGGTTCTAAACACGAGAAAACAAACAATACATAAAACCACTGCTAAACCAAAACAAAACACGAAAAAGACAGCGTTAATAAATAGAGGGGAATTTTAGAAAGATTTTGGAATTTGAACGGAGTCAAACGGAGTTCGGGATGAAAAGATATGGATTTTTGAAGTTTTGGGAATTTTTGGAGGGTTAAAAGAATAGAGAGGAATATTCCAGGGAATATTCCGAGTGGGGCCCGGCTGTAAGGTCAAAGGGGTCAAAGGAGGAGGGAGATGTGGGCCCGTGGGTCCCACTCCTTTTCTTTTTTTCTTTTTTTTTTTTCTTTCTTCTCCTTCTTATCTCTTCTCTCTCTCTTTCTTTCCTTTCTCTGTTTCTTTTCTTCTCTCTTGCTTTCTCTGCTGCAAGCCGTGAGAGAGAGAGAGACCGGGAGGGAGGGCGTCGGGAGGGAGGGAGGTGGGGCGGCGGCCTGGCGCAGGGGGGGTGACGACGGCCGGGAGCAGTGGGGGCGGCGGCCTGGCGCAGTGGCTGGGCCCGGCCAGGGGCTGGGCGCAGCGGCGGCTGCGCGCGGCTGGGCCGGCGTCGGCCGGCGACTGGGCGGCATGGGGAGGAGAGGGCGGCTCGGCCAGGGTGGAAGGAGGAGGAAGGCTGAGCAGGAAGAAGAAGAAGAGGGGAGAAGAAGGGTGGCCACCTTGACACGACGGACTCCGGGACTTCGGCGACTTGGCTCCGGAATGGTAAAAATGGAGTGGTGAATCGGCTGAGGAACTCCACGGTAAGTCTTCTAGGGTATTTATACTGCCAGGGTGATTCGGGAGGAGGGACTTGGCGACAAGAGCGTCCATTGATGCCTCTGTGCATGCTTCTCCGTCTACAGGTGCCTCTGGCTGTTGTCACTGCCTGGCTTGCTCGGCGAGCGGCGCGGAGCGGTGCCTAACTTCAGCGGAGAAGACGGAGACGGTGCCAACCTTCACTGTGTACTGGCAGGACGGTGCCTAACCGTTGGTTTTGCAGGAGGTTTAGGAAAACAGGGATAGAGAGACACATGTATGCACGACTGTTGAATGAGCCTGAGTGGTTTTCCTGTCTTAATGGAAGTGCAAAGAATCTCCGGGTGAAAAAGGACTGATAAACACCGGGCGGTAGAAATCCAAAATATTTTGGAATATTTTGGATGGAAAGAAAATGATTTGATATGACCGGGGAAATAAATAAAAACAAAATTAAAATTAACTTTGGAATTTTTGGAGATTTTGAACGAAAAGAAAGAGCGATGCTAAACTATGGTCTTAGAAAAACTCGGGCGTTACAGAATGTCAACCAACCGGTGATTATGGGTCCCTTTTTCCTTTAATTAATGGTGTGTCACTAAAAGTACCGCTTTCTAATCCTTCTTTAGCCATCGTTGACCCAGCCATGCAAGCACAAAATCTCTCTCTGCCATTAAAACCACAAAGCGACGGCTGCCAAATTAGGCACCGCCCCATCCCCTCCCCGACAGCATCTCTGCTTTTACATTTACTCAAGCGAGACAAAACGCCTGAGCAGCTCATTCACTCACGAAGAACAAAACACCTGAGCAGCTCATTCACTCACGAAGGACAAACACCTGAGCATCACAGAGGGAGCAGAGCAATACTATAGCCGGAGACCTTTGCACAGCTGCAAAAATGGCGGCACTCACCGTTGGAATCTCTACTACATGCCGAAGCAAAGTATAAATACCCTCACAAATCAAGCATTGATCCCTCCCACTACTCCCCACCAGTTTCACTACGATTTGCATTGACTGAAAGGAGTCGCCGAGGCCGCGGAGTTGTCGCAGGTAGTCGGCGCCGCTTTCCTCGCCTTTTCCTGCTTCCGGCCGAACCACCACCCTCGTGAGCGCCACGGCCGGCCGTACCAACGCTGAACGACCAGCGTTCAGCCACTGGTTGACCAAGCCGGCCACGGCCTCCTCCTCCTCCTCCTCCGCCAACTCCTTCTCCCGGGCTCGGTCGGGCTCGATTTTTTTTCGTCCCGTGAAAATCCTCCAAACTTTGAAAATTCATTTCTTTTTACCCGTAACTCCGTTTGACCTCATTCCAGTTCCATCATCTCTCAAAAATTCTACTCTACCTATCAGCACTTCATTGCATCAGGACATTTTGCTTCTAGCAGTGGTTTTATGTATCGTTTGTTTTGTTGCGTGTAGAGTCCGGGACCGACGCGGGGTTCGCTCAGGCGGCCGATGCTTCGACTTTCGTGGAGGATCAAGGCAAGCCTCCTTGACCACTTTTTGGACCCATATTTTTGAACTAATTATTTTGTTTGCCAAGTTGCATTTTTTTTGGGCGCATTGTTTTGGCCGCAAATGCGATTCGTCGGACCTTCCTATTAGTTGCACTTTTATTATTTAGGATTTATAAAACTCCATTTTCCTTGTAACTCCACCATTTTTCCATCGGTATTCACTCATGCCGAAGTAGACTGCCTATAGGTAACGTTTGTACTGTCGCATGAGAAACTTTTGGATATTCGACCCTTTTTGTTATTTAAAAACCCGGCGAGATGTCGGTATGGTTTTAAGATGTGAAAAATAATTTTTAAAACTTGATGGTGTGGGAGTCAGTACCTGGGTGGTTTGGCTATGCATCATCCATAAGGATCGATTCCTTTGGGAAATTCATCCAAACATAAGATAGTGCAACCACACGGATAGAATGGGATGCCCCTGGCTGAGTAAGTAGCTAAAGCGTAGGTGTCTAGCATGTTGGCAGGTGAGGAGCACCGGTATGGTGGAGTTTATGGCAATCTCCTGCAGTGGGGATGTGTCGTGGTGTCCATACGGTGGGCCTGAGTAGATGAGGGCCTGAGACTGGCTTGATGGTTGGTTATAGAAAAGCCTTGTAGTGAGCTCTCCTTTGTCGGCCGTGTCTGATCCACATGTGTTCGGTAATGTGAGAAGTTCACGACGTGTGGGTAAAGCGTGCAACCTCTGCAGAGTTTAGTAAAACTGTTTAAACAGCCGTGTCCATGGTCATGGGTGGATGTGAGGTGTTTCTCATAGCGTAGTTTTGTTTTTAAACTTCTTTATTGAAATGGTTTGTGGGATGGGAGCCGTTACCAGAGTTTGCCTTTGTGGCGAACGGCCAACCTTCGTGGTTGGGAACGAGCCTGTGTGACTCGGGGTGTCGTTTGGCACCAGGGTGATGGTTTTATGCTGAGACGGCATGGTGTTGGTTTTGTGCTGAGATGGCACGGGTTTGGTTGTGCTGAGACGACACAATGTTGGTTTGTGCTGAGACGACACAGTGTTGAGTTGTGCATGGGATTTTTTGTTACTATGATAGGTTGTTGCAAAGCAACCTAGAAATTGGGGCGAGGCGTGGGCCTCGTTCCGAACTAAAATTTGAACCACTAGTGTTTTGAAAATAAATTAATTTAAAACCTTGTTCTTCGAAAGTAACCTTTCTCCTCCTTGTTTATAGCCTTGCATGTCATATTTTTCCCGGCTTGCTGAGTACACTGAGTACTCACCCTTGCTTATTTATATTTATAGAGTTAGCAGAAGGATACCTCGACCCTTCTACTGAGGCGTACTTTCAGGAGCAGGTTGAGTACGATTTCTCGGGGTTTCAAGCCTAGTTCCCAAACGTAGCCTGTGGATTATGTTTGCTGTTTTTCTCTTTGTGTCTTTTACTCTATGCTTTCGCCTTTGTCATTTCTACCTGTCTATGTTTCTACCAGTCTAGGTTATGTCCATGACGGTAGTATGTATGAGACCTCCCTTAAGGTTGTAATAAAGCTTTGTAATTTCTGATTTCCCCAATTATTCTGTGAGTACCAGCTTGTGTATCCTGAGACTGGTACTGTTATCACAGGTAATAATGTGACCTCCAGCCTATGCCGGTTCTTGTTCTTGGACTGGTATAGTTTGGGGCGCCACACCGCCTCCAGCGTAGGCCGCCCACTCGCCTGGGCCGGCCGCCCCCTCACCAGGCCAGTGTTCCACTGGTGGGCCGACGTCACCTGGGTCGCCCTCCGCCTCTCGGTCGGCTGGGCCAAGCCGCGACTGGGCACCTGGGCCGTCTGCCTCCATGCCAGCCGAGCCGGCGCCACACCCTCTGTTTCCACCGTGCGTCTTCGTCCCCACTCGGGCCCGATCGACACGTGTTGCAGGTGTTCCACCACCGCCGTCCGCGCTCGGCGTCTCCCCCGTCGTCAATGTCCACGCCATGACTACTCGCGGCAAGCATGGCATTCGCAAGGCACCCGACCGGCTCAACCTCCACGTCGACACCCTCTCTCCATTCCCAAGGACGTACAGGGCCGCCCTTGCTGATCCGCACTGGCGCTCCGCCATGGAAGAACAGTTTTCCGACCTCCTCACCAATTGCACATGCGATCTTGTTCCTCGCATTCCCAACATCAACGTGGTTACCGGCAAGTGGATCTTCAAGCACAAGCTGTAGGTCGATGGCTCCCTCGACCGCTACAAGGCTCGATGGGTCCTTCGCGGGTTCACACAACGCCCTGGCGTCGACTTCAACAAGACCTTCAGTCCTGTTGTCAAGCCCGCCACCGTTCGCACCGTCCTCAGCCTGGCAGTTTCTCGGAGGTGGCCCATCCATCAGTTGGATGTCAAGAACGCATTCCTGCATGGCACCCTACAGGAGACGGTCTACTGCATCCAGCCTCCCGGCTTCATCGACACCTCCCACCCCGACATGGTGTGCCAGCTCAACAAGTCCCTGTATGGCCTCAAGCAAGCACCTCGCGCGTGGTACTGTCGGTTTGCCTTATTCCTGCTGACACTCGGTTTCGTGGAGGCCCAGTCGGACACATCCTTGTTCATACTCCGCCGCGGCACCAACATCGTCTACTTGCTCCTCTACGTCGACGACATCGTTTTGACTGCATCCTCCACTGAGCTCCTTCGTGGGACCATCACCGCCCTGCAGTCCGAGTTATCGATGAAGAACCTCGGTGACTTGCACTACTTCCTCGGCGTTCGGGTTTCCCGACATCCCTCTGGCCTTCTGCTCAACCAATGGCAGTACTGCCTTGACATCCTGGATCGGGCCAGCATGACGGACTGCAAACCCTCCACCACCCCCGTTGACACCAGCACCAAGCTCTCCGCCATCGACGGTGCATCGGTTGCTGATCCGACGGACTTCCGCAACCTCGTCGGGGCGCTTCAGTACCTCACCTTCACACGCCCCGACATTGCCTACGCCGTCCAGTAGGTCTGCCTCCACATGCACGACCCTCGGGAGCCACATCTCGCCGTCCTCAAGAGGATCCTTCGATACGTCCGCGGCACATTGGATCTTAGCCTCCACATCCAGCCATCTCCAGCAGCGGACCTCGTCATCTACTCCGACGCTGACTGGGCCGGCTGCCCTGACACGAGGTGCTCCACATCCGGCTACGCCGTCTTCCTCGGTGATAACCTGGTGTCTTAGTCGTCCAAGCGTCAGGTCACCGTCTCCCGCTCCAGTGCAGAGGCCGAGTACCGCGCCGTCGCCAGCTCCTTCATGAGCTCCACTCACCTCCGCCCAAGGCCACCCTGGTCTATTGCCACAACGTGAGTGCGGTCTACCTTTCCTCTAACCCGGTGCAACACCAGCGGACCAAGCACATCGAGATCGACCTCCACTTTATTCGCGAGAACGTGGCCGTTGGCGCGGTTCGGGTCCTTCATGTGCCCATTTCCTCTCAGTACGCCGACATCTTCACCAAGGGACTTCCTACGCCAGTTTTTACGGAGTTCCGTTCCAGTCTCAACATCCGCTAGCTCAACGTTGTGACTGCGGGGGGGTGTTGGAATGTAAATCGTGTCTCCTCTATCACCGGCTCCCTTCCTTCTCCTCCCAATCATGTCTTCATAAATCGGTAGAGTGAGTATGGAAGGTGGAGGCCTATACATGTAATACTCCATGATCAATTCATTATTGTGTTGAGTCATTCTGTCTATCAGCGCCGCACGCCTTCTCACACCGCCCTGGCCGTCTCGCACTGGCGCGCCCAGCCACCGGCCACCGGCTCCTTCCCCATTGGGCTCTCTCAGGAAGGAACAGAGAAGGCAAGAAAGAGAGAGAGAATGAGATAAGAAGGAGAGAGAAGAAGGAGAAGGGAAAAGAAAAGAAAAATAAAAGAGGTGGGACCCGCCGGTGGGACCCACCATGTTAATTCTCTCCGTGGGCCCCTGACCGAAGACTTTGAGAAAGTCTGCATCGCGTCCCTCTTCCTTGTCAGCCAAGCCCATGAAGTTCTCTATAAAGTCTACATCAGCTCCCTTTACTTCCTTGGGCCAACCGGCTTGATAATCTATCCACAAGTCCATACCACCTCCCTCTTGTTTCCTCGGGCCAAGCCCAAGAAATCAATCCACACAAAAGTCTATTGTACATGCTCTAACAAATTTCAGGCCGAAGCCCACCAGCCTAGCCCCATCTCCACCAAGTCCACTATATCTCCCTCTGAGTCTCACAGCCTAAGAATATTCTTGGGAATATTCCTTTCAACTTAATAAATCATTTTTCTCACATTTCATGAAATCCATTAATCTCCCAAAATTCGTATCTCCCCAACCGTAAGTCCGATTGACTCTGTTCAACTTCCATAATCTATCTAAAAATGAGATCTATACAGTGGCATAATTAGTTTATAATAGTTATTATCTACTTTTTAGGATTTTGGATATTTTCTCTTTTTGATCGCGTAGTGGACGTTTCGGAGATGCAATGGACGCGGATTTTCTCGAAGATTTGAAGACCAACAATAAGGCAAGCCACTCTTCGATCATATTGCTCCTAGTTTATAAAATGTGTTGTTTGCAAGATTGCATGCCTAGTGTACACAATTATTTTGATTGGCCATCGGTCTACGAGCACACGACCGACGGACCAACCTATTTAGTTGCATTATTTTTTGTAAGATCTTGTTAAACTTAACCTTTGTCGCTCCACCACAGCAGTACCGCGATACTTGCGCTCTCTGGGCGTATGTATCCTTTTGCACCATTTGTTTATATCAGGTTTATACATGGTTATCGAGGTGGAAAAACTTGGGTTGTGAAAGGTTTATAAAACCCGACTTGGGAAGTCGGTGTCTTTGAAAATAAAAAGGTTTTATGGGAGAAAACTTGTGGTGCGAATCCTTTCCTGTGTGGTTTGGTTTCGTAGTTGCGCATAAGGACCGATTCCTTTGGGTTTTACATCCGAGCATCTCACAGTACGACCACATGGGTAGAATGGGATGCCCCTAGATGAGTAACTAGCTAAAACATAGGTGTCTAGCATGTTGGCAGGTGAGGAGCACCGGTATGGTGGAGTTTACGGCAATCTCCTGTAGTGGGGATGTGTCAGGGGTCCATGCGGTGGAGCCTGAGTAGATGAGGGCCTGAGACTGACCTGATGCTTGGTGGAGAGATTCCACTCATCTGTGTGACAGGAGACATTTATGGTTTTGTTAGGGAAAGGCTTTGTCATGAACTTCTGATACCGGCCAGTATCGGTGCAAACTTCATGTCTTGTGAGAAAAACGTACAGTCTCTGCAGAGGTTTATTTGAACTGTTCGAACAACCGTGCCCACGGTCAAGGGCGAATGTAAGGTGATGCCCATAGCGTAGATTTGTTTTCAAAACTTATTTAATAAATTGGTTCGTGGGATGGGAACCGTTACCAGAGTCCTTCTTTGTGACGGACGACCAACCTTCGTGGTTGGGAACAGGCCTGTGTGACCTGGGGTGTCGCTTGGCACCATAGGGCCGAAAGGGCCGGTTTAGGGGCAGAGATGGCCGAGGTTGGCTTGGCAGGTCGAGAGGACCAGACCCGGAGTTGTTAACCATGAGACTTAGTTAACGGATGATTGTTGAAAAGAATGTTGGGTTATGTTTTGAAAATGAAAAGAAACTAATAAAGGAGAAAGTGTTATGAATGCTAAAATTTGACTTTCCCGCTCGAGTTGTTGCAAAGCAACTCGTGGACGGATTGAGGTGAGACGCCTCCTTCCGAAGGAAAAGTGTATTTTTGAAACCTACACTTAGACCTTTGAAAAATGTTTTAAAAATAAATGCTTTGCCAAACAAACTCAGCCTTTCTTTGAAGCTTGCATGTACACTTTTCCTAGTGGCTTGTTGGGTACGAAAGTACTCAATCCCCCATTGTTATTGTTTTTCTTCTCTTGGCTTAAGTTCAGGAAGAAGATGAAGGTTGGAGTTTTGTCCCTAAACCCAAACTACTGCCGGTAGATTTGGTGTTCTAGATTCGCTAAGTTTCGCTGCTGCTGACTCTGATTGGAGGTTGCAACTCAGGGATTACCCGAACCTGCAACGTAAAGGTATATTGTATTTATGTAAAACTTGCATTGATTCATCATGTTACCGCTGGTACCAGCATCGTTATCTTGGGACTGGTACCTGTTTTGCGGTTCCGTAGGAAAGCGGTTCGTCGTTCTCCTGCGGCACGCCCTCCTCGGTGCCATTTGTACAGTGGTGCACGGGCGGGGTGTGACAGGTAGTCAAATTTTTTATGCTTGATTAAGTTTATAAAATTTTTTTAGCAATATCTACAACACGAAATAAGTTTTTTTATAATTATTTTGTGTTGAAAATACTGATTTTTCTATAAATTTGATCAAATTTAAAAAGTTTTGACTATGAAGAGAGTCAAAACGACTTGTAATATGAAACGGAGGTAATACCTGATATTGTAGACAGCATGGCTGTACATATAGCCTCTGTAATTTAGCAAGAAATGGTGCTGATAAAATTTTTGCGCGATTTATACATGTACCATATAATTTTTGCATTCAAGAGTGAAAATGTTGCTGAAATTTTTGTAGTGTCTTTTTCGGAGATAACTGGATGTCCTATTTTTTTTTCATTTCTGAACTTTTATTTTTGGAGGTGAACACGTGGGTTTATTGATAGGCTGCTCGAAGCCTCGAATCATAATTTCCCAAACTAGGAAGAAAGCCCGTGTACATCCACGGGCGTCTTATTTATATTTCATAAACTTTATTACCGAAAAGATGTATTCGTAGCCGTGAAACTCGGGCACCTTACTTAAATTATCATAAATTTTGTTGTCGTTAGGATTTGAATATTATGACTTCTTCTACATGTCTTACTTATTATATTATATATATCTAATCGTGTGTTGTGGTATTTAAGGGCTAAGTATATAATGAAGATCAAATAAATTCGTAGTCGTGGAACTCTGGCGTCTTATTTAAACTTTTATAGACTTTGTTGATTTTAGGATTTGAATATTATGAATTTTAGGTCTTAAGATCAGTATGTTTTCTTAGGCTTTCAGCGATTAGCAAGTCCAAAATATAGATGTGAGTAGAATTCAAACCTTTTTAGGATGGGTAAAATTTATTTTGGATTTTAATTTTTGGGAGATAAAATTTGGTTGCTAGCAGTTAACTGGATGTAACCGAAGATTACATTCTCTTATGCTTTCACCAGTTAGGAGGTCTAAAATATAGATTTGATCTGAATTCAAAATTTTTTTAGGGTGGTTAAAAATATTTTTTTGATTTCATTTTTTAGCACTAAAATTCAGTAGCTAGCAGTATAACATGACCGTTTTTTAGTTTCGTTTTTTTTATAGCTGATCAGTTAAGCGTTAACACTAAACATTGAAATTAGCGGATGGGATGACACTTGAGACTACGTCACTAATATTGTTGTTTGAGATTCTCGTTGATACACATACATGACGTGAAGGGATGGAAAGAAGGCTTTTTTTTTCTGTTTTTACATTGTTAAGATAAATCTAACGGTAGAAAATAGTGGGTCCACTATGTTTAAGTGGAAATCGATGGTTTGATGTTTAATTTTTTCCTTCATAATTTATAGGATTTTTTTAATTTATTAGAGTGCCACTTGGCGACATAAGAGTATTTGTAGGAATCTCACATGGTAGCTTGAGAATTTTGTAGAAAGTTTAATGGACTTTTAGTATATAATAGATATAGCGCGATGAAGGCAGGGCGGCGACCTCCCCAGCGGTGGCCTCGCCGTCGTCCCCCGCTATCCATGGCGGTGCTGATGGGGGGCATCGGCGTCCCTAGCTGTGGCACGAGAGGGTGCATAGCGTCTTCCCCGACTCCTCCGGCGGTGTGACGAACTGACCCTTTCTGGCGATGTGAATGGTGGCGCAACGCCTCCACATCCATCGTGGCGGTGGCGGCGGCGGCGGCAATGCGTTCTCGCCGGTGGCGCACATGGCTGATTTCCTTGGTTCAGCTCTTCCCCCAGGATTTTTTTTTACACATAGAGAATTACAATTTTAATAAATTGTAAATTGTTTTGGAAATTGAGGGTTTGAGTCTGTAACGCCCGTTTTGTCGCGGCGTTAGCGGGAAAACTAATCTGCTAAAAACCCTAATTGCGAAAGTTTGCTCTTCAGTTGAGTCTTGTTGTGTGCCAAGGTCTCGTGTCTCCCCTCTCAGTTCAATCCCGGAGAAAACCGCGAAATCGGATTTCAAATCCAAGCCCTAAAACTCCTTCTCTCTCCTTTTCTGGTAAAGTCTACTTTACCTCCCTCTGCCGTGGGCTGTCCCCCTTCCCGGCCTACTTCCCTCTCCCTCTCCTCCTTGGGCCGCTGCCCGACCCAGCATCTCGGCCTCCTTCCTTCCCTGGGCCGTCGCCCGGCCCAGCTCTCTCCCGCGGCCTGCCTCGGCTCGCGCCCCCTCTTGCTGGGCCGCGTGCCGCCTCGGCCCGATCCGCTCGGCCCGCGCACGCCGTGCACGTGCGCCGCATGCGCCCGCACGAGAGAGAGTCGCGCCAGCTCCGCCTCTCTCTGCCTTCATCCCCCGCTGTTCTCTCTCTCCGTTCCGTCCCACCGGCGTCCGCTGTCCGCCCGGCCCCGCCGCCTCTGCGCGCGCGTGCCGCCAAGGAGAGCCGCGTCCTCTCCCTCTCCCCGTGCCCTTTCCCGTCTCAGCAAGGGACCGGCTCCCCTTTCCTCCCTCTTCTTTTTCTTTTTCCTCGGCCGCCGACCGCCGCCGACGTTCCGCGGTCCCCTCGCCGCGCTCCACCGCCTCCGCGGACCGACATTCCGCTCCTCAAACCGACCTTGCCTCCTTCCCCATAAAAAATCCCCCCCCTCGCTCCCGGCCGCCATTACCGCCCGCCGCCGAGCTCCATCCCCTTCCAACCCGTTGCGCCGCGCCACCACCCCTCTTGCCGTCCGCTGCCGCGAGAAGAGGAGCCCGGCGCCCTCATCCTCTTCCCCGGCCCGGGATCGTGCCGCCTCGCCGCGCCCGCGCCCGCGCCGTCGGCCATCTTCCCGGCTTGTCGCCCCGCCGCGGTAAATCCCTCTCTCCTCTCCACCTCCCCCTCCCTCTTGTGTTTTAGGCCGCTAGCCCCCGTAGAAACCCCCTCTGGGCGCCGCCAAGGTCGCCGTCCCTCTTC
Organism: Oryza officinalis; assembly: GCA_008326285.1. Classification (NCBI taxonomy): domain Eukaryota; kingdom Viridiplantae; phylum Streptophyta; class Magnoliopsida; order Poales; family Poaceae; genus Oryza; species Oryza officinalis. The sequence continues at coordinate 32,279,393 of BDMV01000007.1, read as the reverse complement.
TCCGTTCCATCCCCGCGCCGCTGCTACCGCCGCTGCCCCGCGCCGTCGCCAGCCGCCGTCGGTCCTTCCCGCGCGAATCCGAGCCGGTGGTCTTCTTCCTCTTCCCCATCTCTCCACACCGGTGTACTCCCTTCCGCCGGGCTCGTGCCGCGCCGCCAAGTCCCCCGCCGTCGCCGCTGGCGGTCTCGGCCGTCGCCTTCCCCATTCCGCCCGGCCGGCCTCCGTGGTCGCCACGTAGGCGCCACGCGAGCGCCAGCCGACGCCCTCTCCTCTCCACCTCCATACGCTGGGTTCACGCGCACTGCGCCGCTGACGGGTGGGCCCCGCCCTAGCACCCGCGTGGTGGTCGCGGTCCACCGGATCGGCCGTCCGCGTAGGCCGCGGCCTGCACCGGCCCATCGGCCCCCTCCTCTCCACTCGGCCTTTTCGCTCGTGGGCCACGCCCTCAAGCGCCGGCCTGCCCGGCCCCTCGGCCATCGGCCTCCGGCCCATCGGCCGCTAGGCCCATCGGCCTATTCCCCTCTCGCGCGCCGATCGGCCATGGGCCAATCCCTTCGGGCCGTCGGCCCAATTAATTCGGCCGCGCCCATTCAAATATTTTGGGCTGCCCTTAGCCGCCCAAAAATAAAGTCCAATTTCAGTCCCTCCTTCTTTTCTTTTTCCAGGGAATTAATAATTCCTTTTCTTTATTCCAGAAAATCCTTTAATCTTCGGAAATTCATATCTTTTCAACCGTTCGTCCGATTAACCCCGTTCCACTTCCAAAATTCCTCAAATATCGAGATCTATCCAATGGCACACTTAGTGGTCTTTAATAGGGCTTCTTTTATCGCTTTGTTGAGTCGTCTCGTTTCGCGTGTAGTCTCGAAGCCCGAAGACCCGCAGTGCGCGGATTTCGAGGAAGAAGCTCAAGATCTCGAGCAAGGCAAGTCACCTTTGATCAATTGAACCTATGATTTAAATTAAGTATTTTGATTCCGCAAACTATGCATTACTTAGGTTACACTTGGCACATGGCCTCGGTTTGCAATACAACCGGCAGGTCCTACCCATTTGCTGCATTCACCTTCCTTGATTATTTGAATACCCTAACACCCTTGTCACCCCTCAGGTGATGCCTCGGTATCCGTACCCCGCGTACGAATATCGAGACTCCCCTCAAACTTTAAAATTGAGCACCTGGGTAAAAACTGGAGTTTACAAAATGCTTGGAAAACCCGACACTTGGGTCGATGTCTTGAAAACTAAAGTGAGTTTCTAAAACTCGCGGTACGGGAGACGTACTGGAGGTACGGTCTGCCCGTTCTCGCTCTAAGGACCGATTCCTTGGGAATTACATCCAAGCATATGTCAAGTACGACCACATGGGTGATATGGGACGCCCCTGGCTGAGTAATTAGCTAGGCCAGGGAAATCTTGATGCCAAGGGACAAGTGGATTCGCCGGGGTGGTGTCGGGGAGGACCCCTGGGCTTCCTGGCACAGTATGGTCTGGGACCTAACCTGGTGTTGGTCCGTGGGACCCCTCCCGTTGGCATAAGATGACCCTGAGTGGGCTTTCGAAATGCCTTGTTGTGAAAGCCTCAAGGTCGCCAGACGTGACCGAGGGTCGCGGGCTAGGTGATTCAGGGTTAGTAACGTCGTGTGGGTAAAGTGTACCCCCTCTGCAGAGGTTAATAACTGTTCGAACAGCCGTGCCCACGGTCATGGGCGGATGTGAGGTGATTCCTTAGCGTAGTTTTATTGAACACCTTGTGAACTACTGTTGGTGTGAGGTTTCCCCTTCTGTGCTTGGTTTAAGGCTGTTGAAGCAGCCGGAGTCGGTGACGATTGGCAGGGATCCTCTCGTACCGACGTGTTAACTTGTGGCTGTTGAAGCAGCCGGAGTTGGTGAGCGATTGGCAGGGAGCCTCTCGCGTGTGGCTGTTGGAGTAGCCGGGTCGGTAAACGATTGGCAGGAGCCTCTCGTGCCGACAAGAATCAATCGACACATTTTTCACTGCTCCGGTCGGATGAGACGCACTTTCTCGTCCGCGCCGTTGAGAAGCACTCACTTAGTTGTTTCCGAAAGTCTTAAACTAAAATCAATTGCGCAAAACAACTGGCTTTCCCTTGAAACTTGCATTAAACACTTAATTCCCCTGACTTGCTGAGTACTCCTGTACTCACCCTTGCTCTATATAATTAAACCCCCCCCAGTTCTCGAAGATGAAGAGGTGGACCCTGCTGATGAAGATTTCTTCCAGGAGCAAGCAGACTTCGAGCAGCAGTAGGGTTTCGGCCTTCCCCAAGGCTTTGCTTGTGGCTTAGGGCTAGTCTCCGCTTTCCGTTTCCGCCTTTTTGTAATGCTGTTGTGAACTCGGGTTCTGTCCGCAGTTCCAACCTTGGTTGTAATCCTACTCTTAATAAAGAGACCGCTGTTGTTGTGATATTCTGTCTTCCTGTTGTACCAGCGCTATTTCCTGGGACTGGTACAGGCATACAGGTTAATTTGGATCGCCTTATACTGGCCTCCGTTCGGGGCTAGTTTGGGGCGTGACAGAAGATGGTATCAGAGCGCAGCTTTGGCCTAGGACGAAACCCGACGTTAGATGACCGTAAGGATGCTAAGTTCTGAAAAGGCTACTTGCGAAAAGTTTGGTTCTTTTCTTCTTCTCTTACTCTGTTTACAAAACTGGTTACTGACTTCTCTTTCTTTTCAAAATTGTAGATGGCAGTCAACGCCACCCACAGTTCCCACGGCATTGGTGAGGGTCACCACGTCGACCAGCTGAGAGACCTCGCTGGCTTCCTTGGCTTCTCTTGTCCCGAGTACGCTGGGTACTCCGTGGACCGCTTCCCTCCCCGCTGTGAGCTGTCCGTGTGCCTTTACCCCCGCGGAGGTACACACAGCACTGGCCTTCGCCCTCACCACTTCAACTTGGCTCGCCCCACGCTCCAGCTCGCGTACCAGGACCTCTCCTGGACCGCTCTGCGTCGCTTGGCCTACGACTACCGTCGTCGCCTTGCAGGTTCGGCCTTCCGGCTGATCCCGCAGCTCCCTCCTGGCCGTGCAGACAGCCGCTACCCGTGCCCTTACCGCGAGTCGCACCCTGCGCTGACGCGCATGGTGGAGCTTTCTGGCGCTCAGGCCACTCAGCACGACCTTCTCCTTGAGGCTTACCGCTCCCTGGCTCGCCGCTACGCCGCACTGGAGGCCCGCCTTGCTGAGGAGGGTGTCACCTCCGTGGACACTACCTCCTGGGACTCTGGCCGCCTTTGCCACTCCAGCCACCTGTCTTTCTACAGTTCACGTGGCTCTGCTCGCACCCCCAGCGGCCCACGCTCCCCCAGCCCGCGTGTGCCGTACTCGCCAGTCTACTCCTCCTACCCCCACCGTGCTAGCCCCTCCTACACCCCAGGTCACCCAAAATTTACCAGTACCTACGGTAATACATTCCCCTGGAAGGGATATAAGGGCAGATAAACTATGCCCCAAGGTTGATCTAGTGATAGAAGGGGTTAGCTTCGCAGCCAAACCCATAGTCCTAGACTCCCAAGGTCTGGATGTCATCCTAGGGATGGATTGGTTGGCTAAGCACAAAGGACAAATTGATTGTGCCGATAGGACCATCACTCTGCAAGGACCCGGAGGAAAACAAGTGTGTTTCACTCCCCTCCTTCCCGGAAATCGATCAACCCTGAACAGTTTGCAAGCCACTCCCTTGGAAATGGTACCTATAGTCAACGAGTACCCCGATGTGTTCCCAGAAGAACTACCCGAGATGCCACCGGATCGAGAAATTGAGTTCTCCATAGAGCTTGCCCCAGGCACCGCTCCCATTACCAAGAGACCCTACAGAATGGCAGCCAACGAACTGGCAGAAATTAAGAAACAGATCGAGGAACTTCAGAACAAGGGTTACGTGTGACCCAGCTCGTCCCCTTGGGGAGCCCCTGTGCTCTTAGTAAAGAAGAAAGATGGCTCTGAGAGAATGGTGATAGACTATAGAGCCTTGAACGAAGTAACCATCAAGAATAAGTATCCCCTACCACGGATTGACGATTTGTTCGACCAATTGGAAGGAGCCAGAGTATTCTCCAAGATCGTCATACGATCTGGGTATCACCAGCTTAAAATCAGACCAGAAGATATCCCCAAGACCGCTTTCTCAACGCGGTATGGCCTGTATGAGTTCACCGTGATGTCTTTCGGACTCACCAATGCTCCGGCATTCTTCATGAACCTGATGAATAAAGTTTTCATGGACTACTTGGATAAGTTCATTGTGGTCTTCATCGATGACATTCTGATTTACTCAAGGGATGAACAAGATCACGCCAATCATCTACGAAAAGTAATGGAAAGGTTGCGTGAACACCAACTCTTTGCCAAGTACTCGAAGTGTGAGTTTTGGTTGGATAAATTAGCCTTCCTTGGCCATGTCATCTCCACCAAAGGTGTTGAAGTAGACTCTAGTAAGGTTGAGACCGTCCTCGCCTGGAACGCACCCAAGACGGTGTCTGAGATCCGTAGTTTCCTCGGTTTAGCGGGTTACTACCGGAGGTTCATCGAAGGATTTTCCAAACTGGCCCGACCAATGACGGAACTCCTAAAGAAGGAAAAGAAGTTTGAATGGTCGGAAGCATGTGAACGCAGTTTTCAGGAACTCAAGAAAAGATTGACGACTGCTCCCGTCCTCACCCTGCCTGACATCCGAAAGGATTTCGAGATCTTCTGTGATGCATCGAGACAAGGTCTGGGTTGTGTCTTAATGCAAGACCGAAAGGTGGTGGCCTACGCTTCCAGACAACTCAGGCCCCATGAGGTCAACTACCCTACGCATGACCTGTAATTGGCAGCTGTGGTTCATGCCCTGAAAATTTGGCGTCACTACCTGATTGGAAACAGATGTGAGATTTACACCGATCACAAAAGTCTCAAATACATCTTTACTCAGAGTGAATTGAACATGAGACAGAGAAGATGGTTGGAATTAATCAAGGATTATAATCTTGGTATACATTACCACCCTGGAAAAGCAAATGTGGTCGCCGACGCGTTAAGTCGCAAGACCTACTGTGCTACCGCCCTAGTTTGGCCAACACAGGATGACCTGTGTCGAGAAATCGAGAAGTTGAAAGTGACCGTGGTCCCCACCGGAAACCTTGCCAGTCTTACAGTGCAACCTACCCTAGAAACTCAAATTCGAGAAGCGCAACGAGAAGACGAGGGTATGAAAGAAATGAAGGATAAGATCTGTAAGAAAAGACTCCAAGGCTTCACCATCGACGACCAGGATACTGTTTGGTTCGGATCCTGCATCTGCGTGCCAGCCAAACAGGAATTAAAGGACCTCATTCTGAGAGAAGCTCACGAGTCAGCGTACTCCATCCATCCCGGGAGTACCAAAATGTACCAAGACATCAAGGAATACTTTTGGTGGGCTGGGATGAAGCGAGATGTTGCAGAGTATGTAGCCTTATGTGATATCTGTCAAAGAGTAAAGGCCGAACATCAGAAACCCGCCGGTTTGTTACAACCCCTCCGAATTCCCGAGTGGAAATGGGAGGAGATCGGTATGGATTTCATTACCGGTTTACCAAGGACCCCTAGTGGGTATGACTCCATCTGGGTAATCGTGGACCGCCTAACCAAGGCAGCTCATTTTGTACCAGTGAAAACCACCTACTGTAACGCCCGTTTTGTCGCGGCGTTAGCGGGAAAACTAATCTGCTAAAAACCCTAATTGCGAAAGTTTGCTCTTCGGTTGAGTCTTGTTGTGTGCCAAGGTCTCGTGTTTCCCCTCCCCGTTCAGTCCCGGAGAAAACCGCGAAATCGGAATTTAAATCCGAGCCCTCAAACTCCCCCTTCCTTTTTCTCTGGAAAAGTCTGGTTTACCTCCCTTGACCTGGGCCGATTTTCCCCTTCGGCCTTTTGCCCTCTCTTCCCCCCCGGGCCGCCGCTGGCCCAGCCCCCTCGGCCTGCCCCCCCTCCTTCTCCTCTCCTTCCTGGGCCGCCGCCGGCCCAGCCCTTCGGTCTCCGCCCCTCCCCGATGGGCCGCGCCAGGCCGCTCAGCCCGCGCGCGGCCGGGCACGCTGCCCCGCACGCGCCGAGGCCGAGAGAGAGCCAGCGCTCTCTCTCCCCGCGCCCGCCACCGCCGTTCTCCCTCTCTCTCTCCCATCCCGTTCCGTCGCCGGCGCCGCTGGTCCCCTCGGCCCCGCCGCCTGCGCGCGTGCCGCCAAGGCGCCGAGCGCGCGCTCCTCCTCCCTCTCTCTCTCTTCCGCGCGCCCTTGCCCGAAGCGGCAAGGAGCGAGCCCCCCTTTTTTTCCCTTTTTCTTCCCTTTTCCCGACCGGCCGGCGTCACCGCTGCCGCCGTTGGCCGCTAGCGCCGGAGTGCGCCGGTCCCCTCTCCGCGCCCCAAAACCGACCTCCGCGAACCGCCTTTCTCCCCCCCCGGCCCGAACCGACCTAGCGCCCTACAAATTTCCCCCCCCCCCGCGCTCGACCGCGTTCTTTCCCCTCCGCCCGGCCTGCCATTGCCGCCTCCCCGAGCTCGCCCCTTCCGCCGTCGCGCCGCCGCCCCTCTTGCTGCCGTCACCGCAAGAAGAGGAGCCGGCGCCCTCTTCTTCCCCGGCTCGGGACCGCGTCTCACCGCCGCCCCGCGTCGTCGCCCCCGTCCCCGGCGAAACCGTCTCGCGGTAACTCCCGTTCCGCCGTCTCCCTCTTTTTCTCCCCTTCTTTAGGCGCTAGATAGCGCACCACCGCCGCGCGTTCAAACCCTAGGCGCCGCCCCTGCACCGTCGTCGCTCGTCCTCGCCCGCGCGCCGCCGCTCGGGTCGAGCCCCGCGTCGTCGGCCGCCGGCCCTATTACGCCGTCGTCGCGTCTCCCCCGGGCGAAGGCCGAGCCACTGCTCGCCTCCCCTCTTTCCCTTCTAGCCACCGGCGCCCGCCTCTCCTCCGTCTCACCGCCGCCTGCCGGAGGAGCTGCTCGCTGACGTCCCGCCGAAACACCGTCGTTCCCGGGCAAGCCGTCGCCCTCCCCTTTCTCCCCCGCGCGTACCGACGTGGACGCCACGTCCGCCTGACTCGCCCCCATGGGAGACCGGTCAAAGTCTCCCGGTCCACCGGCCCAGCCTCGCGCGCGTCTCGCCGCTTGGGCCGCGCCTCGCCAGTCGGGCCGTCCGCCGCCTTTTTCCCCGCGCCACGTCATCCGTGGGCTGTGGCCCGCTCGGCCTTGGGCCGCCTTCTCGCGCGCCGGCCCGTTTCACTTGGCCGCGCCCGCCACCCTCCTTCTGGGCCTTGCCTCGCGCACCGATTTCGCAAACTATGCATTATTAGGTTACACTTGGACACTTGGCCTCGGTTTGCAATACAACCGGCAGGCCCTACCCATTTGCTGCATTCACCTTCCTTGATATTTGAATACCCTAACACCCTTGTCACCCCTCAGGTGATGCCTCGGTATCCGTACCTCGCTGTACGAATATCGGGACTCCCCTCAAACTTTAAAATTGATCACCTGGGTAAAACTTGAGTTTACAAAATGCTTGGAAAACCCGACACTTGGGTCGGTGTCTTGAAAACTAAAGTGAGTTTCTAAAACTCGCGGTACGGGAGACGTACTGGAGGTACGGTCTGCCCGTTCTCGCTCTAAGGACCGATTCCTTGGGAATTACATCCAAGCATATGTCAAGTACGACCACATGGGTGATATGGGACGCCCCTGGCTGAGTAATTAGCTAGGCCAGGGAAATCTTGATGCCAAGGGACAAGTGGATTCGCCGGGGTGGTGTCGGGGAGGACCCCTGGGCTTCCTGGCACAGTATGGTCTGGGACCTAACCTGGTGTTGGTCCGTGGGACCCCTCCCGTTGGCATAAGATGACCCTGAGTCGGCTTTCGAAATGCCTTGTCGTGAAAGCCTTAAGGTCGCCAGACGTGACCGAGGGTCGCGGGCTGGGTGATTCGGGGTTAGTAACGTCGTGTGGGTAAAGTGTACCCCCTCTGCAGAGGTTAACAACTGTTCGAACAGCCGTGCCCACGGTCATGGGCGGATGTGAGGTGATTCCTTAGCGTAGTTTTATTGAACACCTTGTGAACTGCTGTTGGTGTGAGGTTTTCCGTTCTGTGCTTGGTTTAAGGCTGTTGAAGCAGCCGGAGTCGGTGACGATTGGCAGGGAGCCTCTCGTACCGATGTGTTGACTTGTGGCTGTTGAAGCAGCCGGAGTCGGTGACGATTGGCAGGGAGCCTCTCGTACCGAGTGGTGTGTGAAGCCGGGTCTGCGATGGCGCTGTACCGGTGGTGAGCGAGCACCGGGTCGGTGAACGATTGGCAGGGAGCCTCTCGTGCCGACAAGAATCAATCGATACAATTTCACTGCTCCGGCCGGATGAGACGCACTTTCTCGTCCGTGCCGTCGAGAAGCACTCACTTAGTTGTTTCTGAAAGTCTTAAACTAAAATCAATTGTGAAAAATAACTGGCTTATCCTTGAAGCTTGCATTAAACACTTAATTCCCCTGACTTGCTGAGTACTCCCGTACTCACCCTTGCTCTATATAATTAAACCCCCCCCAGTTCCCGAAGACGAAGAGATGGACCCTGCTGATGAAGAGTTCTTCCAGGAGCAAGCAGACTTCGAGCAGTAGTAGGGTTTCGGCCTTCCCCAAGGCTTTGCTTGTGGCTTAGGGCTAGTCTCCGCTTTCCGCTTCCGCCTTTTTGTAATGCTGTTGTGAACTCGGGTTCTGTCCGCAGTTCCAACCTTGGTTGGAATCCTACTCTTAATAAAGAGACCGCTGTTGCTGTGATATTCTGTCTTCCTGTTATACCAGCGCTATTTCCTGGGACTGGTACAGTCATACAGGTCAATCTGGACCGCCCTATCCTGGCCTCCGCCCGGGGCCAGTTTGGGGCGTGACAGAAGATGGTATCAGAGCACAGTTTTGGCCTAGGACGAAACCCGACGTTAGATGACCGTAAGGATACTAAGTTCTGAAAAAGCTATTTGCGAAAAGTTCGGTTCTTTTCTTCTTCTCTTACTCCATTTACAAAACTGGTTACTGACTTCTCTTTCTTTTCAAAATTGTAGATGGCAGTCAACGCCACCCACAGTTCCCACGGCGTTGGTGAGGGTCACCACGTCGACCAGCTGAGAGACCTCGCTGGCTTCCTTGGCTTCTCTTGTCCCGAGTACGCTGGGTACTCCGTGGACCGCTTCCCTCCCCGCTGTGAGCTGTCCGTGTACCTTTACCCCCGCGGAGGTACACACAGCGCTGGCCTTCGCCCTCACCACTTCAACTTGACTCGCCCCACGCTCCAGCTCACGTACCAGGACCTCTCCTGGACCGCTCTGCGTCGCTTGGCCTACGACTACCGTCGTCGCCTTGCAGGTTCGGCCTTCCGGCTGATCCCGCAGCTCCCTCCTGGCCGTGCAGACAGCCGCTACCCTTGCCCTTACCGTGAGTCGCACCCTGCGCTGACGCGCATGGTGGAGCTTTCTGGCGCTCAGGCCACTCAGCACGACCTTCTCCTTGAGGCTTACCGCTCCCTGGCTCGCCGCTACGCCGCACTGGAGGCCCGCCTTGCTGAGGAGGATGTCACCTCCGTGGACACTACCTCCTGGGACTCTGGCCGCCTTTGCCAGTCCAGCCACCTGTCCTTTTACAGTTCACGTGGCTCTGCTCGCACTCCCAGCGGCCCACGCTCCCCCAGCCCGCGTGTGCCGTACTCGCCAGTTTACTCTCCCTACCCCCACCGTGCCAGCCCCTCCTACACCCCAGGCCACACCCCAGTCGTCAGCCGCCGTGGGCTCCGATTGATCCGCACCGCGCGGAAGCGCGCTGTGGGCTCCTCCACTGTGTTCCGTTTCGACCACCCAGCTCCTACCCCGCCAGCAGGCCGCCCTGCTGCCGGCCCTTGACAGGTTCCGCCGGTCCCTTCGCGTGCGCCGATCGACGTGTCCTCTTCAGACGAGCCGACCACCGGAGCCAGCCAGGCAGGAGAGCAGTAGAGTTCGTCTGCTGCAGGTGGAGTTCATGTGCTAGACCTTTTGTACCGCCGCCAACTCTTTCGGAGTCGTGGCGAGGTAGTGTGTGAGTGTGTTGTTGTGGGTGTTGTCTGGTAGTCTGGATCTCTGAGGTGGTGTGCGTACAGTCAAGCTCGGCGCAGCTCTGTGACTTGTCCACACCCATTGTCTTAGGTGCTTTCCGAGTTGAGAAAAGCTTTATGACTAGTGTGTGCTTTCTGAGCTCGTTTACTTTATTTCTTCCCTTTTAAGTGCTGTTCTGTTTTCTTACCCCGTCGTGTGGCTCGTGCTCCAGCTCGTTTGGGTTACGAAACCCGCAGGGAAGAACCAGAATCGGAAAATGAGTCAGGGAATGAACCGGTTAATGCTCCAGCTCAGGCAGATCCTGCAGCAAACCGTGCACAGGACTTACCCTTGCCTCCCCAGCTTCAGGCAGATTACCAGCACATGATGGCAGTTCAGACTCAGATCTTGCAGGGCTTAGCCCAAGCCATCGCAGGCATCCAGCAGAATTTGCAGCCGCAGGCTCCGCACCCAGTGCCTTTCCATAACAACAATCACAGATCCAAGCTAACGGACTTTCTAAGATCCCATCCACCGGAGTTCTCTCACACCGTCGAGCCCGTTGAGGCCGACGATTGGCTAAAGGATGTTGAGAGAAAACTCAACCTAGTGCAGTGCACTCCAGTGGAAAAGACCCTTTTTGCTGCACATCAGTTAAGAGGTTCTGCAGCCGACTGGTGGGAGAATTACTGTAATGCCCATCCGGACGCTGTCAACATTGAGTGGGCAGAGTTCGCCGATGCCTTCCGTGCCGCTCATGTGCCCGAAAGTACCATCGACATGAAGAAAGAAGAGTTCAATCGTCTGAAACAAGGTACAGGAAGCGTCAATGAGTACCTGAGTCGCTTCAACAAATTGGCTCGGTATGCTCCCGAAGAAGTGGACTCCGACAAGAAAAAGATCAGAAAGTTCTTGAAGGGAATCGCAGTAGGGTTGAGAATCCAGTTGCTTGCCCATGACTTCCCCACCTTCCAGCACATGGTCAATAAGGCCCTGCTTTTGGAGGATGCCAGAAAAGAGACAACTGAGGAATATAAGAAGCGCAAGTCTACCCACCAAGCGCCCCCATACCGAGGTGCGCCACGCCCTCGTGTTGGACATCCCATGCAGTACCACCAACCTGCCCATCAAGTCAGTCGCCAACCTGGCTTTACTCCCCGTCCGCTGGTGCCCCGCCCTACTCCGTCGCCCCAGCAGCATGCCCCTAGTGGCAACACCGCAAGGAACAGTGTCTCCTCCTTCAATTCGCCCTCAGGAATGGCAAATGTGCAGTGCTTCACGTGCAAACAAATGGGACATTACGCCAGGCAGTGTCCTCGGAATCAGGGAAATTCTAACCCCGGACGCTCTGATGCTAGCTTCCCCAGGACTCCAGCACCTGCACAGTCCCGCCCAGTCACTCAGACAAGTGGACAAGGTTCTCGCGCCTCCAACAACTTTGGACGAGGTCAAGTGAACCACATTCAAGCTGAAACCGCCCAAGAGGCCCCCGACGTAGTGATGGGTATGTTCTCTGTCAACTCCATACCCGCACTCGTTCTATTTGATTCAGGAGCTTCTCATTCGTTCATATCGCAAGCTTTTGTGAAAATAAATGGTTGGAAAACCCAAAATTTGCAAGTACCTATGGTAATACATTCCCCTGGAAAGGATATAAGGGCAGATAAACTATGCCCCAAGGTTGATCTAGTGATAGAAGGGGTTAGCTTCGCAGCCAAACCCATAGTCCTAGACTCCCAAGGTCTGGATGTCATCCTAGGGATGGATTGGTTAGCTAAGCACAAAGGACAAATTGATTGTGCCGATAGGACCATCACTCTGCAAGGACCCGGAGGAAAACAAGTGCGTTTCACTCCCCTCCCTCCCGGAAATCGGTCAACCCTGAACAGTTTGCAAGCCACTCCTTTGGAAATGGTACCTATAGTCAACGAGTACCCCGATGTGTTCCCAGAAGAACTACCCGGGATGCCACCGGATCGAGAAATTGAGTTCTCCATAGAGCTTGCCCCAGGCACCGCTCCCATCGCCAAGAGACCCTACAGAATGGCAGCCAACGAACTGGCAGAAATTAAGAAGCAGATCGAAGAACTTCAGAACAAGGGTTACGTGCGACCCAGCTCGTCCCCTTGGGGAGCCCCTGTGCTCTTAGTAAAGAAGAAAGATGGCTCTGAGAGAATGGTGATAGACTATAGAGCCTTGAATGAAGTAACTATCAAGAATAAGTATCCCCTACCACGGATTGACGATTTGTTCGACCAATTAGAAGGAGCCAGAGTATTCTCCAAGATCGACCTACGATCTGGGTATCACCAGCTCAAAATCAGATCAGAAGATATCCCCAAGACCGCTTTCTCAACGCGGTATGGCTTGTATGAGTTCACCGTGATGTCTTTCGGACTCACCAATGCTCCGGCATTCTTCATGAACCTGATGAATAAAGTTTTCATGGACTACTTGGATAAGTTCGTTGTGGTCTTCATCGACGACATTCTGATTTACTCTAGGAATGAACGAGATCATGCAAATCATCTACGGAAAGTAATGGAAAGGTTGCGTGAACACCAGCTCTTCGCCAAGTACTCGAAGTGTGAGTTTTGGCTGGGTAAAGTAGCCTTCCTTGGCCATGTCATCTCCACCAAAGGTGTTGAAGTAGACCCCAGTAAGGTTGAGACCATCCTCGCCTGGAACGCACCCAAGACGGTGTCTGAGATCCGTAGTTTCCTTGGTTTAGCAGGATACTACCGGAGGTTCATCGAAGGATTTTCCAAACTGGCCCGACCAATGACGGAACTCCTAAAGAAGGAAAAGAAGTTTGAATGGTCGGAAGCATGTGAACGCAGTTTTCAAGAACTCAAGAAAAGATTGACGACTGCTCCCGTCCTCACCCTGCCCGACATCCGAAAGGATTTCGAGATCTTCTGTGATGCATCGAGACAAGGTCTGGGATGTGTCTTAATGCAAGACCGAAAGGTGGTGGCCTACGCTTCAAGACAACTCAGGCCCCATGAGGTCAACTACCCTACGCATGACCTGGAATTGGCAGCTGTGGTTCATGCCCTGAAAATTTGGCGTCACTACCTGATTGGAAACAGATGTGAGATTTACACCGATCACAAAAGCCTCAAATACATCTTTACTCAGAGTGAATTGAACATGAGACAGAGAAGATGGTTGGAATTAATCAAGGATTATAATCTCGGTGTACACTACCACCCTGGAAAAGCAAATGTGGTCGCCGACGCGTTAAGTCGCAAGACCTACTGTGCTACCGCCCTAGTTTGGCCAACACGGGATGACCTGTGTCGAGAAATCGAGAAGTTGAAAGTGACCGTGGTTCCCACCGGAGACCTTGCCAGTCTTACAGTGCAACCTACCCTAGAAGCTCAAATTCGAGAAGCGCAACGAGAAGACGAGGGTATGAAAGAAATGAAGGATAAGATCCGTAAGAAAAGACTCAAAGGTTTCACCATCGATGACCAGGATACTGTTTGGTTCGGATCCCGCATCTGCGTGCCAGCCAAAAAGGAATTAAACTTCAGTACCGCCTATCACCTGCAGATAGATGGGCAGACAGAACGAGTTAACCAGATCCTGGAGGACATGCTTCGGGCGTGTGCCTTGGACTTTGAAGGCACATGGGATCGCTGTCTCCCTTACGCCGAGTTCTCGTACAACAACAGTTACCAATCCAGTATCCGGATGGCCCCTAATGAAGCCCTGTTTGGACGAAAGTGTCGCACCTCGTTGTGTTGGAACGAGGTAGGCGAAGCGCAAGTGTTTGGACCTGACGTGCTGAAGGAAGCTGAACAGCAAGTCAAGCTGATTCGAGACCGCCTGAAAACAGCTCAGGCCCGACAGAAAAGCTATGCAGATAATCGGAGACGTGATCTCGAGTTTGCAGTGGGAGATCACGTGTACCTGCGAGTGTCTCCACTCCGTGGTCTAAAGAGGTTTGGGATGTCCGGCAAGTTAGCTCCTCGCTATATCGGTCCCTACCTCATCACTGCCAGACGCGGCGAAGTTGCCTACCAGCTCGAACTACCAGAAGGACTGACAGATGTGCACAATGTGTTCCATGTGTCCCAGTTACAGAAATGTCTTCATGTTCCAGAGGAGCAAGTTCCCTTGGGAAGCATAGAACTGGAGAAGAACCTAACCTACAAAGAGAGACCCATCAGAGTTCTTGAAGAGGCTGAACGTCAGACTCGAAGAAAGACCGTTAAGTTCTACAAGGTGCAGTGGAGCAACCACTCAGAGGATGAAGCAACTTGGGAACGCGAAGATCTTCTCCGTGCCCAGTTCCCGGAGCTGCTCCCTTAGGTGCTGAATCTCGGGGATGAGATTCTTGTTAGGGGGGTTGGTTTGTAACGCCTGTTTTGTCGCGGCGTTAGCGGGAAAACTAATCTGCTAAAAACCCTAATTGCGAAAGTTTGCTCTTCGGTTGAGTCTTGTTGTGTGCCAAGGTCTCGTGTTTCCCCTCCCCGTTCAATCCCGGTGAAAACCGCGAAATCGGAATTTAAATCCGAGCCCTCAAACTCCCCCTTCCTTTTTCTCTGGAAAAGTCTGGTTTACCTCCCTTGACCTGGGCCGATTTTCCCCTTCGGCCTTTTGTCCCTCTCTTTCCCCCCCCCGGGCCGCCGCTGGCCCAGCCCCCTCGGCCTGCCCCCCCTCCTTCTCCTCTCCTTCCTGGGCCACCGCCGGCCCAGCCCCTTCGGTCTCGCCCCTCCCCGCTGGGCCGCGCCAGGCCGCTCGGCCCGCCCGCGCCGGGCACGTGCCCCGCACGCGCCGAGCCGAGAGAGAGCCAGCGCTCTCTCTCCCCGCGCCCGCACCGCCGTTCTCCCTCTCTCTCTCCCATCCCGTTCCGTCGCCGGCGCCGCTGGTCCCCTCGGCCCCGCCGCCTGCGCGCGTGCCGCCAAGGCGCTGAGCGCGCGCCCCTCTCCCTCTCTCTCTTCCGCGCGCCCTTGCCCGAAGCGGCAAGGAGCGAGCCCCCCTTTTCCCCCTCTTTCTTCCCATTGTACCCGACCGGCCGGCGTCACCGCTGCCGCGCTTGGCCGCTAGCGCGGGAGCGCCAGCGCGGTCCCCTCGCCGCGCTCCACCGCCTCTCGGCCGCAC
>BDMV01000007.1:31899609-32260153 GCA_008326285.1 Oryza officinalis | reverse complement strand
GGTGGTGTCGGGGAGGACCCCTGGGCTTCCTGGCACAGTATGGTCTGGGACCTAACCTGGTGTTGGTCCGTGGGACCCCTCCCGTTGGCATAAGATGACCCTGAGTCGGCTTTCGAAATGCCTTGTCGTGAAAGCCTTAAGGTCGCCAGACGTGACCGAGGGTCGCGGGCTGGGTGATTCGGGGTTAGTAACGTCGTGTGGGTAAAGTGTACCCCCTCTGCAGAGGTTAACAACTGTTCGAACAGCCGTGCCCACGGTCATGGGCGGATGTGAGGTGATTCCTTAGCGTAGTTTTATTGAACACCTTGTGAACTGCTGTTGGTGTGAGGTTTCCCCTTCTGTGCTTGGTTTAAGGTGGTTGAAGCAGCCGGAGTCGGTGACGATTGGCAGGGAGCCTCTCGTACCAGCGTGTGTGAGTTGTGGCTGTTGGTGCAGCCGGGTCGGTAAACGATTGGCAGGGAGCCTCTTGTGCCGACAAGAATCAATCGATACATTTTCACTGCTCCGGCCGGATGAGACGCACTTTCTCATCCGTGTCGTTGAGAAGCACTTACTTAGATGTTTCTAAAGTCTTAAACTAAAATCAATTGTGAAAAATAACTGGCCTTCCCTTGAAGCTTGCATTAAACACCAAATTTCCCCTGACTTGCTGAGTACTCCCGTACTCACCCTTGCTCTATATAATTAAACCCCCCCCAGTTCTCGAAGACGAAGAGGTGGACCCTGCTGATGAAGAGTTCTTCCAGGAGCAAGCAGACTTCGAGCAGTAGTACGGTTTCGGCCTTCCCCCAAGGCTTTGCTTGTGGCTTAGGGCTAGTCTCCGCTTTCCGCTTCCGCCTTTTGTAATGCTGTTGTGAACTCGGGTTCTGTCCGCAGTTCCAACCTTGGTTGTAATCCTACTCTTAATAAAGAGACCACTGTGGTTGTGATATTCAGTCTTCCTGTTGTACCAGCGCTATTTCCTAGGACTGGTACAGGCATACAGGTTAATTTGGATCGCCTTACACTGGTCTCCGCTCGGGGCCAGTTTGGGGCGTGACATCTTCGGTCTTTGATCTGCTAAGAAGAGGAGGGGGACAACTCAATGATCACATAAGGATGCTCCACGAGTGAGGAATTGCGCCGAAGCTCACCCGTTGTCGGGAAATCGACGATGATGGCCGGCGGTCGGACTTGAGGAAGAAGAAGAGGATCTCCCGATTCACAGCGTCTTGGTTCGATTCCTTCGATTGGTGAGCTCCTAGGGTCGAGGTGAAGATGATGGCACGACGATTTGTCTTGGCTTGGTCGAGGATGGCTGGACGACGATGATGTTGTAGCGACAGCGCTCTGGAGCTCCCGTGGGCGCGGCAGCATTCCGGCTAGATGGCTGCAATACAAGAGGCGAGATAAGTAGGGACGAAATCGGCATCTTGTGTGGGTAATAGAACGCAAGAAGAGAGGAGCCGACCGTGGCTCGATGGTGATGGCGACGGTCGTCGTCTTCACGGTCGACGATGAAAGTATGGGCGACGGAGAGGCTGGGCTCCCTTTCTCTCGGTTGGATCGGCACTAGGATGGAGAGAATGGTCGTGCAACACAGCTAGCAGACGATATAGGCAAGCTCGGCGGCGGACACGTCCCGACCACACGTCGAGTAAGCCGACGCTCCTTTCTCTCTCGGCTCCTTAGGCGGTAGAGGAAGATACACAGAGGTGAGAGCGAGTCTAGGTGACTGCCAAGTGGGTCCAGGCCGTGGTAACCTAGACTAGGGAGAGAGAGGCAGGTAGAACTCTAGGTGAACTTGGACTTACTTGTTAGGGTAGTTTTAGGATTTTTCCCTATTTATTTCTTTCTCCCTTCTTTGTAATTCCATAATTCAATTTGTGTAATGTGGATTTTACTGGAGATAGATGAAAACACCTAGATTCCATTTTCTTTGGTTTCACACAAAATTCTCTATATTTTATCCTTAAAAAATAAAGAAATTAGGCCTAGCCGAAATTAATTTGAATTTTTAGGGGGTCAAAACCTATAAAATAAATTATGGAAAAATTATATTAATTCATGATAAATAGAGTAGTATTTGAATAAATTATATCCCCTATACATTATCATGTGATAAAATACATATATGAGAGGTTTAGAAATAATTCGTGGTTTGACTACTTTGACCAAATTGTTTGAGGTATCAAATGTACATATTAAATTATACCAAAATTCCAGTGATATATATATATATATATATATATATATATATGTGTGTGTGTGTGTGTGTGTGTGTATTGAATAGTATCTTCATGAATTTCCCCATGATTTTATATAGCCCTAATTGTTTTTAAATATTCAGTGAGCTTATCTACATTTAAGTGTGCCTATTTTAGATATATGTTTAAAGGACTGTAAAATTATATTCTTAATTTATAATTAACTGGAGATGATGTGGTTAGACTTTACTTCCAATTCACTGTGGTTAAACTCACAAGACACTTGTGCATAGGTGTGTATATATATTTGAGTTAGGCTAAGTGCACTTAAGGTGATGACTAGTGTAGTGCTTTTATTATTTATGAATTATTATGTATACACATTTATGCTCATGACACCTAAAATGAAATGCACCCAAGATCCGAAAACATTTAAAAAGGACTCAAATCACACACCACATCTTGTGTTTCTGCAAGTGTGCACGTGTTTTGCATGTCAAGTTAAATTAGGAAAGAAAAGTTTTAAATTGTTCGCAAATTTGCATATGGGCGCCAGCTAATTTAACCTTACCTAAGTTTTATATTTGAAAAATTTTGGTCGTCAACTCGAAAACACATTTTTACTATTTAGTTGAAGTCAAAATTCGAAATTCAAATTTTTGGTATGTTACATTAGGCCTATCAACTGCAGAGAACTCCACAAATTCAGAGCATTGCTGCAGTCTGAAGAAGATAAATCGAGTAGAACAAAATTCAGAACTGATGTGTTTGTACTGCTCTATTTAGAGGAATCCACTCCAACAGCTCTGTTCAAACAAAATATCCAGAACATGAAGTACATCTCCACCCGAAAATTACTCATAGAAAAACTCGGTGTGGACTGAAAATGCAAATGTTGCACAGTTGTTGCCACAATGGTCTGTATCCCATACCAAATTTCTCATAGTCATCAAACCCACTATCTCCAAGTGGCACCGTCATTTAGACCACCCATCTTTGTCTATCGTTCAAAAAGTTGTGGCGTAATAATAATCTCTCATGTTTTTAACAGATCTTAGTGAGCTAGGAGTTTGTGATGCCTCTCAAAAGGCCAAGAGTCATCAACTTCCCTATCGAAAGTCTATTAGTGTGTTGAGTTGTCCTTTAAAGCTTGTGTTCTCTGATGTTTGGCATCCTGCCCCTGAGTATGTTGGAGACAAAAAAATATTATGTCATTTTTTAGATGATTTAAGTATATTTACATGGATTTATTTGCTTATGAAAAAGTCTGAAGTCTTCCATAAATTTCTTGATTTCCAACAGCTTGTTGAAAGGCTTTTTAGGCACTGCATAGCACGGCTCAGATCTCTGATCCAAAGTAGATTTGAGGTTTTTATGTTCAATTATAGTGGTTCGAAATTTTAAATTTAATCCAAAATAGGAAAGCTGATTTATCCAAATGTTATCAACGTAATCATGGTTCTAGATCCATGGATTTATGGAGCTAGGAATACCTAGCTTCAAGAAATCTTGGATCTGGAACTGTGCCAAAAAGAGTCTTAATTGTAAAATTGTTACTGTGCAAACTGACTAGGGCAGAGTATGAAAAGCTACACTTTTTCTTCACAAAAATTAGGATCACTCATCATGTTTCTTGTCCCTATGCTCATAAACAAAATGGCTTGGCAAAACGCAAACATAGACACATTGTAGAAGTTGGTCTAGCTCTCATTGCTCATGCTTCTATGCCTCTCAAATTTTGTGATGAGGCTTTCCTTGCAGCTACATATCTCATCAATCGCTCGCTTAGTAGTCATACAATATACTAAACCACTAGAGCGTCTCTTTAAGAAAGAAACCCAATTATTCTTCCTTCAGAACTTTTGGGTATGCTGGTTGGCCAGACCTTCGACCTTACAATACACGCAAACTCAAGTTCTGCTCCAAATAGTGTGTATTTGTTAACACCAAAATTTGGTACAATTCTTTAGTGAATTCGGTTAGAGAAAGAAGTCGATCAGCTGATGGAAGTTTATCCAGAAGAGACCGAGTTCAAGAAGGAATCATGAAGACCACGGCATGGCAATTTAATATTATCTATTAATTAGGCAGGATTTAGTAATTTTCCTTTTATCTTTAAAAAGTTTTGTCTAGTGTCCGATCAGAACTTTTGTTTTTCCCTTTATGTTTAGAAAACATGTATCGTATCCGATCAGGACTACTATCAACCTAATGATACCCGGGATCTTTGTAATCTACCTCCACAGATCAATACAATTACTTTCGACACATCGCCACCTTTTTATTCTGGTGAGTTCTTAATTTCGAGTTGGGCTACACCAGTTTTGATCTCCGACGAGGAAGTATGTTTCGTCAATTTCGCTTATATCGGCGTGGCAAGAACTTTCTCAGTTAAGTCCGATATTCTGTCTAGGTTGATGTAAGCGTTGCCTACCTGATACATTGATTCTATCTTTAAGTGCATTGTTGTTTCGTGCCATATCGGTTTAGTTAGGACTTTCTCGGTTAGGTCCGATATTCTGACTAAGTTGATATTTCTCTAATCGTACTACTGTTTTAGATAGATTTGTTATATCCATTACGTTTGTGTAGGTTTCTCTTATTATCTTCAGTCTCATATTGTCTCGATTTGGTCCGATCTATTAGATTGCTGCTAATAAGAGTAACATTCATCGAAGTTCTAGCCGATGAGTTATCCTTATTGTGGGCTTCAGTTATCAGATGTATCGGTTGGTTAGCTGATATACATTTTAATTTACTTACATTGGATTTCTAGCCGATGTATGCTTTGACCATCTGTCACACTATATTAGTTTTGGCCAATTGGTTCATATTATATTATTTCGTTGCATCTTCTAAGTTATATCGGCTTATACTCAAATTTATATAATTTTTAGTTAAATTCATCTTTATCAACTTCAATCTTATACTTTCTCAGTTTAATCTAATCTATCAAGATTGCTTTTAATAAAGAATGGTTTATTGATAATTATGCATAATTTAGTTCTAGCCGATGATAACATAAATCTCATTGTTCATCTTATTATTAAAATTTATATTTGGATCTATATCCGATTAATCAAAACCCTGTCGACATCGGCTGGCCTCGCTACATCACATCGGCTTATTGGTCGATCTTGATCATCGATCAATTTTCATCTTGTTAGTGGGGGGATCAAACTAACTGGCATGCCCTGAACCCGATTGATAGGACCTACACTGGAGTTAAGCAAATCTCCTAGGGCTCCATGTGAACGACGAAATTCACGTTAACAGTGTATATTCCTTAGTTATAGCAATATTCATAAAGGATTCAAGTGTCTTGATGTTAATACCAGCAGAGTGTATATCTTTAGGGATGTTGTGTTTGATGAAAATATTTTAAAAGTAAATTTCACAAAACTACATGTACTAGTGCCAAATTATCATAAAACTATAGATTTCACACTAAATTTCTCATAAAACTACAGATTTAGCACTAAATTTCTCATAAAACTACAGATTTAAGATGGAATATCACAAAACTATAAATTTAGTAAAAATGTTATCATAAACTACATGTTTAATGTCAACTTAATCATAAAACTTGGACATTTATAACTCAAACATAACAATAGTGATTAAGGATTTAAACTCCAAAATCTATAACTTTGTGATATATTAAATTTATAATTTTGCAATAATTAGTCTTAAACCTGTAGTTTAATGATAAATTTATTGTTAAATCTGTAGTTTTATGATACATCACCTTAAATCTGTAGTTTTGTAATAGTTTGGTCAAAGTACTTGTATTTTTGTGAAATTTACTCATATTTTTTCCTTCTTAACTTTATACTCTAATGTTGGGTCTAGGCTGTGATCAGAAATTCTTCTTTTGCCTCCTACTCTGTTGAATCCTCATATTGCTAGAAGGGGTGCCCAAGTGAATGATTATATGATTAATTATCCTCAGCAATCTAATGTTTTTATTGCACATGTGCCAGAATAGGAAGAAACTACACAAAATAATATAGATGTAGACTCGCATGACATAGAAGATCCGGGCGACACAGGATCACAGAAGGATCTTCCCGCCTACCCAGAGCATTCAGTGCTCGCTGGTGCAGAAGGTTCAATCTGTTCTCACCACTCTAGCTCTGCCACGTGGCATTTTTCTTGGGAGCATATATGCAGATGCAACAGCAGGGGAGTCAGGTGCAGATGCGAGCAGGCACGGCAGGGGCAGGTTCACATGCAGGTGGACCGACAGGTGTTGTATGCCGTGGCAATGCGCATGCAGGAGCAGGCTCCGAGAAGCAATCACATCAGCAACATCATCGTCCAACTATCAGGTTGCAACGAGCAATACGAAAAGAGAAAAGTTACACTGATGATACAATAGGAT
Source organism: Oryza officinalis (assembly GCA_008326285.1). Taxonomy (NCBI): domain Eukaryota; kingdom Viridiplantae; phylum Streptophyta; class Magnoliopsida; order Poales; family Poaceae; genus Oryza; species Oryza officinalis. The sequence goes on along the minus strand of BDMV01000007.1, from coordinate 32,253,583 downwards.
ATACTCTTTTAGATTCCAATGATGAACCATAAAATACAGATGAAGCTTTGACCGATCCAAATTGAAAGAAAGCTATGGATACTGAATTTACAAATTTAACAAATAATAAAACTTGACATCTAGTTTCGCCTCACAGATGCAGGAGTATTATTGATTGTAAGTGGGTCTATAAGGTTAAAAGAAAATCTGATGGCAGTTTGGATACATATAAGGCTAATCTAGTAGCAAAGGGATTCAAACAACGTTATGATATTGACTATAAAGATACTTTTAGTCTAACGGTTAAAGCTACGACTATTTGAGCTATTTTGTCTATTGTTGTATCTAAAGGGTGGTATCTTTGGCAACTTGATGTGCATAATGGCTTTCCTCATGGTCTGTTGGAAGAGGAGGTATATATGAAGCAACCACCTGGATATGAGGACAAGAGTACGTCTGGTTTTGTTGCAAATTAGATAACACACTTTATGGACTAAAACAAGCACTTCGAGCGTGATACTCATGGTTGAGCGACAAGTTATGTGATCTTGGTCTTAAGGCATCTAAGGATGCCACTTCGTTGTTCTTTTATAGTAAAGGAACGGATACCACATTTGTACTTATATATGTTGATGATATAATTGTAGCTAGTTCAACACAGGATGCAGCTAAAGCTTTAATACATGATTTGAAGCCAGATTTTGCTCTCAAGGATTTAGGTGATCTACATTATTTCCTCGGGACAGAGGTAAACAAGTTACGTGATGGTATTTTACTAACTCAAGAGAAGTATGCTTCTATTGTATTAAAAAGGGCAGGTATATCAGAATGTAAGCCAATGGCTACTTCTCTCTCTACTACAACAAATTTGTCAGCTCATAGCGGTTCTATACTAGGAGAAAATGATGCAACCAAATATAGAATCATAGTTGGAGCTCTACAATACTTGACTTTGACTAGACCAAATATTCTTTTGCAATAAATTAAGTTTGTCAGTTTCTATATAGTCCTACCATACAGCACGGGATGGCAGTTAAGAGAGTACTAAGATATATCAACTCTTCTGTTGGTCTAGGTCTTACCACTACTACAAAAACGTTCATCAGTGTCGGCATAATAGGTATCGGTTGAACAAAAACCGACACCTATTAGTCGTTTATCGTCTCAATTATAGATTATAGGTGCCGGTTCGGGCGGAGAAAGGAATAGGTGCCGGTTCTTGTTATGAACCGGCACCTATTTGCTTCAATTGGTGTCGGCCGGATGCTACAAACCGACACCTATAAGATATGTGCCGGTTCATAACAAGAACCGGCACATATGTGGCACTGATTATAGGTGCCGGTTATTGTTGTAAATCGGCACCTATATCCTTTGCACCTATATATATCTCCTCTCAGCACTGTTGAGCTCATTTTGAGCGTCTTCGTGCGGCTCATGCAAACGGAGGGAGAGGTTTTGCCGAAAAATTTTAAAAACATCAAGGAATTTGTATATTTTCTCATGTTTAAAGGTTAGTACAAAGGTTAGTACATTTTCTCTAAGCAAGTTTTTTTCATTTGTGTGATTAATTCTTTATGGTATATATGCTTTTCTTATTTGTGATAGATAATGTAGACGTCTCTTGTTGAATTGGTCCAATATTTTGAGAAAATATAATGACTTATTGATTTTGGAGTAATATTGAGAATATGTTACTTGCGTCTATTTGTGTAATGTGGACAGTATTAAATCATCGAGTATTTTACAAATGAAAGATTAGTAACGATTATTTTTGATTGATTTACGGATTTAATCAATATATATATATGTTAGCAGTTAATTTAAGAATTTTCGTAGGACCGATGGATGAAGGAGGGATGAACGGTGCGAAGTGTGGTACCTTGGAGTATGCCAGGGGAGTAACCAACTTCGTGATCGCGGCCACGAGTTCCCGATCGTTGAGCATGATGGAACATTTGCATTGTCCATGTGCTAATTGCAGGAACGAGAGACAGTTTCCTGCAAAACAAGTTCACGAGCATCTTCTAACAAGAGGTTTTATGCGTAATCACACATGTCAGGACAATCATGGTGAAGATGAGAATGACAGTGTGGACAATCATGGTGAAGCAATGCACGAAGACAATGTGGAGTTGCCTGGTGACGAAGGTGAATATGACAATCGTGAATCAGATGGTTTGGATCAAATGTTGTGCGATGGGGAGACAGCCTACAACGATGACAAGCAATACGAGAAGTTCAAAGCCATGGTGGAGGACTCAAAAACACCACTTTATCCAGGATGCAACGAGGAACACACCAAGTTACACGTCGTCCTCTCGTTATTGCAGATGAAATCAACTAACGGCTGGAGTAACAAGAGCTTCACAGAGCTTCTGCAGCTGATCGGAGACCTCCTTCCAGCGGGTCATGTATTGCCAGAAACAACATACCAAGTAAAGAAGGTTGTCTGTCCACTTGGGCTGAAAGTGCAAAAAATTCACGCTTATCGAAATGACTGTATTCTATATCAAGGTAACTACGAAGACTTGGATACGTGTCCAGTTTGCAAAGCACCGCGGTATCAGGGTGGAGATAACGATGATGATGCTGACGATGGTAGTGGTGGGCCCGTTCTAAAGAAGAGGAAAGTGCCCGTTAAGGTTGCATGGTATTTTCCTATAATCCCTCGGATTGAGCACCTGTATGCAAACAAAAAGCATGCAAAGATGATGCGGTGGCACGACGAAGACCGTAAGAAGGATGGGTTGATAAGGCACATTGCCGATGGATCTCAATGGAGAAAGATAGATACAAAGTACAAAAGGTTTGCATGCGAGATTAGGAATGTAAGGTTTGGGCTAAGCATAGACGGGATGAATCCATTCGGCGATATGAGCAGTCGGCATAGCACGTGGCCAGTGACACTTGTCATCTACAACCTTCCTTCATGGTTGTGCATGAAACGCAAGTATATAATGATGACACTTCTAATCCAAGGGCCCAAGCAACCTGGCAACGATATCGATGTCTACTTCAGGCCATTGGTAGATGATCTTAAGTTACTATGGGACCGGGGTGTGCAGATGTGGGATGCATACAAAAGAGAGTACTTCACCTTAAGGGCAATGTTGTTCGTTACCATTCAAGATTACCCTGTGGCTGGCAACACATCCGGCCAAACAGTGAAAGGTGGTTGTGCATGTGTGCAGTGCATGCGGGACACAGCAAGCAGGTGGCTGAGGTACTCAGGAAAGACTGTGTATATGTGTCATCGGAGGTTTGACGGGCACGTCTCAGGCTGAAGTTGACTGGCACGCTGAGTCCCAGCAATATCTCCTATGTTCTCTACTTAAGCTTTGAGTTTTATATGTTAGGCCTTGCGAGACTAATTAATTTAGAGCATTTGAGATGTTGTAGAGCTCAAGCGAATTTTTGTCAAGTCTCCTGAGATGTGTAACACATCTGGTCGCCGCCTTCGTGTGGTTTGATGGGCACGTCTCAGGCTGAAGTTGACTGGAACGCTGAGTCCCAGCAATATCTCCTATGTTCTCTACTCGAGCTTTGGGTTTTATATGTTAGGCCTTGCAAGACTAATTAATTATAAATTAATGATTGCTTTTGGTGGTTAATACTTCAAAAAACACATATATAGGAGTATAGAGGAGTAGGACTTATGTGAATCTTTTTGAGATATTTTTTTACAAAATAGGTACTCGTCGTCAATGTTATTATCGCCAATCTTTTTTAAAATTATTGACTTAGCTACCACGGGGAGAGAGGTTAGGTGGTCGATGTCACTCTCGGCACCGAGAAAATAAACCACGACAAAGCTTTTAATGGGTTTATTTAAAACACAAGGTTGAAAAAATCAAAATATAAAAAAATCCAGGAGCTACTGTAATCCCAGAAAATTTGAAAACCATAGTAATAGCCTAATAGTGAACATGTTCGCTTCTTGTCTCGTATGGGGGATTAGGAGGTGTTGGCATAATAGATTTTTTTAAAAATTTATATAAAGATCTTACATCTTACTATTTTTTTGTGAATATATGAATTGATTTGATTTATGTGAATATATGAACTTAATTGATTCCTGTGAACTATATGCATTGCTTGGGAGTCTACAATGTCATCAAAACAAGACTAACTTCAAAACAAGTTTGTTTGTTTAAATGTACGACATATAATGCTAAACCAGCTCAAACAAGTTTGCTTGTTAGAAACTGCATCTTTGTTTGCCAAGTGCCTAACCTCTTATACACAGTTATAAAACCCTAAATCCTACCCTTGCATGCCGTCCGGATCTGCCATCTCCCTCTCATCACAGTCCTTTCATCGCCTCTTGCTCTCTTTGGCTTGCGCCGTTGAACGACTACCCTTATATCCTTCCACGCTGCCACCTCGTATGGCTGTGTGCCGAACATATATGCTCTCTCTTTTCTTAATTAACTTAATCATGACTACATTCTCTATTTAATAGAAATAATAATGAAAAACAAAAAACAACAATGGTTCAGTTTGTACACTTTTACCTACCAAGTTTTCCATCCATTACAGCAAAGTCAGTTCCAAAGAGCTGATTCATTAGATAACTTTTCCCTGTGAATGGATAAAGAAACAACAGATTGAGTAGAAAATCCATATTTTGCAAACTAGCCATTCTATTTTTTTTCCAAAATTTGTCTGGACACTACTACAGAGAAGCTCGCTACCTGCCCCAAATGCAAATGCTGCCTTGTAATAAACCATTTTATTTTACCGCTTGAGACTTGGTCTGTAGTAACAATTACTCTCTCCTTTTTTTAATTTACGATGCCACTACTCCCTCCGTTTATTATTTTTTGATGTTTTGGATAAGGTTGAAGTCAAACTTTTATAACTATTATTATCAATAACTATAGAGCTAATTTAGTTTAAAGGCATTAGAACAACATTTTCTGCATTTGCTCCAATACGGCGCCTGTCAGCTCGGGTTCGGCAATGCTCAGCAGTTGTGCAATCTTCACAAGCGCAAGATGAAGCTTTTGCCGAGCTTTTCTCATCTCTCTGTTTCCTCGAGTGCTGAGCACTTCGCCCAGCCTAGTGGCTAAGCCTTCCAGGGTTTCTTCATTGTTTTCCTGGAGAACAGCTACTGCTTGGCTCGTCATGCTTTGCTAGCGGAGCTGGATGTTTAATTCCTAGAATTGGAAGATTATTATCTTGTGCTTGAATATGTGGTCACACCAACGACTATATATAGAGAGACGACTCTCGTTAGTACTGCAAAATCCCAAATAGTTAAGTGATGCGCACATCTCGTACGCATGTTTGGAGAACGAATTTTGGATTTTCCAAATGACTTCAGATGGAGACAATGTGCTTATCAATGGAAAATCTGAAAGAAATATATCTAACGTAAAACAGATCCTACGACTTAGTTCGGGTCCTTCGAGTCAACTCACATTAGTTCATTAGTTCATTGGTAAAACAGATCCTACGACTTAATGCTAGTTGAGTAATATATAGATTTTTTTCAGCCATCTGATTTGTTATTTCAAATGGTTCAGAGTAATTTCAAGATATCGCATCTATGCTAGTTGGAAATTAATAGTTTTTTTGTGCTGTAGGACTTCAGAATTATTCAAACCCTTTGCTGATGTCATTGAGACAAAAATACTGTGAAATGTGTGAATATGAGAATACTTGTGGTGAATATGTGAATATGTTAATACCTGTGAATCTGTGTTTCAGGAAATATATTGTGACGAATTGCATACAGAAATTTTTTTTTTTTGCCTCAAGACTATAGGTGCCGGTTCTTGTCAAGAACCGATACCTATATTGCACATCTAAGACGCTCTGCTAGGCTTATAGGTGCCAGTTCGTATTAACAACCGACACCTATAAGAACATATAGGTGCCGGTTGTTAATAGGAACCGGCACCTTTCAAGACACATAGGTGCCGGTTGAAGAACCGGCACCAATGTCTTTGGTTATTGGTGCCGACCAATAGGTGTCGGGCCCGAAACCGACACCTATTAGACGTTTCGAACCGACACCAATAGATATTTCTGTAGTAGTAGCTTAACGGGTCTTCCAGTACTCTTGTTAGTTCATTTTCTGTTTCTAATTGGGCATGATCATTGGATGACAGGAGGTCAACCGATGGATTTGTTGTTTTTCTAGGGTCCAACATGCCAACCTGGTATATCGTGGAGTGCTAGAAAACAGGCCACAGTGTAAGTGTCAAGTATAAAAACCGAGTATAAAGCAGTAGCGAATGCCATGGCAGAGGTAACGTGGGTACAGACTCTTGTCGGAGAAATAGGGATTGATGTTTCCCCGATAGCTCGGTTATTGTGTGATAATTTAAGAGCTATATATTTACCAGTTAATCAAGCTTTTCATGCTCGGACTAAGCATATAGAAGTGGATTATCATTTTATAAGAGAAAGGGTTGCCAGGAAGCAGTTAGAAATAAAATTTATATCTACTAGCGATCAAGTACCATATGGTTTTACTACACTAATTTTGGTTCATTGCTTGGAAGTTTTAGACACAATTTTAACTTAGATAAGTTATGATTGAGGGGACTGTTAGAGATAAGAAATATTCCTGGCATGTGATAACGAATGCGATAATAGTGATTGGTTTTGATATTGTCTTGTATTGCAAGATATGTGAGTTATCTCAATGTAAGCCATGTAGGAGGTTGTTTCCAACTCTATCTATTAATCTAAAGTTGGCCATTATGCCAACATTTGATTGGTACACGTGGCGGTGAAATTTTTCACCGATCTTGATGAATACCTCTCTCGCAACTAGCTGGCTTTGCCCTCAGCCCCTCTCTTGATTAGTCTCGAGTCTTGACGTCACACAGTGAAAAATAGAAAAGGAAAAAACGTTGTTTCGAGCGTACGGTGGCAACGAGGAGACGGGCTGTACAGCCTAGTCACGTGATCCTGGGCCTGGTTGTCTGAAGTTTAGACGTTGGACACTGTAGCTAATTAAGCATGCACGCGCAACTAGATATATGAAGAAAGAAAAGTACAACAAAATTTGTAACATATTTAAATAAATACGATATATTGCAGGTAAGAAAAACATAAACTGAGACAGGAGCCTAACCATATTGATATCATATATTTTATAAAATAAAAACAATAATAAAAATGAATGATAAATAAAGTAGGTGAAAGATTGGATCAAAATCCGTAGTCTTAGAACGTTTGATACTGTATGGAAACTTTTAGGTTAATGACTCACTACAATTTTAGGAGAACATATTTCTTTTCCTCATAGCATATACTAATATAAGACTATGATCGTTTGTCAATTTTAAAACAACCTTAACCGAAAAAAATATTTACAATCATAAATTATGATCCGATTTTTCTCTTTCTTTGACAAACATAGTAAAATTATAATCCAATAATATGTCCTTTGAAAGTAATTACTTCCTCGGTTTCATAATTTTTGATGTTTTGGATAAGATTGAGGTCAAACTTTTATAACTTTGATTATAATTAAATAACTTCAAAAAATATTTAGTTTAAAGGCACTAAAACAATATATATAGATTTATCTTACAAAGTACTATTAATAAAAATAAAAAATATTTTTTTATCCAAAACTCAAGAATTATAGAACTAGAGAGCTTTTTGCATGTCAAACTAACTTGTGTAAAATATATTACTCCATCCATTTCAAAGCACTTACTTTGTCAAATACTTTCATTATAGCATTCGAATTTTCTATGCTCATATTATTTTAATTGAAATATTCTCACATTTCAAAGCATTTTTAGAGTGATGGTCCATCTCACCCTCATAAAAAATTCAACCATGCCGTATAATTTCCCTCATCTCCTTGTTTAGTGTGTGAAATTTGCTAGAAAATAAATAAATTGAATCGAGAAAGGGATTAATTTTATATGTTCTAGATAAACCCTAAATAATATGCACGGCCTATAAACTAGCCAGCGTGTGGTGGGCTACACATTCCGGCAAACTTAAGAGAACCACGTTTTGGGCCGTGGCCTGGGGTCTCCAGGGCCCAGGTCCGCCCGTGCGCAAACCTAAACCTTTTCACCATATGAATATCTATCATCCCATAAAAGCGAGTAACAAGTGATATATAAGACATTAAAATTACCACATCATATTTATACTTAGGACAATTGTAATAATTGAGTTAATAACTAGCTATAAGCTCATATTAAAACTACCATATATAATAAAATTAGTAATAAGGTTATTTTCTATTTTTCTTCTCGTATCTCTCTCTTGCATGAGCGATAACGCTCCTTATATTTTCTTGTTTGTCTTCTCCACATGACCAAATAGGTAGCTTATTATCCATGCTCTTAGATAAAGGAGACAGCAAAGATCAGTGAGAAAAAAAAGCTACAGATTTATAATACTGAGCTATTTCAAAATATTATGTGTATGAGAGTTGGGCCAGCTATTAATGGTATACTACTTCATCCGTTCCAAAATAAAGAGGTCTAATATCGGATGGAAGAATTTGTAGTAATACGAATCTAGATAGACCTGAACCGGGCTATATGTCAGGACGAAAGTAGTAGTATATATTTATATGTATTATTGTATTGTAGATTATTAGATTAGTCGTATATGATGTGTCAATTTTGGAGGTAATAGTTATCTCTAAAAAAGTGAATATGAGTGATAGTTAGGTTATACAGCGAATCTTCTGAAGTCCTATTAATTTTGTCAATTAAACAGGACTGTCCACATACACTCGGAGAAAATGACAACGTGCATCAGGTGCAATTTATTACTGAACAACTTGGAATTTGGTTACCTTCAGTGGTAATGGTCATAGACAAATGTACTTGACCAGGGCAGAGATGGCAAACAATGAAACCGTCTGGAACTTATCATTTTCTCTTACCCAAGTGCAGCTGATCATCAGTTGGTGCAGTGGTTGATGATGTCTACATACACGTAACCAAAATTAGATTAAAATGCATAAAGGGTCATTTAATTGTTTAGGTATGTGATATAGATCACTTTACTTTTAAAATACATATCTAAATTACTAATATGAGTTAAGTAAGTCATTTACCTATCTAATTATTCATATAAGAATACCTTGTACATATGACATATCATTTAGGATTGGAAAATTTTCTTTTGGACATGTGAGAAAATTTTGGACATGTGAGAAAAATCGCATGTGTATTTTTTTTCTTTCTCATCGCAACTAGCACATCGAAATAAACAAACTTAGTGAAATCAAATCGTTTTTACTTGTGTCTATTTTGATGAGATGTGAGTCCTCCAGCCGTGGACAAGACCAGCGGCGACTATGGCGACGATGTCCAGATGTATTTTTTAATCCTAAGAGACAGTGGCTACGATGTCCAGATGTATTTTTTTAATTCTAGGTGACATGCGATGCATATAAAGTATGTTCACGTGAACAATTAGATGGGCAAATAACTTACTTAATGTGATTCATATGTGTATTTTAAAAGTATTGTAACCTACATGACACACCTAAACAAGTTGGATGACTCTCCGTACATTTTACTAAAAAATTAATATATGAACATTGATCATAGGGTGTGTACCGCTTGTGAGAAAGTTCTCTGCAACATACTCCCTACATTTCAAAATGTATGATGTTGTTGACTTTACATAATCATTACGTGGAAAATCAATAACGTCGTACATGATACTACTTTGCAGACAACTTCCTCGCAAACGGTAATGTATGGAAACTATCGCAAGTTGTCTCTGCTTTTCAGGAGTTCTCTTCCTGCTTCCTAAAGCAGAAGCTGATTGATGCCAAGACACATATGTCAGTATGTCTGATCCTACTTCCTAGAGCAGAAGCGGATTGACGCGATATTACACAATATGTTTGGTCAAATAATTAACGCTAGCTACAATATCCAAATATCTCCCAATCATATTCTAGAGAGATATAGACCCTATGAACAGTGATCGATATGCTAGTGCGATTATGAGGGAAGCTGGGAAAATGTACTGCCCAACAGCCCAAGCAGTTAAACTGCTGTTCCTTAGTTCAGGGCAGAGATAACTGACATAGACTGTAGCTTTTGCATCGTCATGTGCGGGCATTCCTTAGGCTAGAAAATTGCCACTCTCACTGGGAAATTGAAGTGGTTAGCTTGCGCCCATCCATCAATGCCCATGGAAGATGAAGAGGAGACCGAGAGAGAGGTATTATGGTGGGCAATGCTGCACAGCATTTCCCAAGGTCTCCAGCTACAAAGAACATTCTCTCTCTCTGTCTAAAAATCTAAAACCTATTTTTTTTATCAAAATCAAAGAGTAATTAACTCATTCGTCATGTGACAAAACCAATAAACATGTAACCAATAAGTAAGAAGATGACTTTTTGAGTTTCAGTTAACAATTTAATTTAGCACATAGTGATTATAAATAAGTTTTTGATTTTTGAAAAAAACAAAAAATGAAATAAGTCTTACATTTTTTGACGAAGGTAGTATATTTGGAGAGAGGCGACACAATGCACGATCGAATCATCACTGGCTCATCTCGGTTGTTTTCTTATGGTCACAAGAGCCACAACGTATACATGGAATGGCTCATCTCGTAGTGCCTCGTTAAAGGATAGTAAAGTTTCCTTCAAGTTTCAACCACTTTATCCATTCCATAATAAAATAGATCTATAAATTAAATAATTGTCCCATCAATTGTTCCACATTTGATTTTCTTTATATTTCACTCTCAACAACCATCCCACTTTCCGTCTACTCTCATCATTTAGTGAGGTATATTATTTTTGTTCTTCTTCGTCCTTGTTCAAAAGATCATCCTTCCAAAAACGAAGGAAGTACATGCGTTCTGAAAGCTGGCCTTTAATGATCCATTTTCAGCACACGTACCTCTATGGACAATGTTTATGTCTTTCGAGCATGATGCTTACACGAAGAAAACACAACAATAAAAAGTATTTTTGCAACAGTAAGAAGAGGTTTTTGCAGGTGATCAGCAGCACAATCGCTTGCCTCTAGTTATTTGTAAAAATCAATATTTTTTGATACGGACAGAAGAACCATATGCAAAAAGTGATTTTCGCATGCGGTCAGTTACGCCGCCTGCTTGCAAGAACGAATAACTCGGAAAAAAAAAACTCCAAAAATGCTAAACCCTAGCTCGCTCGCCATGCTGCCCCCACCCCCACACGGCTCATTGTCTTTGCAGCAAGTAGGTCGTGGTTGCCGGACATCATTGCCATCGATGTCATGGAGATGAAGCAGCCGCCTCACCACTGCCCCGCCCTTGTTGAGGACAGCCGGCGATAGATCTGCCCTCCCATGACCTCCGGCACTTTCTCCACCGCCCTCAACCTCTCCGCCGTCTCCCGAGGACAGCTGGCGAGCGATCCGCGAGGGAGACGGAGAGGCCGCTGTTGATCTGTCACCTCCAGGTCAGCAGGCGACGGATCCTCCCGGCCGCTGTTGGAGGGGGTGGGATGGGGAAGGCGACGGGGGAGAGGGAGAGAGCCGATGCCTCTGACCTTGACCACCGCCGACATCGACCTCTGTTGCTGCCGCCTTCTTTCCGAGAGAGCAAGAAAGAGAGAGGCAGTATTCTGCCTCAATAGCGTTGGTGTATTCTTTAAAGAAAATGCATTCTGTGCGGTACGGGCCAGTTGGCCTGGTGCGCATGTATGTCAAGATGGTCTGTTATTTTTGCATATCCAGCCAGCTGCGCATGTCCAGCACACCAGTGCAAAAATAATCCTATTGTTGTATGCGGATCTCTTAAAAACCCGCTTGCGAAAATAATCTTAAACGTCAGAAAAGTATGCCAAGATGGTCTCTAAGCTTCACAGCCTTAGAAGAACGATTATCCGACTGCTTGTAGAAAAACTATTATGCTGGAGATCGACGGTGTGTATGGTCAAATTAAGATTCTAAAGTACTATCATCCAAAGCATGTAAGAATAAAGTGTGCTATGAACGATTCCACAAAGAATATGCCTCCATGGTGCAATTCTAATATGAACATCATGCAAGTATGCACGAGCTTTCCAACATATAAACTAAACTTTTTAGATTATTTTGTAGTTCGTTCATTGCTAAACACAGACATGGTATATAGCAGTAGATACGTACACTACTACAAAAATCGATTTTCGCATGCGGGTCTTCTTAGGGTCCGCACACGAAAATAAACCTATTTTTTAGGCGGCCCTCTTAAGAGGCCACACGCGAAAATTCATTTTCGCAGGCGGGCCTCTGAAGGATCCGCCTAAAGTCTGAGTTACCTTCTCTTTCCCCCCACAACACTTCAAAATTTTTCATCCTTATTCTCTCTCACTTCCTCTCCTCATTATTTCATCCTTATCTTCTCCTCTCCTATCCTCCCTCACACCTCCTCTCCTCTCCTCTGTCTGGCAGGGGGCGGCGGGCGGCACATCCGGCGCGGCGCAGGGCGGCGGCGGGCGGCACCTCGGGCCCGCACGGCACGCAGTAGCGGTGGTGGGCTCTGCCCCTCAACGGCCGGCGGCGGGCAACAGTGGGCGCCGGCTGTCTCGGGCATCCTCGGTGGCTGGCGCTGGCCCAGCGATGACCGGCGGTAGATGGCGGACAGCTCGGGCTCTCGACAGTGGGCGGATCTACCTCTGTCGGCCCTGCGACGGCCGGATCCGCTGGTGCCGGCCCCATGACGGCTCGTTCCGCCGGCGCCGCCGCCGCGACGGTCGGATTCGCGCCACCGCCGCTCGCTGGGATTCTAGGGTTTCATTTTTTTGAGATTTTTATTTTTACATGCGGTCGATATAAGCACCCACACACAAAAATCCGATTTTTGTGTGCGGGTGTGCTACCTTACGTAAAAGCCTGATTTTCGCATAACTTTTGGAGGCAGGCGGGTTGGCCTTTCGCACGCAAAAATAAGTTTTGGGTCGCCTAGAAAAAATCTTTTTACTAGTGGTACATCGCCTTACTGGAATACAGATAATTTATTTATTTTTTCTTTTAACAAAAAAGGAGGCACCGCTAGCCTCCAGGCCTTTGGTCTTTCAAAAAAGGTTTTCAGCGCAGAGCTCAAGACTAGCCAGTCGTTGCTAGGACACAGTAGAGTCGTAGCAACTCTTTTTATTATTTAAACTATTTTATTAGAATATTTTAGCAGAGTCATAGCAACTCTTTTTATTATTTAAAGTATTTTCATAGAATTTTTAAAAATAAATTTTTCTAAAAATTATTTTCAAATCTGAAAGTTTTAGCCATGTTAACTTTATTAACGTGACAATTTCATACTGCCACGTCAGTTATACTGGCATGGCGAGAGCCTCCATGTAGCTTTTTTTTTTTAAAGCTCGGCGATACTGCCACGCCGCTTAGCATGGCGTGGGGAAAGAGCTCAGCCACGCCAACATCAAAGACGTGACAAGCAAAGATTTATTCAGCCAATCAAATGCAGTCGATGGCGGGCTGTTTGGCATTAATGATAGCTTTATAGTGATCAAATATTCATTGATTGCACTCTTTTTCTAGCTAGTTATACTTTTATCTTTGAGAGATTTGTTAGAAATTTTGAAGTAATTAGTTTTTTTTACCCCCTTCCGTTTTTTAGTTGTCTCTTTTAACTCCACACAAAACACTACAAAATTGATTTTTTGCATACGGCCAAAGTCGGTTTTCGCAAACAAGTTGAGCGGCCCACATGTTCCCAGGTATCTGTGAAAATCTTATTTTCGCATGCGGTCACCTAACTGACCGTATGTAAAGATAATTTCTTTAAAAAAAAACAAAAATTCCAAAAAAATATTGGCCGAAACCCTAGCTTCCCAAGGCGCCATCGTCCTTACCGTAGTTCGACGCTGTCACCTTTATCATCGCAGCAGCTGTTAGCAAGGGCCGAGGACCAAGGACGGTGGATTCACCCCTCCCGAGGGCAGCGCCACTAGATCCGCTGCCCTCAAGCTCTGTCGTCGCCGCTAGACATGATCGTCATCGTCGTTGCCTTCATTGCTTGAAGCCGCCGGCGAATAGTCACGCGGGGCGCGACAGAGAGGTGGAGGGATCCACGTGGGAGGGAGAGGTGTCATGCCCTGCCTCTACGCCACTATACAATTGGCACCGAGGAGGGTATGCCGCAGGCGAACGGCGAACCGTCTTCCCATGGAACCACGATACAGGTACCAATCCCAGAATAACAATACTGGTACCAGTGGTAACATAATGAATCAGTGCAAGATTTAAATAAATATAAGATACCTTTATGTTACAGCTTCAAGTATTACATGAGTTGCAACCATCAACCAGAGTCAGCAATAGCAAAACTTAGCGAAGCTAGGACACCAAATCCACTAGCAGTAGTTTGGGTTTAGTGACGAAACTCCAAGCTTCATCTTCTTACTGAACTTAAGCCAAGGAGAGAAAAACAACAACAATGGGGGATTTAGTACTTTCGTACCCAGCAAGCCACTAGGAAAGTGTACATGCAAGCTTCAAAGAAAAGTTGAGTTTATTTGGCAAAGCATTTATTTTAAAACACTTTTTAAAGGTCTAAGTGTTGGTTTAAAAATAAACTTTTCATTCGGAAAGAGGTTTCTCACCTCAATCCGTCCACGAGTTGCTTTGCAACAACTCGAGCAGAAAAGCCAAATTTTAGTATTTATAACATCTATTCCTTTATTGTTTTCTTTTCACTTCGAAAACATAATCCCATATTTTCTCCAACAACCATATGTTAACCAAGTATCAAGGTTAATGACATCGGGTCCGGTCATCTCAACATGCCAACCCAAACTCGGCCATCTCGGCCCCTAAACCGACCCTCTCGGCTGTATGTTGCCAAACGATACCCCAGGTGACACAGACCTGTTCCCAACCATGAAGGCTGGCTGTCCATCATAAAGAAGGACTCTGGTAACGGTTCCCATCGCATAAACCATTTTATTTAAATAAGTTTAAAACAAAACTACGCTATGAGAAACACCTCACATCCGCCTATGACCGTGGGCACAACTGTTTAAACAGTTTGACTAAGTTCTCCAGAGGTTGCACGCTTTACCCACATGCCGTGAACTTCTCACATTATCGAACACATGTGGATCAGACATGGCCGATAAAGGAGAGCTCACTACAAGGCTTTTCCATAACCAACCCATAAATGTCCTATGTCACACAAATGGGCAAAATCTCTCCACCAAGCATCAGGCCAGGCTCAGGCCCTCATCTATCCAGGCCCCACCATATGGACCCCGACACATCCCCACTGTAGGAGATTGCCGTATAATCCACCATACCGGTACTCCTCAATTGCCAACATACTAGACACCTACATTTTAGCTACTTACTCGGCCAGGGGCATCCCATTCTACCCGTACGGTCGTACTGTCTTATGCTTGGATGAATTTCCCAAAGGAATTGGTCCTTATGCGTGACTACGAAACCAAACCGCATAGGAGAGGATTCGCACCGCAAGTTTTCTCCCATAAAACCTTTTTATTTTCAAAGTCATCGATTCCCCGAGTTGGGTTTTATAAACCTTTCACAACCCAAGTTTTTCCACATCAATAACTAGGTATAAACAAGTGGCGCAAGTGGACACCTGCGCCCAGATAGCGCAAGTATCGGGGTAGTTTTGTGGTGGAGCGACAAGAGTTTAGCTTAACAAGGTCGTACAGAAAGTAATGCAACTACATAGGTTGGTCCGTTGGTCGTGTGCTCGTAACCGATGGCTGATCAAATAAATGGTGTACGCTAAGCATGCAAGTTTGCAATCGATACGTTTTATAAATTAGGCGCAATATGATCGAAGATTGGCTTTCCTTACTATTGGTCTTCAAACCTTCGATAAAATCCGCGTTCTTTGCATCTCTAGAATGTTCACTACGCGATCAAAAAGAGAGAACCATCCAAAATCCTATTATAAATAATAACTATTATAAATAATATTAAATAATAACTATTATAAATAATAGTGCCATTGGATAGATATAAATTTTAGAAAAATTATGAAAATTGAACGGAGTCAATCGGACTTACGGTTGGGGAGATATGATTTTTGGAAGATTATTGGATTTCCTGAAATGTGAAAAAGGATTTACTAAATTGGAAAGGAATATTCACAGGAATATTCCTTGGATGATGTTGAGAGTGAGGAATTTTGGACTTTGCGTTGGGTGGGCTTGGGCTTTAGCCCAAAGATGAAGGAATGTAATATAGACTTCTAGGGATGGGGGTGGAGACAGGGCCGGCCAAGGGGGGCGAGAGGTGCGGCTGCTCTAGGCCTCCAAATCTTAGGGGCTCCACCCTCCGCCCCCACGTGGTCCACTTGTCCAACAGATCAGATCATGATGAGAAGGAGAAGCCGAACAGAACAGAAGAACACGCGCTGCTGCCCACATCCAGACGTGCCATCCTCCTCGGATCCTCACTCCTCGTCTCCTCCTCACGCGAGGTCGCAGCGCTGTGGCGGAAAACGGAATCCCCTAGACCAGCACTAGGGCTTCTTGCAATCTTGCCGCCATCGATCAGCTGTAGTGGACCGCTGGACGACGAGTAGGTTTTCTGTTCAGGTGAGGTGAGTCAATTTTCGAGATCCCAAATTCCCAATTGCCATCGGCAAGCCCATGTGAAATCTGAAAAATTAATTCAGTTGATGTTGTTCCTATAGTTGATTCTGAAAAATCAATTAATTGGTAAGATTTCTCTCTTAGCTTCTGATATCACAAAATCTATCCTAAAGATGGTTAAAGAGGCGAAATATTTATCTATTATCCTTGATTGCACCCCAGATGTGAATCATCAAGAACAAATGACTTTTTTGGTCCAATGTGTTAATATGTCCTGTGGCAAAATAAAACTAGAGGAGTATTTTATTGGTTCTTTGAAGGTGGATGATATATCTGGTTCAGGTCTTTTCGATGTATTGGTTGATTCCATCAAGTCGTTTGGTCTTAGTATTGCTGATATTAGAGGTCAAGGCTATGATAATAGTCTAACATGAAAGGAAAACACAAGGGGGTGCAAAGACGGTTGCTTGATATTAATCCAAGAGCTTTGTATATGCCATGCGCTTGCCATAGTCTTAATCTTACTCTCTCTGATATGGCTAAATCTTGTGCTAAAGCTATTTCATTTTTTGGAATTGTGCAATGGATATATGTGTTATTTTCTGGTTCAACCAAAAGATGCAAAGTTTTGCTTGAACATGTTCCAAGTTTAACAGTGAAATCATTGTGCAATACTCGATGGGAGAGTCAAATCAAAAGTGTTAAAGCAATTAGATATCAAGCTCTTGAGCTAAGATTAGCTTTGTTAGACTTGATGGAATCTAATGATATCGAACCAAATCATAAGAGTCATGCGAAAAATTTATTTGAGGTAGTTGGTACCTTTGAGTTTATACTTGGTATGATTATTTGGCATGACATTTTATTTGCTATAAACACTGTGAGCAAGAAGTTGCATTGAGTAAACCTTACAGCAAATAGAAGGCATAATGACTTACTTTCACAAGTATAGAAATGAGGGGTTTGCTTCTAGTTTGATCATAGCCAAATAGATTGCATCTCAATTGGGTGTAAATGCATCATTTCCAGTAAAGCGTCATGCAATTAGAAAGAGACAGTTTGATGATACTATGAGTGATGAAGTAAATTTGCAAGCTGAGAGGGCTTTTGAAGTTGATTACTTTTTTGTTATGGTTGACATGGCAATCACTTCATTGAAAGCTAGATTTGAAAAACTCCAAGAATTAAAAAGTATATTTGGATTTTTAATGATTTCCACAGTCTTGAAGTCATCAGATGGTGCTAAACTAAAAGACAGTTGCACTAAATTTGCAAAAATTTTCTCTCTAGGGGCTTCAGCTAATGTTGAGTTAAATGATGTAATTTCTGAGTTAAGTGTTATGCAGTTGACTTTGTCAGATAGACAGATCTCTACCATGAAGATATTTGAGTTTGTCAGAGATGCAGATTGTTATCCTAATATTGCTGTTGCTTATTGGATCTTATTTACAGTCCCCGTGACTGTGGCATCTGCTGAAAGAAGCTTTTCGAAGTTGAAATTATTGAAGAACTATTTGAGATCTTCAATGTCCCAAGAAAGGTTAAATGGTTTGGCAACTTTATGCATTGAGAAGAAATTATTGGATGAAATTGATATAGGTACCATTATCAATGACTTCGCATCTAGGAATGTCAAAAGAAATTTTTGAGGTAACATGTACAGTATTTTCTTTATAAACAATATTTCTAAATACAATTTAAATATTTACGACAATAATTCAGTTTATGTATGTATTGATTATTATTATTATATAGTAGGATAAGGGCCTTTATATTTAGTTTCGCATGGGGGCCTAGAAAATCAGGACTGGCCCTAGGTGGAGGTGTAGAGGGATATAATATGGACTTGGTT
This sequence comes from Oryza officinalis, assembly GCA_008326285.1. Taxonomy (NCBI): domain Eukaryota; kingdom Viridiplantae; phylum Streptophyta; class Magnoliopsida; order Poales; family Poaceae; genus Oryza; species Oryza officinalis. Next base: position 32,235,233 of record BDMV01000007.1, on the reverse strand, counting down.
GGAGAGGGAGGTTGTTGGTGGGCTTCGGCCCAAAGTTTGGAAGAAGTATGTATAGTAGACTTTTATAGAGGAATCTCTTGGGCTTGGCTTGACAAAGGGTAGAGGGAAGCGATATAGACTTTTAGAAAGGGGGCCTGGGATGTAGTGGGATGTGATTTGGACTTTGGTCGAGGGGATTAAGAATGTGGGTTCCACCGATGGGTCCCACCATTTTTTCTTTCCTTTTCTTTTTCTTTTCTTTTTTCCTTCTTCTCTCTCCTTATCTTTTCTGTCTCTCTCTTTCTTTCTCTTCTCTGCTTATTCCCGTGCAGGAAGAGAGGAAGGCTGGCGATAGTGGGACGGCACGGGCCAGCGTGCAGGGCGGCGGCGGCGCGACGCGTGGCTGGGGGAGGCGACGCCTTCGGTTGGGACGGCGCACGGGGCCATAGGGGGTGGCGACAGGAGGAGGAAGGAGGTCCGGACAGCCTTGGGCGGCTTGGTCGGACGGTAGCCGGGCGCCGGTAGTGCGTAGGCGTGGTGCGACAGGGGCGCCGCCGCCCAGGTGGATGCCGAGGCGCCTTGTGGTCGTTAAGCGGCTCGGTCAGATGATGGCTGGGCTTGAGGACGGAGGGTGTGACGACGACGTTCGACCCGTCGATGCGATGGCGATGGCCACGCCGGTTCGGGATGGTGAAGACGTGGTGACAGTGGGAGGTGGTGGAGCTTGGAGGCCATAGGAGGAGGACGATGGGCACGGCGGATGGCGACGAAGGTGGCTCGGCCAAGCGGGGTTGACTGCCCTGTTCGGCTGACGCCATTGGCACGTTGGCACAGGAAAGCAAAGGCTGGCGGCCGGTTTAGGACGGTGTGGACGCGACGCTTGCTTTCGGCGTGGACTGCTGCCCTTATACTCTCTTGGCGTGGTGCAATGGAGCACTAGACAGGGAGCACGATGAGGTTGCCATGGGGAAGCAGGGGACGGTGGATGGTGGACAAACTCTCTTCTGTTTTCTCCTCTTCCTCCATAGTTTTCCTCTGTTGCTGCCTGCTCTTTTATCTTGACGTGATTGATGGGGTGTCTAGGGAGGCAGGAAGGTGCCTACCTTGCTCAATGAGAATGCAAGGAAGTGGGAGAACACAAGGCTGAGGTTAGGCAGTGAGTGTGTAGAGGAAATTAAAGGATGGTGTAGGCATGGGAGTATGCGTGCATATTTTGTTTTGTTTGTTGCTGCTTTCTGGGTATAGTGAGGAAATGAGTGTCTGGCTTTGGGCTGAGTTTTGCTTGCTGCACTGTGAAAAAGGAAGGTGTGCACGTATGCGGACAGTTGTCATTTTGCCCGTGGGTTATAAACAACTTTGAACTTGAAAAAGGACTGTAATTGAGCTATGAATTCGAATGATTTATTTGAGATTTTTGAATAGATCCGGAATTTGGTTGGAGGTGTTTTGGCTTATGAGAATGGTTTGCAATGAATGGAATGAGTAAAGCTTCCAAGAAAAATGATTTAGAAATGATAGAAATTGAAGGGTTGATTTAGGACGCGATTCGGATTCCAAAATCCAAACAAGGGGATTATTTGGAAAAGAATGATTGGAGGAAAAACTCAGCTTTTGGCGGTTTCATCTGTGCGCAATTAAATTTGACGGGAGGAACGACTATTGTTTTGGAGATGTACATGTATAGGAAATATTATTTATCTGGCAGCAGAAGTCAAAAACAAATATTGATAGAATCTCCGAATAGAAGAGAAAATTATTTGGGGAGATATTTGAGACTTTGGATGAGTATTTAAATTCAAACTTGAAATTTGAATCCATAGGGCTCGAAGAGAGTTTCAGGAAAAATGTACTTCACTGATATTTTGATATTGGAGCTGTTGTATGAATTTGTAGAGAGTAGACTGGATGGCAAAAGAGGAGAGTTTGAATATATTTCTGAATTGGTCTTAGAGAAGGACTGAAACCTCAAAATTCAGATCTGATAATTAGAGGAAAATGTTTGGTCAATATTTTGAGTTCACAAGGAATGAATTAATTGAGATCATGGCACACAAACCTAAATACACTGAAAGAGCCAAAATTTTGAACATAGGTTTTTAATAAAATAGATTTTTTGACGAAACGAAAATGGGGCGTTACAGGAGAGGCACCAGATCCGCCCATCCCATCCCTGCCGCCGGCCTATCCGCGTGTGTTGGGTCGAAGAGGCGGCCGAATCCACGTGGGAATGGGAGGGGACGCTGGATCAGCCTTTCCCATCGCCGCCGTCAGCGGGATCCCTCTCGCCCACTGCTGCCAAAGCCTGAGCCTGAGCCTGCCACCGAAGAGGGGAGAGGAGTGGGTGTGAGGAATGGGGAGAGTGAAGGACTGGGTGTGAGGACGAGAGAGGACATAGTGGGAGAGAGAAGGAGAGAAAAAATAGTGGGAAGAGAGAGAGGATAATTTTCGCATGTGGGTCACTTCAGAGGCCCGCATGCGAAAATACGTTTATTTTTGTATGCGAGCCTATTTAGAGGTCTGCGGTGCATGGGAGATCGAGTTTTACAGGCGAAAGCAGTCATGATTCGCCTACAAACTAAAAGGGTTTTGTCCAAAAAATCAATTTTGTAGTAGTTCTGGATAATCATTGAAATAACTAAGGGCATATATAATGGTTATTAATAGGGGTCTTGATGCCTTAGAAATATTTGTTGACAGGTAAGAGAGAAATTAGAGAGACAAAACATCGTTGCTATGGGTACAAATGAGTCAACAACAACTATTAGCCTCTATAAAATGGAAACACGATTCTATGAGGGTGAAAAAATGTAAAGAATAATAACAAAAGAGTTTTTTTTATTAATGGTTAGAGGCTTTATCGACTTAACTATTATAAAGACATGACCTCTAAAATAATTTTGTATTGCCTAATAGATCATACTCGTCTCTATCATTGAATATGTCTTTACATCGATGGGTATATTAAAATAAGAATTTTATATATTAGTGTGAACAAATATCTTATATATGTTGTGCATGCGTGGGTATTAGGACTTGCCTTCCACATTATACATGCATGCTTACGACTTGTACATGGCAACCATGTATAATGGTGTATTAGTGTAATCTTGCTGATGTGACATCCATGCCATCGTTGACTAGTGCTGTACTAGGGTGGTATGGCAGTGTTCAGACGCCACGTCAATACTACTCACATGATCGAAAGGTTCAATATTTAAATATATATCATAGTAGAGAGTTTATTTAAAAAATATTAAATAAAATGATTTAAATAATAAAAAAATTCGAGTCGTAGAGGGCAGCTGGCTTGAACTGCAAACTGTTCTTTCCCGAAGATGTCCTCCCACGGCTCTCAAGTCATCATTCTCTCCCACGGCTCTCAAGTAATCATTCTCGTGCCCCGAGAGGTTGGGCTGCACAACCTAATCAACTGTCAGAAGATAGCGGGCACATTTTGGGGAGAGGCTATGGAAGAACAATTCCCAAAACCTCCCAGTCCAATGCTAGACAGAAGCTATTTCTAATTCACGTTTGTATAGATATTTATGTTCGAGGATGCAATGACTGAGTGAACCATAAGAGCAAGTGCTATAATGCTTTATGTACTACCCCAAAAATACCATGTAAGATTAAGCGATGAGGTGAAGGAGAGAAATAAGGAGAGATGATAAGCAAAACCTAAATTGAAAGGCAGCCTTCATATAAACTCCAAAAATTATGCGAGAGTATTAGAGGTATATGTATTATGTATTAGAGGTGACGTATTGTATATGTTGCTTCTTAATTTATGAGTGAATGACATAGATAAAATTGAAGGTAGTAGTCACATCTATTATAGCACTTGCTCTAAGTCGTACTAACTAGCATATTTCGATGTTGTCTGAATGGTTTCATCTGGTAATGTAACAAGAATCGACCCATGCATGGGGTGTGGGTTTTTTTGACTTGCCATTTGATCGAATCCTGGGCTACTATACAGAAAATGGAGGCAAAGCAAATAAGACTGCTGGGGCCAAACTTATAAAGCAGGTGGCAATTGATGTGATGTGTTCAGCTTCAGGTTTGGTTGGGGAACATGCACAAGACGTCTGAAGTACTAAAGCTTGAAGACTGAAGCCTGGAGTTTTGAAACCCTCTAATCTGGATGATGTTTGCTCTGTTTTCACTTGTGTGTTAGATGGCTGAAGATGTCACTGGTTGCCTTTTCGATTTTGTGGCTTGTCTCCCGGGATTATGGATGCTTGTTAGTTTAGTCGTAATGAGGGTGTCGAAAAAACTAGTGTAACCTTGTTGGGGCTAAGGCCTTTTGGTCTTGTTTCTCTTTTCAGTTCTTGTGGGTGTTGTTAGAACCCTGTGGCTTTGGTTAATTTCTGATAATGAAAATGAGGGCTGCAAAGCCCTTGATAAAAATAATGCATGGTATTGTTTAATTTAATGTTGTATGATATGTTGGCTATGAATATCGGTTGAACACCTTAGGAACATACTATAGCAAATTTAACTCAGAACATAGCAGCAAAGCAGAGTAATACAAGAGAGATTTTGTGGGACGATTTTCTGGGCTTTTCACTTTCAGCTAAATTGCGAAACTCACAAAAGAGGAGCATACACAGGAGTGATTCAGGTCTTAAAATGGAGGCCAACAGTGGTTATTGTTATATGACTGCACGCAGTTGTCCCAACATGTACTGAAGTGTTGGGATACGCATAGGTTACGATAGTATAAATCAAAATTTTTCTATTGTGTAAACCAGGAACCATGTAAGCATGAGATCATAGATCGTTACCACTCGACGCGCTGTATAGAGCAAGTAGGTGCTAAGAAGCCGAAGGAACGTTGGCGGCGTAGCGCGCGTCGATCTAGAGTAAGTAGTAGATCGTAGCAACCCGATCTTCTCCTCCTCGTGCGTGCGCCCCGCCATGCTCTCACGCTGATCAACACCGTAGACCAGCGGTGCCACTACCGGTATCCACACGTCTAGGGATGGAACATGTCGCACGGTCGTCCTAGCGCCCGTGTGCGTCTAGGGTTTTGCTCGGGAGGGGAGTGACAGCTAGGGTTTCTCTATAACGACCAGCCACATCACCTGAAAGATATATATATGATCCATAACTGGGCCTCCTAGGCCCATAGGAGTCCTACTCAGATCCCTATCCGAATTGCGCAAATATTGGATCTCTATCCAATTCCTTTATTCCAGCCTATTAAGTGTGCTACCCTGTAGGTTCATGTACACTCGGCTGCAACCCGAAAAACCTTTTCGGTCCACGTGTCAACAGCGGCCCCTAGCAGAACATATTGACCCACCGGACATACATAATGATCATATCGGCTGAACCTCTAGTGTATACTTGTATGAACCCTTTTGCCTCACGACATCGATTAAACTCAAGGCTAGATATGCGTCATCCTTTAATAGCTCATTTAACCTGTGATTGACTCCTCAATCACTTTTGGCATGGCCATGCACTTTCATAATCTATAACATCGAGAGACCCAGAGATATCTCTCCAAGAGAGGAGCAAATCCCATCTTGATTATTCATATCCCACTATATGTTTCATAGCATGCCGGAAGACTACTTTTATAACTACCCAGTTATGGAGTAGTGTTTAGTAGCCCCTAAGCAAGCTACAATATATGTTGGGAACCATGATAATCTCAGGTCTAAGGATTCTACACCAACATTAATATGAGACCACTGATGACACATCATATATAGCTCTTGCAATGTCTCATGTTGGGTCTATCCAACAACATGTTCTCCAACATGTGTACACATTATTAATTTGGTATCTCCATATCATGATCCATGAGACAAGATCATCAATTAATAAATGCGCTGACCATTGAACCATATTTGTTCCATATATGATATTTGATCAAGGACCCTTTAGAAATAGTAATATATAACATAAATAGTCTCATGAACGAATCACATATTTATTGATCAATAATAAGTTATCTATTTCAAGGAACAACATATAACAAAGATGTAAACAGAGTATGTGATATAATCATCTTTATGATTGCCTCTAGGACATATCACCAACAGTCTCCCACTTGCACTAGAGTCAATCATGCACGTATCTAACACCCATTGCCCTATTGTGTGCCTCATGCTTAGGCTGACGGAGTGGCTTTGTCAATGGATCTGCAATGTTCAAATCCGTATGTATTTTGCATATCTGCACATCTCCTCTACCCACTATCTCGCGAATGAGATGATACCGTCATAAAATGTGTTTGGACTTTGGATGCGATCTAGGCTCCTTGGCTTGCGCAATGGCCCCACTATTATCGCAATAGAGGTCCATAGGACTGAGAGCACTAGTCATCACACCCAATTGAGAAACAAATTTCTTTATCCAAACAGCCTCCTTTGCCGCTTCAGAAGCAGCAATGTACTCGGCTTCTGTTGTAGAGTTGGCGACTGTATCTTGTTTGGAACTCTTCCAGCTCACAGCACCGCCATTTAGGCAGAACACAAATCCAGACTGCTATCTAAAGTCGTCTTTTTCGGTTTGGAAGCTTGCATCGGTGTAACCATTACAACGAGCTCTTCCTCTCCTCAATAGACTAGGAACATATCCTTAATTCTTCTAAAGTACTTTAGGATATTTTTTATAGCTATCCAGTGACTCTCACCTGGATCTGATTGGTATCGACTTGTTGCACTAAGTGTGTATGAAACATCTGGATGTGTACATAGCATGGCATACATTACAGACCCAATAGCTGAAGCATATGGAATCACATTCATCTTGTTTCACTCATCAGTCGTTTGAGGACACTGATTCTTGCCAAGATTAATGCCATGTGACATCGGCAAAAAATCTTTCTTGGAGTCTTGCATGTTGAACCTTTTCAACACATTGTCAATATATGTACTCTGGCTTAATCCAATTAGTCTTTTTGATCTATCTCTACAGATCCTTATGCCCATAATATATGCTGCCTCCCCCAAGTCCTTCATTGAAAAACTTCTCTTCAATAATGTCTTAACGGATTCAAGCATAGGAATGTCATTCCCAATCAACAATATGTCATCTACATATAGGATTAGAAACACCAGTGCGCTCCCACTATTCTTCTTGTATACGCAAGACTCTTCTTCGTTTTTGACAAAGCCCAATACCTTGACTACTTCATCAAAACTAATATTCCAACTCCGAGATGCTTGCTTCAACCCATAAATGGATTTAAGCAACTTGCATATCTTTTTAGCTTATTATGGATCGACAAATCCCTTGGGTTGTGTCATGTACACATCCTCATCCAGATTTTCATTGAGGAAAGCTGTTTTGACATCCATTTACCATATCTCATAATCGAAATAGGCAACAATCGCTAGAATAATCCGAATAGACTTTAGCATGGCGACAGGTGAGAAAGTCACATCATAGTCAATACTTTGAATTTGTCTGAAACCTTTCGCCACCAATCGTGCCTTGTAGATGTGAACATTTCTATCTATATCTGTCTTTTTCTTAAAGACCCATTTACACTTGATGGCTTTTACACCATCAGGTGGATCAACCAAGTTCCAAACTTGGTTGTCATGCATGGATTCTAGTTCGGATCTCATAGCTCTAAGCCATTTCTCGGAGTCTGGTCTCACCATCGCTTCCTCATAGGTTGTAGGTTCATCGTTGTCTAACAACAATATATCATGTTGTCCTTTGGGTATCAATGCGTACCTTGCAGGTGTACGTCGTATCCTTTCAGACCTTCGTGAAGCCGGTGCTTGCACAATTGGTTCAACAACAACTTGTTCAACCTGTTGAACAACATCTTGCTCAATTTGTTGTGGTTGCGTGAAAGTTGAAACATTTTCTAGTGATTCTCGAATTTCTTTGAGTCGCACCGTGCTCTCACTATCTTTTCTTGAAAGAAACTCTTTCTCCAAGAAAACACCGTGTCGGGCGACAAACACTTTGCCTTCTTTTCGATTATAGAAATAATATCCTTTCGTTTCTTTAGGATACCCCATAAAGAAGTATTTATTTGATTTAAATGTGAGTTTGTCTGATTGTAAACGTTTTACAAAAGCCTCATATCCCCAAATTTTCAGGAAAGACAAACTAAGACGCTTCCCTATCCATATCTCATATGGTGTCTTATCTACATATTTTGATGGAACCCTGTTTAGTGTGAACGCTGCTATCTCTAGAACGTAACCCCAAAAGCTTAACGGGAGATCAGTTTGGCTCATCATTGATTGCACCATGTCCAACAATGTACGATTCCTCTGTTCAGACACTCCATTTCATTGAGGTGTTCCTGGCGGAGTGAGTTGTGAAACAATTCCACACTCCTTTGGATGATTGCCAAATTCAAGGCTCAAGTATTCTCCTCCATGATTAGATCGTAGCAACTTGATTGTCTTGCCTAAATGATTTTGTAGCTCATTCTGAAATTTTTTGAACTTTTCAAAAGATTCAGACTTATGTCTCATTAAGTAGACATATTCATATCTACTAAAGTCATCGGTGAATGTAATAAAGTACCCAAAACCATCTCTGGCCGTTGAGCTCATTGGTCCACATACATCAGTATGTACTAGTGCCAATAGCTCACTTGCCCTTTCACTTTGACCCGTGAAAGGCGCCTTTGTCATTTTGCCAAGTACAAAAGATTCACATGTCTCAAATGATTCAAAATCAAAAGAGTGTAGAAGTCCATCTCTATGGAGCTTCTCCACGCGTCTCTCATTTATATGGCCCAAGCGACAATGCCAAATAAAGGTGGGATTCAAATCATTAGGACATTGCCTTTTCGTATTAATGTTATGGACTGAACATTCATCAAGATTCACGGTGTACAAACCATTCATCATGGGTGCATGGAAATAGAAAATGTCACTATAATAGACTGAACAACCATTGTCCACTGATCTAAAACCATAACTCTCTGCTTGCAAACACTAAGCAGAAATAACTTTTTACAAAAAGCTGGAACACAATAGCAATTATTTAATTCCAAAACTAATCCTGATGGCAAAGATAACGGCATAATGCCAACCGCAACAGCAGCAACTCTTGCTCTATTGCCCACGCGAATATCCACTTCGCTTCTTGCCAAGTTCCTACTTATTTTCAGCCCTTGCAACGACTTGCATATGTGAGCAACTGAACCGGTATCAAATACCCAAGAATCAGTAGAGGAAGTAGCAAGATTAATTTCTATAACATTAATACCTAAGGTGGAACTTTTTCCATCCTGCTGCTTCTGCTTGAGCTGCTCTAGATATTTCTTACAGTTTCTCTTCCAATGACCTGTCTCCTTACAAAAGAAACACTCCACATACTTAGCGGGCCCGGTCTTTTGAGCCTTGGTCTTAGAGTTGCTAGTACTCGCAATCTCATCGGAGTTCAGCTTTCTTTTTTGACCAACCTTCTTGTTGTTGGGCTTGTGCTTATGCATGACCATCACATGGTTAGAGTTTTTCTTGATAATCTCCTCGGCGCCTTTTAGCATCCCATGTAGTTCAGCCAAGGTCTTGCTCATGTTGTTCATATTGAAATTTAATATGAATGGTTCAAAACTGGGAGGGAGCAACTGGAGAATCAGATCAGTAGCCAACTCTTAGTTAAGGGGAAAACCAAGCTTTTCCAGACTCTCAATGTAACCAATCAATTTGATCACATGTGGGCTAACTGGATTACCCTCTGCAAGCCTGCACACAAACAAGGACTTTGAGGTGTTGAACCTCTTAGCTAGCAGGTTCTCAAACATGCTACGCAGTCCCGTGATTATACTATGAGCATCCAATGTCTCATATTGTCTCTAAAGCTCAGGGGACGTAGTAGCAAGCATGAGACAACTCACATCTAGATAGTCAATCTGTCGCTTTTCATGCTCCCTACGCTGAGCAGCAGTAGCATTGTTGGGCAAGTCTTCTGGAAAAGGCACTTCAAGCACAAACTCTTTGCGCTCCTGCCTGAGAATAATTCTCAGGTTGCGATACCAGTCCATAAAGTTTGTTCCATTCAACTTTTCTTTCTCAAGAATAGACCGCAAGTTAAAACTGGATGATGTAGGAGCTGCCATGATCTATAATAGGAAATATATATATATATATATATGCAAAATCAGCACCATGTTTACATTTAATCTTTCCTCAAGCAATTTAACAAAAGATACTCCCACTATGTAATTTGCAACAAAGTTCCCTCTAGCAACATAGTGAATAAAGATCCTCATTTTATTAGTATCTAGTGAGCTTTGGCATCACAGCTAGACAACTAGCAAAACAGGTTAGCAACACCTTACTAATCACATCCTATGTGACTCTCGTGCTGTTGGGTGACATCAACATATACCAACCCAAACTATGCCCCAAGGTCCAAAACCGTTTTGATAACCTTGTCAAGTAAACCAACAATCTCTGCATATAGATGTCTGACATCCATACTATCTCATCATGATAACCAGTGACACTCTGCTATGGCAGACCCATCACTCATGATCACAACCATGACAGGTGCAATTATTGGAAGGACATTAATTACACTTAATTTTTCTGAGGGAATCTATCCTACCATATTGTCATAGCAAATATACAATGATAATAAAACAGGATAGAATACAACCCCACGAAATCTAAGGGATGACGCACACGGTGGTCCCGCTAGTGGACATCGGACAATCCGATGAGACCAATTGTAGTGATAAATACCAAACAATCTGGTGAAGTCACCAAACTCCAATACTAATTAATCCATTAACCCATGTGCTTGTCGATCCATCTCATGGTCCGACCAGGTACATAAGTCATCTAACATGTAATAGATCTCATCTACTATGGCCGCATATCAACTATATGCATAGATCCAGATCACAAACTATACAAGATGGCTCTGATACCACTGTTGGGATACGCATAGGCTACGATAGCAAAAACCAAAATTTTTCTATTGCGTAAACCAGGAACCATGTAAGTATGAGATCATAGATCATTACCACTCGACGCGCTGTGCAGCAGAAGTAGGTGCTAAGAAGCCAAAGAAAAGTTGGCGGCATAGCGCGCGTTGATGTAGAGAAAATAGTAGATCGCAGCAACCCAATTTTCTCCTCCTCGTGCGTGCGCCCTGCCGTGCTCTCACGCCGATCAGCACCACAGACCAGCGGCACCTCTACCGATATCCAAATGTACAGGGATGGAATACGTCGCACGGTCGTGCTAGCGCCCGTGTGCGTCTAGGGTTTTGCTCGAGAGGGGAGTGACGGCTAGGGTTTTTTTATATCGACCAGCCTTATCACCTGAAAGATATTTATAGGATCCATAACTGGGCCTCTAGGCCCATAGGAGTCCTACTCGATCCCTATCCAAATTGAGCAAATATTGGTTCTCCATCCAATCCCTTTATTTCGGTCCGTTAAGTGTGCAACCCTATAGGTTCTTGTATACTTGGCTGCAACCCGAAAAACCCTTTTCGGTCCACGTGTCAATAGCGGCCCCTAGCAGAACATATTGACCCACCGGGCATACATAAAGATCATATCGGCTAAACCTCTAGTGTATACTTGTATGAACCTCTAGTGTATACTTGTATGAACCCCTTTGCCTCACGACATCGATTAAGCTCAAGGCTAGATATGTGCCATCCTGTAATAGCTCAATCATTCACTCGATCCTATAATAGATTATTTAACCTGTGATTGACTCCTCAATCACTTTTGGAATAGCCATGCACTTCCATAATTTATAATATGAAGAGGCCCAGAGATATCTCTTCAAGGAAAGGGCAAATCCCATCTTGATTATTCATATCCCACTACATGTTTCATTGCATGCCTGAAGACTACTTTTATAACTACCTAGTTACGGAGTAGTGTTTAGCAGCCCCTAAGCAAGCTACTACACATGTTGGAAACCATGATAATCTCAGATATAAGAATTCTACACCAACACGAATATGAGACCACTGATGGCACATCACATATAGCTCTTGCAATGTCTCATGTTGGGTCTATCCAACAACATATTCTGCAACATGTGTTCACATTATTAATTTGATATCTTCATGCCATGATCCATGAGACATGATCATTAATTAATAAATGCGCTGATCATTGAACCATATTTGTTCTATATATAATATTTGATCAGGGACCCTTTAGAAATAGTAACATACAACATAAATAGTCTTATGAACGAATCACATATTCATTGATCAATAATAAATTGTCTATTTCAAGGAATAACGTATAACAAAGATGTAAACATAGTATGTGATACAATCATCTCTATGATTGCCTCTAGGGTATATCACCAACATGAAGTTGAAACATCATCTGGATGAGCCTGCCTTTATCCCTTGGGCCTTGCACCATCAAAAGTCTAGGTTTTACTGTGCCTTGACATATAGGCCGTCGATCTTCCGGAATTCCGCAAATTGTTCTATTGCAGGGTATGGATTTCTTACAAAATCTGATTCCATTTTGAAGGTGGATGTTCCTGATGCCTACCAGGCTTAGAATGCTGCCGAATCCAAAAGGAAAAGCGAAATATTTGCATACAAGATATCTGCAGAATGGCAATGTTCCTCGTAGTTAGCCTATGCCTTGTTATCCTATTTATCCTTTCCACCAAAATTTCTGGTCTTATAGAAGAGGTGCATGCGATCCTTGTGTTTTTTAGAAAAATATTAAACATCAGATCATTACTATTGAGAAAGGTAAACAAATTAAATAAAATTCCTTTTGACTTCCCGAATCGAAATGCTTCACTTGCAACAAATATATTGAAGGTGGCAACATACATAGTACAAATTAAGGGACCATTGGATTTGCATCCAACGGCCGGTTGACTGAGTCACTAAAGTAGTGGCATTTGGACATTGAACGCACAAATAGGCTGAAGCAAAATCTTAACGGGCGGGCCCGCAGATATTCAAAGGCAACCCGTTATTCATTAGTAGGCTCTATGTTGGGCTGTGGCATTTTCAGGTTTCTTTGAAATTTTTTTGACTACTTTTGCGGTGCGCATTTGAGTTGTTTTTTTCCAGGCAATTTGTGCTTTCGTTTTTTCTTCTTCTTCTTTTTACATTTTGGGCCTTTTTTCACTTGGGCACCTTTTGAGCTTTGCATAGTCCCAGTTAGTATGACATAGGATTTTTCTTTGATTTATCCTTTTGATCTTATGCCGTGTCATAAAAACTTTTGCGACAAAAACTTTTGTGACACCTTCCAGACAAAATTACTTAGGAAATCAGTTCAGAACGTTATTGATTCAACATTATGGTCACACTAAATTTCATCAAAACCACAAAATAAGTGCATAACTTAAAAGTAAACAAAAAATCAGCAAAACTTGCACCATGAACTTTCTGCGACTTTAAAAACTGGGAAATGCACTGGCTGATAAAAAAGATCATTATCGTTAACACCTTGGAGATAATATGGAACACTGGAAATGCAGTGGCTCAAAAAATATTTTGGCATTCATTGTGCACATAGCATCAAGATGTCAAACATGCTAAAATGCATATTCCGTACTGTTGTAGTCAAAAGAAGATTCTCTCATTGTGTTGTAATCAAGCATTCGCCCATCCATGTTTTCCCAATTCAATGCATACCTTAAAAACATATAAAAGAATTTTACCATTATAGCATGATGGTTGTTATAGACAAAACAAAGAGGAGCAGAAGCAGAAGAGAGCAAGACCACACAACACAGTGCTCAGCAAAATAATTAATCAAACAATGAGACCACCTGATTGGTTACAACCGTTTGCAACAAGCAAAAAGGCTTGCAGGGAAATTTTCAGAAATATCCACAAAATGTCACCCAGAAAAGCAGAACCTCATGCGAGTACAGAGAGGAAGATCTTGACAGATTATCCTCACCACCGCTCACCCGAGCGATCGCCTGCCTGTGTCCATCCACAGATTGTCACAAAGCTAAAACAACATATGGAATGAACACATGCACTTTTAAAAAAAAACGCGTGAACACATGAAGCTGGCCATGCTGTCAAACAGTACAGAAATCAACTTGTTGGGCTACTTGCCTGCTGCGCCAAACTCCCCAAAAATTGACGGATCATAACACTATACTATGTGGTCACGAATATAATACTATTTAGCTTTCCTGTGTATCTATGTAACCCACAAGACATCTAACTTCACTGCTTGTCGAAACCTGATTTCGACAATAAAAAAAGAGGGTAACGCATAAGTGCCAAACACGACGGGTTAGTAGACAAAGTAGTTTAGACAGATTCAGGCCTTCTATCAAGAAGTAATACCCTACTCCTGTTTCGGGGAATATATCCGCCGAGTTATGTATTGATCTCGTGATCAAGTTGTGTATGAAGAAAAGCCTAGCTAATTGCTATTGCTCCTATGCCCCTCAAGGGGCGTCCTGCCCTTCTTATATAGGTTCAGAAGACAAGCTCATAAGTCGGAGACCAAACCACATACGGTATAGGACTCCGAAACATTATCCATAATACTACCGACTTAGGACTATAAGTTGTTTCTTAATACACAAGGCAACGTAATACTTAAGTCCTAAGCAGTTACATAATCTTTACCTATAACCTATCCCCTATCATCAGTCGGATAAGCCAGCCGTATGGGTATATGGCACCCATAATCTCCACAGTAGCCCCTGAGACCTTCACAGTCGACGAGATAACTTCCGCCTCAAACCAAACTAATCCTCAGCCGAGTGATTCCACAGCCGAGTGCTTTCATCATCTCTACCTTGACCTCCCGAGTGCTTTAATCAATCCAGAAAAGATGGTGAAAGGCTAAAAAGTCATAAGAAATATAACTAGGTGCATCAATTAGATGCACCTAATAAGATGTAGCTCCCAAATATGTGTTTAGTTAAACAAACTAAGCATATAGTTAAGACTTTTAATAATCTCACCTATCCGAGTGATGTTATGTAAATAAATGCTTAGCCAAAGCCAAAAGGATCTAGAAAAATCATATAGCACACAACCTCAATAATAAGGCATGGTACATAATGACCCCGACTACTGGCATTACATTGTGCACATGCCGCCCAAACAGTCATGCCCGAGTCCTCTTGATACACACAATTTCACCATCCTCAGAAATATATGACATTTGTGGTATAAAATTCGAGTTAATAAAACCCATAAATAGATTTACCAACCACCTAAAGAATACGACCGAAACATAATTAGCCTAAACCATAATACTGGTCTTAATCAGAAAAGTTCACCAAGGTGGCTAGATAACATTGATATAATATGAAAGCAATTGCTTCATAAGAAACAAACAGCTCTTGCAACCTATAAAAAGTTATCAGGATAGTTGTAAAAAACTTTACTGTTTATCATCTCCCAAAGTGCATCGTACCAACTCACAAAGAAGTTGTGTAACTGCTGTATGAAAAGATTTTGAAGCTATTGGACAAATAAAAGCACGTGCATATTGCCAAGGGAAATTTGCTCAAGTCCCAAAAGACTCGTGACAGGCCACACCTGAGATATGGGCTATAGGCTTCCCGTGGGCTTCGGCTCAAACAAAGGAAAACCTACCGATACTCTAATAAAGTAGCCACCGAAGCACGTCTCCCTCGCCGCTTCAACTTCTGAAAAATTCCCTTTTTTCGCTCCTGTTCACCGGCACCTCCGCAGAAACCTAGAACACAAAATCTCCCAAATCCATCCATCCAGCCACTCCCGATCTCATCAAGATCCACTGCGCCCATCTTGCTCTCCATCCCCTCCAAAAATCATAGCCTCCAACTCTATATTTAATCCACCCCAAATCTCGCTCATGGCAGAGGAGAGAGAAATCCCCTTCAAGCAATGGGCAACCTCCGATGTGAAGGGCTCGACATTGAAGGAAATGGTAAAAGATGGAGTCCCCCCAGCGAAAGAGAACATTGGCTAGCGTCCAGCATACGGTGAAGAATTCTCAACTCCAAACACTGGTGAGATTGTGGTCTTCACCCACTTTTTCTACTGTGGATTCGCTTTGCCGACCTTTGAGTTCTTCCGTGGCATCCTTGATTATTATGGCATCAGGGTTTATCACTTAAACCCAAACTCTGTCTTACACATTGCCGTCTTCATCCAGTTTGCGAAGCCTTTCTTGGAATCCATCCCTACTTCGACCTTTTTCGCCGCATGGTCTCTCTCAAAGCCCATCCAACCAAAGGTAACCCATGTATTGTCGGTGGCGTAGGATTTCAACTCCGTGGTACTCTTCGCAGAGATTATTTTCCTCTTGCTTTGAAAACCTCCAATAAGAGCTGGCATGCAAACTGGTTCTATATCTCCAACCCCGCCCGACTTCATCGGCCTTCCACCAATTCAATGAGCTAACTGGAACGCCTTGCCTGAGGGCCCAAATTGGATTGAAGCAAATAATCTTCTGGCGAAAATTCTCGAAATGAAGAATCAGGGACTCCAAGGAGAACAAATCACTCGACACTTCATCAAATCCTGACTGGCTCCTATCAAAGAAAGATCCAAGCTGGCCTTTGAATATGAAGGACAGAGTGACTCCAACTGAGAAGATCGCGAGTCACTAAACTTCCAAGTCTTGTGTTCTCGCATGTACAAATTTTCTCCACCGGGATTGTAGTCGACTACAAAACAAACTGCCAGTCCTCCCTTACAATATTCATCAACCACCTCCTCCGGTACGTAAGCTCTGCCATTATCTTGCCATACTCATCAATGTCTTTTTAAAAAAGAATATTGTTTACAGGCAAATGCTCTAATAATCTCTCGACCGTATAAAGTACATCATGATGCTCCTCCAGCCCAGCCAACTGTTAAGAAACCGACTGGCGGTCCAAAGATCAAACCTCAAATGAAAACCAAAAGAACCGTAGCTGCAGTCGAAGAAACTGGCAAACGTGCGAGCAAAAAGAGAAAATTAATCATCAACGACTCGGATGAAGAATCTGAAGAAACCCAAACTCCCAAAGTCAATGTTAGCTCGCCAAGGCCATCCACTAGATCAGCTCAAAAAATCAGAAAATCCAATAGGTATCTTTCGCATGACTTGTATTATTTCCTTATTGAAAACCCATTTGATTCCATTCTGAATCCCATTCATTGTCTTCTGTAGAAAACCTCAAGATATCGATCCCACCGGCCAGACTAAAATACCAACTCCAGCTACAGGGCCAGGAAATCAAGAAACTGCAGAAAAAGGGTCCCAAAACCCACCCCTGAGTGACAACTCCTAGCCAGGAGCCCCCAACTGTCAGTCAGGATCCCTCGACTACAAACCTGTCGGGTTCGTCCGAACAAACACTAGCACAAGGATTCCCAACTGAAAACCAATCGGACGGGGAAAAACAAGCTCCGATCAACCAAGGAGTACCAATTGAAGATCCATCATCAACCACGGAAGATATCAATAGGGATCAAACAATTGAGAATGCTGCCACCCAAAAAGACCATCGAGGGGCGACAATAAGTAAGTCATTCAATCATTAAATCTTCTTCTTGAACATACTTCTTGAACTCTATCATTCTCGTTTCCATTAGAACAAGTGACCGAAGAAGATGAAGAGATCTTCTGGCTAAAATCATTTGAAGACTCATTGCCTCCCATCAAAATCGAATGGCGCCATGCCGAAGGCAAAAAATAAGGCATCATACTAAACAAGCAAAAAGAATCTGAAGAACGAGATCTGCTTGTGGCCAGCCTTAATGAAGCCACCCGACTGATGAACGTAAGAAAAAATTCCTTATCCTTCAATTACTACTTCTTATGTAATCAACTGACTTGCCTCTTGTAATGCAGAGAATATATCGTCGCTCCCAAGCTAAATCTGATACCTTGGAAAAACTTGTACCTCAGGTAAATTCCTTAGAGAATATTCAACAAGAACTCAAAGAAACCAAGGAGGAAACCATAGCTAGGGAGACCGTCTTGCGGG
This sequence comes from Oryza officinalis, assembly GCA_008326285.1. Lineage (NCBI taxonomy): Eukaryota > Viridiplantae > Streptophyta > Magnoliopsida > Poales > Poaceae > Oryza > Oryza officinalis. Next base: position 32,217,363 of record BDMV01000007.1, on the reverse strand, counting down.
AAGAAATCAGCACGCTACGAGACACAAACTTAGAGCTTCATGGTTTAATTGGAGGTAAGAAAAATTAATTCATCTGTTCTTGATTGATCCATTTATCACTATTAACACTATGTCTTCATGTTTCAGCCAATTTAACTGAGATTGAATCCCTTAAGGCTCAATTGAAGAAAGCAGAAAATGACAATGCCAAGCTTGAAACGGATGAAGCTAAAGTCATAGAAGAACTTGACGGTAACCCCATAGAACTCTGATCCTTGATTCGGCTAGTCTTGGTCATCAATATAATTGAAATATTGCAAATTCTACAGCCAACAAGATAAAATCCTGTGCTCAATTTGAAGTCTTTGTTGAAAGAGTCCAAAGAGCTGAGAGCATTAGAGATGACATTGCTAATGCAGCCACTCTAGTCCTGAATGTAATCTTCCAGAACGGCCTTGGAACAAGTGCTGAAGATGCTTCTGAGATATTTGACAAACTCAGGAGAGCTCCTAAAAGATATCTGGATAACATCACTGATGCTGCTACCATGAGTGCAAGTCAAGCTCCGACGATGACAAAATCCCTGTATCCCTAAGTAAATATAAGTTCTATAGGAGATGGCTTTACAGATGGCACTTCTGATGAACAAGCTTTGGAACTGATAAATGAAGCTCAGGAGTTTGCTAAGAAAATAGCTGCTGACATAGTAGAAAACTTCCAGGGATAAATTATTGATGTAAAAAACTCTTATTACCCAACTTGTAAACTATTAATTTATTTATGTTTATGTCCTGATTTGAATCTTGCGTTTAATTTCTTAAAAATTTTCGTCCGACAGTCACCAAGCTTAAAACTTGATTAAGTCATCAAAAAATTTTCAGCCCTTATCCACTTGGCTCAAACCAAAGCAAGAAACAATGATAAACCAAATACAAACAAGTTATATTGAAAACAAACTTCATCCTTTATTAATACGAATAGCCTCCGAGTGACAATTCAAGAAGGCAACTTACTTGAAGTCGGCAGTCAAGAAGATCAAAATACATAGAACTTAAGTTAAGCATAATATCGACGTAGGTGTTCAATATTCCATGAATTCTCCACAATTGATCCATCTTCACGCTTCAAACGATACGCTCCTGACTGAGTAACCTCCGCAATTATGAAAGGCCCTTCCCATATCGGAGATAGCTTGTGTCTATCCTTCGTCGTCTGAATTTTACTCAACAACATATCACCAACGATGAACGCTCGTGATCGAACATTGCGATTGTGGTAACGTCAAAGTCCTTGAAGATATCTTACCGACTGAACAAGCGCAGCTTCGTGAGCTTCCTCCAATCGGGTCAAGTCATCAACACGGTCTTCATCATAACGCTCATCATTGAAATTACGAACTCGAAGAGTTTCAAACTCCATCTTACTCGGCAGCATGACTTCAGCCCTATAAACTAAAAACAAAGGCGACTGACTTGTAACCCGACTGGGCATAGTCCGCAATGACCATAAAACTGAAGGCAACTCTTGAACCCATCTGCCAGCATAAGGACGTAATCTATCAAAGACTCGGGCCTTAATACCCTGAAGGACCATGCCATTAGCGCGTTCAACCTACCCATTGCTTCTGGGATATGCTACTGACACATAACAAATCTTGATTCCAAAGTATTCACAAAATTCTTTAAAAACTCCTCCCGTGAACTAAGTCCCATTGTCAATAATAATCCTGTTTGGAACACCAAACCGATACACAATATTTAGGATAAAATAACGTGCTTTGTTTGCAGTAATTGTAGCAACCGGCTTAGCTTCAATCCATTTAGATAACTTGTCAATTGCAATGAACAAATGTGTGAAACCTCCTGGAGCCTTTTTGAAAGGACCAACCATATCCAGACCCCAAAGAGCAAAAGGCCACAAAAGCGGAATCGCTTGCAACTCTTGGGCCGGATCATGACTTTGTCGAGCAAAAAATTGATAACCTTCACAGGTTCGAACCACTTTATCCGCATCAGTAACCGCCAAAAGCCAGCAAAAACCCTGCCGATAGGCTTTGCCCACCAAAGTACATGCTGCAGCATGACTACCACAAATTACCGAATGAATGTCTTGCAGCAATTGTCGACCTTCCTCAGGTGTAACACATCTTAACAAAACTCTAGACGGGCTTCTTCTATACAACTCAGAGGTGACCATGACATAATTTTGACTACGACGTCGGACTTGTTCTGTCTCATCTTGATCTTTGGGTAGCACCTGCTAAGTCAAACATTTGATTAAAGATGTCCTCCAGTTGGCGTCAAGTATAAAAACTTGGTTCACAACTTCCTCTTCAGTACCTCCCTTTTTAGTAACAGTCGGCTCATGAAGATGCTCTACAAAAACATTTGTCGGGGCAGTCTCTCGTCTAGATCCAAACTGAGCTAATTGATCTGCAGCTTCATTGTTATGCCTTAAGACATGTGACAACTCCAAACCATCAACTTGTCTTCTAGCTTGCGAATCTCTTGACGATAAGCAGCCATATTGTCGTTTAAACAGGACCAATCCTTCATCTCCTGGTTCACAACCAGCTGGGAATCTCCTCGCACAATCATATGCCGTATACCAAGGGATACAACAAGTCGCAGTCCGTGAAGTAATGCTTCGTACTCAGCTACATTGTGTGAGACTGCAAAATGAATCTGAAGAACATACCGTAGTCTTTCTCCAGTCGGGGAAATTAAGACGACTTCAGCTCCCGTACCAGTAACTCACTTAGATCCATCAAAATACATAGTCCAATTTTGTGGGTCCTCCCTAGGCACATCTCCTTGGCACTCGGTCCACTCAGCGACAAAATCAGCCAGAATTTGGGACTTGATGGATGTCCTAGCTTTGAAAGTGATATCTAACGGCATCAATTCCAAAACCCACTTCGCAATACGCCCAGTAGCCTCCCAATTATGAAGGACATCGCCGAGTGGAAAAGATGTAACCACAGTAACCTAGTGACTTTGGAAATAATAAGCTAACTTCCTGATGGTAATTAAAACTCCATATAATAATTTTGTACTTGTAGATAGCGTGTTTTGGATCCAGCCAACGCCTCGCTAACGAAATAAATTGGTCTTTGAACTTTCTGGATTCCTTCTTCCTCCTCTCGTTCTACGACCAGGACCGTGCTGACCACCTGAAAAGTTGTAGACACATAGAGTAGCAATGGTTCTTGAGGATATGGTGAAGCCAACATAGGTGGCTTTCTGAGTTTCCGGGGTCCATTGAAACTCATCTGTTTTCTTGAGCAACTTGAAAAAAGGCATGCCTCGTTCGCCGAGTTTAGAAACAAACCGGCTTAAGGCTGCCATGCATCCAGTAAGTTTTTGGATGTTCTTCTGGGTACTCTGCGACTTCATGTTCCGTATGGCATTGATCTTCTTCGGGTTGGCTTCGATACCACGATGAGATACCATAAAACCAAGCAACTTTCCTGCTAGTACTCCGAAAGTGCACTTCTCTGGATTTAACTTCATTCTGAAAGCTCGAATATTCAAAAAAGTCTCCTCTAAATCGGCGTCAAATCTTGTTTTTGCTTAGTTTTGATGACGACATCGTCAACATAAGCTTCCACGTTCCTCTCGAGTTGAGTCTGCAGACATCTTTGGATCATGCGTTGATATGTAGCTCCAGCGTTTTTAAGACCAAACGACATCGTGATGTAGTAATAGGCTCCAAACGAGGTGATAAACGACGTCTTCAAGCAGTCGAACTCTTTCAAACTGATTTGATGATATCCTGAGTAACAATCGAGGAAGCTCAGAAGCTCACAACCAGCGGTTGAGTCGATGACTTGATCATTGCGGGGCAAACCAAAGGGATCCTTGAGGCAAGATTTGTTGAGGTCGGTGTAATCGACACACATGCGTCATTGTCCTGTCTTCTTCCGAACTAGAACTGGGTTGGCCAACCAGTCGGGGTGGTAAACTTCCTTTATAGCATCTTTTCGATCTTGCGCGACGCGGCGAAGTCGTTACTTGATAGGTTTTGCATCCTCCTTAACATTTAATGAGTGCTCAATCACCTCTCTGGGAATACCAGGCATATCAGATGGTTTTCACACAAATATATCTTTATTATTTTGTAGAAAGGTAACGAGCATGCTTTCCTATTTACAATCTAGCTCGGTGGCTATTACAACAGTCTTGGAAGGATCAGAAGGATCGAGTGGAATCTTCTTGGTCATAGCGTCACCTTCTCCCGACTTGGCCAACTTCTTTGCTGGGATTTCACCTTCTTCAGATATTGATGCGGCTAGTCGAACCTCCTGTTGGCCAAGCAACCTCTCGTGAGATTGGGCCATGTCACAACTCTCTTTGTCGCAGGTGAAGGCTTGCTTGACGTCCCTGCGTAGGGAGATAACTCCATGAGGTCCGGCATCTTCATCATCAGATAGGAATAGTGTGGGACTACCATGAATTTGGCGAGCGTAGGTCTTCTGAGGATAGTGTGGTAAGCTGCTTCAAAGTCGGCGACTTCAAAGTTGTTGTTCTCTATACGGAAATTCTCCCGAGTGCTGAAGGTGACTAGGAGAGTGATTTGCCCGAGTGGTGTAGATGACAGCCCTGGGATGACTCCATGAAAATTGGCTGAACTTGGTTTTAACTCGGATCTAGGGATTTGTATCTCGTCCAGTGTCTTGGCGAAGAGGATATTGAGAGCACTGCCGCCATCAATGAGAACACACTTTAGTTTGACATTACGGACAACCGGGTGTAGTACCAGGGGATACCACCCTGGGTGAACCACTCGGTCAGGATGATCCGAGCGGTTAAACGTAATAGCCACCTCCGACCATCATAGGTAACGTAGAATCTCAGGCTGAACTGCATTGATTTCCCTGTGGGTCATTTTCTGCTTCCGCTTCGATTCATGTGCGAGTGGCCCTCTAAAATTTGGTTTAACTCAGTCTTGTGGTCTTGGAAGGGTTTTGAGCCACCGTTTGCATCATCCTTCTTGGTTCCTAAAGTCCCGGCTCCATCAGTCGGTTTCTGAAGTTGGGCCGCATAATACTCGGCGAACTGTTTATGATTCGGGTGATGCGTGCATTGAGCGTTCATGATCTTGTCATAAGCGCTGACGCGTGGATGTTGTTGCTGGTAGTTTGATGTTGCGGCAATCAGATCCTCGGGCTTACGCTTGCGATCTTTTTGGCCACCGTTGCCGTTGCTGTTGTCCTTTTTGGGGCACCAGCTGCTCCCTGATTGCTTGTCTTGACATGATGCTTTAATAGCGTCGTCTAACTTGACGTAGGAATTGGCCGTCTCAAACATCTTCTTAACTGTCCTTGGAGGCTTACGCCCGAATTTGCCGATCAGCAACTCGTTGCGGATGCCCTTCTGAAAGGCAGCTATGATGACGTCATCGGTGATGTCAGGGATCTTGTTTCGCTTCTTCGAAAAACGCCAGATGTAGTCTTTCCAGGACTCATCGGGCTTCTGGATTATGTTGTAGAGGTCGAAGTGAGTCCTAGGCCTTTCAAAGGTGCCTTGGAAATTGGCGATGAAGTGATCCTGAAGCTCACTCCAAGATTTGATTGAACCTCTTGGTAAACTTGCGAGCCAATTTCTGGCTGAGTCGGCGAGATCGACGGGTTGGTAGTTTGCCATGGCCTTGCTGTCTCCTCCTGCTGCGTGAATTGCGAGGGTGTAGACAGTCAACTATGACTCTGGGTCGGTTTTGCCGTCATATTTTTCAATCCCAGTGGGCTTGAAACCACTTGGCCAATTCACTCGACGTAGGTCCCGAGTGAACGTGGGTACTCCTTCGTCGCAGTTGTCAGGGAAGTTCCTTCGATCTTCATAGTGAAGTTTATTGTGCTCGCGATAACGCCGGTCGAGTATCTCTCAGATCGCTCGGCGCGGGTCTTTGAAAGCCACTCTGGTAGCTGGAGCTACTATCATGGCGGATCCGATCGTGGACTGGTTGTCGGTTTTGGTACCTCTTGTGAGAGTCGGCCGACTGATGCTTCCAGGCTTCGTGGCGACGGACGTCGTTGGACTTGCCGAGGGTCTTGCTGTGCTCGGGCCTTCGGTAATCCTTGGGTCGCAGCGGTGATAGACGACTATCGCCAGGTGTCTCAGCAACGGACTCAGTAACTCCCCGAGTGGTGCCAGCGACAACGCCGAGTGGAGCTGTAGCAGCTACCATGGTCTTGACTTTGTCTAGGATCGGGGTCACATTGGGGGGAGCCATGTCCATGACGGTGTCGATGAGGGTGAGTACGGCTACCGCATTTTGCTGGGGAGTTAGGAAGACCTTGGTGTTGTCGACTCGGGTCTGAGGTATGGCGTCGTGGGCGAAGCGGCCAGCTGCCCTCAGGTCTCGCTTTCTCTTGTCGTTATCTTCTTTACGTTTGAGTTCCTCCTCCTTGCGCTTGCGCTCCTCTTTGAACTTGGCTTGTTCCTCTTCCGTGGCCCTACGGGCGGCGGCTGACACGGTTTCTCCTGCGTTGGCCATGAAGATGCCGAAGAGTAGCGGGGTGTAATTGTCGTCAAAGTCGGAGCTATCGATGTTCTCTGCGGAGATGTCGTAAAAATCATCGAAGTTAGAAGAGCTGATGTAGTCGTCGATTTCGGTGGATGAACAGGATCCGAGAGGTTGAATCATGACTGCGATCTCCCTGGAGCTTGGACCGCAGCGTGGCGTAGATGTGAAAAGCTCTCTCGGGTGGTTTGAAACCGACTCAGAAGAGAGAAAGTTGGGGTAGGTCTCAACGGCGTTCGGTAACCCAAACGACGCCGAGTGGTTTTCTCTTCCCAACTGGTTTGAATCCGAGTCAAGGAGAGAAATCTTGCCGAAGCTATCGGTGATGAAGTCGAGGCAGCCGAAGCGGTACGCCCGTCCTAGAGGGAAGGCGAAGTCGTCGATGCCTGATGTAGATCTCATCGCGCTTGTCGGCGAAAGAACATGACGCACCCCTACCTGGTGCGCCAACTGTTGAAACCTGATTTTGGCAATGAGAAAAGGGGGTAGCGCACAAGTGCCAAACACGATGGGTTAGTAGACAAATGAGTTTAGACAGGTTTAGGCCTTCTATCAAGAAGTAATACCCTACTCCTGTTTCGGGGATTATATCCGCCGAATTATGTATTGATCTCATGATCAAGTTGTGTACGAAGAAAAGCCTAGCTAATTGCTATTGCTCCTTTGCCCCTCAAGGGGCGTCCTGCCCTCCTTATATAGGTTCAGAAGACAAGCTCATAAGTCGGAGACCAAACCACATACGGTATAGGACTCCTAAATATTATCCATAATACTACTGACTTACGACTATAAGCCGTTCCTTAATACACAAGGCAACGTAATACTTATGTCCTAAGCAGTTACATAATCTTTACCTATAACCTATCCCCTATCATCAGTCGGATAAGCCAGCCATATGGGTATATGGCACCCATAATCTGCACACTACTGTATATGTCACCAGACCAATAGTAGCACACAAGCTGCCAGCCGGAACATCAGTGACAAAAAATACCATCAACAAATAAGGAAACAACAACATACCATCACTAATTTGATAGAAACAATCAAATAGGAGTAACTTAAAAACCTGCAGCTATATCCATAATAGTTGGCATTGATTCTAACACCACTTGCACAAAAATAGAAATCGGCAATTCCGATATAAAGCTTATGCAGGTTAGTAAGAATGATAAAAAACAGCATAATGCTACAAAAACTAATAATAGACTTGCACAAAGGGCACAATATTTCCATAAATTGGCAAAAATAAGCATTGGCACATGTGTGAACAATAATTGCACAAATATTATACTAGAGTTGCACGAGTTAATAATATGCAATTTACGAACTTGTAATGTGCAGGTTTGAAAATCACAAACAGTTAAAGGAGGATAAAGACATATGCCGTGTAGATATAAGATTTGTGTACATAAAACATTATACGCCAGATTAGTTACAACTTTATCTAGCTGGCTGCTCGAGGAAGGTGGGAACTCGAACACCGGCACAACGTCGGCTGAATGGCCATGAGGGTGGTGGCAAGGGGCGTCCCTCCACACGATGCATGTACTGATGGAGACGGGTAACACATGAGATGACCAAGGCGTGGCCGGAACGTGAGTACAAGGGTTTCAGCCTTGGAGGAGAGAGAAAAATCGACGGCGAGCTCCGGTAGCGAATGTGGGTGGGTAAGTGTGTCAAAACACGATCCCTTACAAGGGGATTCCATTTTTTCCGGTTAGTTAATAAAGAGGGGATGCTGGCCATGCCGACCATGATGGCATCCATGGCCGTGGACAGGAGCATGCTGAGAGCACGTGGCTGGGGTGAGGGAGGCAAGCAGCTGCTCGGTTGGGGCAGTTGCCTTGGCTTGGCCACAGCGGCAGTGGGCCGGAAAGGCCTAGATCAAAGGGAGGTGGTGGAGAAAGTGAAACAGACGGTGATGGGCTGGATTGGGGTTGATTTTGGCCCAGGGAGAGATATAATGGTCTCTGAATTTTTTTATGTGATTTTTGTTGTAAACCAGCGCGCCTATTAGCAGATCACTAGATCCGTTCCTTGTCCTCCCACATTAGAGGCGTGAGATGATGTAGAATACCAGCATCCTTTCCTTTGCCATCAAGAAAATTACAGAAGTAGACAATGAACATTGATATAGGATGGAACTCTATCTTTATTATAGATCTGATTTAGAGTACAAGCCAACCTTAGATGTCTCACTCTGCCCCTATATATATATAGGGGTCTAAGGAGGAGATAGATCTTATCTCTGCTCCGATTCGGATTGGCTCACAAGAAACATATATCCTTGATTTGTTTCACACCAATTTGGAATGGAACTTCGATATGAGTTTTTAAACATGAATTGATGGAATGATTTTCAAAAAGATGGTTTGGAGAACTTCAGAAATTTCAGAATTTTTGTTCGGAAGGGCAAACAGATGACATTGTGTGGGAGGTTGGAACTTAAAGGGATGAAAGAAAGAAAATGATTGGGAGGGTCCAATTCAAAAGAACGACGAACAACAACTTATTTGGTTTTTATTAGTCTTATTTCTCGTTTTGCATGCTATAGTGTGGTTCCCTCGTTTCACAGGATCGCGATTTCGTCGGAAGTATTTCATAAGATGTATTGAAGACTTTTGTTTGTCAGGCAAGTCACATAGGTCCCAAACAACCCTTTGAGCATGTTGATCCTATATTTAAATTCTTGCTTTACTTCAAATGTGCATTTATTTAATATCATTTTTGTGGTGTCAACCTATCCCTTTGCATGGCCAAGTTACACTGATTACCTTATTTCTTGTTATGCTGTGTTATAAATTGACTAGCTGTGACTTTATAATGGTTCAGCTAGATGTTTAGTTAATTTGCTATATGGCTTTCTGAGTATGTCATATACTCACCTTGCAATAATTATCAACCTCAGTTGAAGAAGAATTCTAAAGGAGAAGACCTTGGCTTATACCCTCGTTGAGCTAACTATGGGAGTCGAGTTGAAGCTTCACTAGTGTTTCCTTTTTCGTTGCAATTTTCTTCATGGAGAGGACTAAGAAACTCTTTTGTAAGTATTTTTTGCCTTAGTTTTGTTCGTACTGTATATTCAAATTATCAGTTTGTGTAGCTCGGTTGATCTCTGGACAAGGATTTAATGCATAAATTAGTTTGGAAATTACTTTGCAATTTCAGGGCATGACATGGGTGCACATGCTGTTACATCCACGCTGCATGAGAGCTATGGGTGAGAGGAGGTCTATGGGCAAGCGCCTGGCAAGGATATTTTGATTGGGTGGTGGGGGTCGGGAGCGTGCTTCCATTCATGTGGGGGAAGGGACATCATGCGTGAAGGATTCGCTCGAGAGGGCGTGGGAGTGAAGTTGGGCTTAAGATGGACGACGGACCATAAACCACCAGTACTTTTTTTTAGGCGAGAAAGATTTATTAGTTTTTTACGTTCAAATTTTGGAACTAACAGTAAATTTTCTTGATGCTTTGTTACTTAAAGTGTAAAAAAATTCTATTCAAAGTTTGTAACTAATGTCGTACTTATTTTAGATCCTTTGCAATAGATTGGTGTTCTTGTAGTATTATATAAACTTTGTTGTTAACTGTAGCTTGATGCCTTGGCCAACTATATGATATGTAGTTTAATTTTGCTCCTCTCAAAGCTAGCTTCATTTCAATTCTACCCATTACCACTCGTTCGTGCTGGAGATGAGATTAATGTGGCATACAATTTTTTCTGACATCTGAATAACCTAACGATGTACCAATGCTTTATGCTTATATTTTCAGGTCATACTATGGTCGAATCAACTATTTGTTTTTAGAAAATAAAGAAAACAAGTGTAGATGTAACTTTGCAATATTTTTGACATGCTAAAAGAGTGAAATGGACTACATTGGTTTGGACATACATACGTACTAAAACTTTGGAAAATCAAATGCACACAATCATCTTAATGAAAGTTGACCAAATATACTTTTCCCCATATATCTTATATAAATAACATATATTCAAAATCGTGCTCACATAAAACTCCACAACAGTATTTTGGAAGGACACATGTATGTCTTATTTTGCCACCGGCCCATTACAACAAAATAACCACAAATAATTAAGTATTTACTCGCTGAAACGTGGTGTGATCACTTTTAAGACATAATTATTTAGAGGTTCATAGTTCCCATGTGACCCACTGCAAGAGTACGCATGTTTGTTACTTAGAGTTGGATGCCACTCTTGTATTCAGAGCCAGCCGTAAAGCTTTCGGGGATGACATCATCGACGACACGGTAGCCACCATTCTTGACAAGGAAGCGGACGGAGAAGGGGCCCTTGAGCGGCGCCTCACTTTTGAGCGTCCAGGTGTTAGCCGACGACTCCTTGAGGGCCACCCAGTCCTTGCCGCTCTTCTCCTTGACCTCCACCTCAGAGATGGCAATGTTGGTGACGAGCTCCAGACTAGTGGCGCTAGAGCTCTTACCGACCTTGAAGGTGAGCTCGGTGGCACATGAGCCAATGACCAACAATGCCGCCACTGCCACGACGAGCCGGTAGGAGGACAAGGAGGCCATTGGCTAGCTAGCTAGTTTGTTGGTGTAATCTTTCTTGTTTCTTGACTGGTAGAAGGATGGATCGATGTGTTTGGGATCCATGTTGCAGCTAGGTGCGTATTTCAGGCGGAGGGGAAGGGGGGGGGTAAGAAAACCAAGCATGGACGAACGGTGCAGCGTGGAGATCGTTGGTGGGCTTTTTCGTTGAGGGACTCTGATTCAATTGCTATATATAGATGCGAGTTGGGTAGTCCCGGTTGTTTATCTGGTGTAGGGCATGCAGACCTCCCAAAAAGTAGCTATGCTGTCCCATATCTTCTCTACTAATTATTTTAACTTAAAAATAATGACAATTAATCACCTCCTCATGTTCTGTTCATGGACGATGTGGACCAACGCATGAACAAATTAGGGGCGAAGGTGCTAGTGGAAGACAGAGGGGTGGCAGAGCCAATGGTTAGGAGTGATGGCAAGGCACCGAAATGCACCGTGTGGCACGCATAGTAGACTTGACAGAGGGGCAACCAGCAGATCGATGTTAATGGCACCGTGGCGGTGATGCAGGGGCTCAGGTGCTGGCCCGTTGCGGTTCTGCGACTCGGGACATAGGTTAGCATCTGTATCTAGATGGTGTTGATGTTAATTAATATGGTAGAGCGCGCCTAGCTGGATATCGAGCAGGGAGACTAGTCGTTGAAATAAATTTGACAGAAATAAAAGATGGCAAATCGATGAGGCATAGGTGCGAAGGAGCGCGTGGCCTTAGGGAAAATAATTCTGCAAGTCTAGGTCCCATTGTAGATCATGCTTCAAACAAGTGTACAATTTAAATTCAATTTATTTTTAATTGGTGGGTGCATATGCTGTTACAGTCATGCAGCATGAGAGCTACAGGTGAGCGAAGGTTCATGGGCAAGCACCGCGGAAGGATGGTGGATGGACTTTGATCGGGAAATGGGGGTCAGGAGGGCATGCTTGATATGGTTGTGCCGGATGCTAAAGTATTGTCTCCCTATGACTCTTTATGAACTAGAGCCATTGGTCGATGGTGCAGAATGATTCTTAAACCATTAGTTGAAATAAGAGTGATGCTCTCTGTTGATCCAAATATCCAATCAGCCATGTTCTTCCGTCGGATTTTCGCTAAATTCTCTTCAAAGTATGGCACAACTTATTTTTCTGCCCATTGTGGCAACACCTGACAACCTTCCTTGATGATGAGACATTGGAACTCCGATAGGATTGGTCTCAGACATATAATTGATACAGAACTCAATAACCTCCTCATTCATATAACCTTCAATGATGCTCCCCTTCAGTGACTCTATTCTAGACTTACGACTTTAGAATTCCCATGTACCCTCTTACAGGGACATTTCCTTTAGAAAAGTCAGGCCACACAATTTTGTTTGTTTGACAAGATAAATAGGAAAATAAACCATAATATCAAAGAAAGACAATGAAAAATACATCTCCAGGTGACAGAGGGTTTTGATAATATCTTCCTGCAAGCCAACAAGAGAAACTAGATCTATAACCTTTTGACCGATTGTTTTGAAGAAGGTGCATAGATGCATGATCGTGCGAGGACTTCGATTGGAAGAATATTTTTTATAGCAATTGGTAAGAGTTATGCAATTAGTAGCTGACAATTAGTTTTAGATCATCGAACAAAACATACTTGTCCTTGTTGAATAGCTCGAAGGAACTTTTATATCTTTCAAGCAGGATAACATCTGGATCTTCTCATCCTTCGACAAGGTATGGCAAGTTAGAGGGAGGTACACTCTTTCTGTGTCTGGATTAGTTACTAGTGCGAGTTCACTTCAAATATTCATCTCCTGTAAATCTATATGTGTGCTCAATCTGGCTTTCTAGGAATAATCAGTAATAGCCTGATCAAACTCTCACACACATTTTTTTCTATGTGCATCAGATCAATATCCTTCCAGTATGGTAGTCATCAGAATATGAATTTTTTTTTCTATATACTCTTGTTATTTGTCTTAGTACGTTTCTTTTCTTCCCAAACTCATTTCGTATGTCCTTCACCACGTCATGCACCTTCTCTCCAGTTAAATCCGATGGAGCAGGGAGGAGCTCTTTCTTACTCTCTTACTATTGAAAATTTTCTTCCTTCTTCTATACGAGTAACGTAGCAGGAGCCATATCTCGCATGTAAACCATCATTTTGTCGACTTCTATAGCCACTTATTGTGTGTATTTTTCATATAATCTGAGCAATCCTTCATTCCTTTCACAGTTTGTCTTGAAAGTTTACCAAGTGTCGGGTAGTCATTAATGGTGCAGAATGATAGGGTATGTAGATTGAAGTTCTCCCGACCATATACATCCTTAGTTTGCATACTGCTTCTCCAAAGTATTTCTAGGTCATTGATAACAGGCTCCAAAAATACATTAATATTATTGCCGAGCTGTTTTAATACTTTGATTGACAAGCATATCATGATGTACTTCCATTTGAAGTACAACCATGGTGGTAGGTTATAGTTTACAATAAGAACTAGCCAAGTGCTATGAGAACAGCTCGTATCTTCGAAAGGATTCATGTCATTCGTACATAAACACAGCCTCATGCTGCGAATTTGGGTTATTTTCTATCGATATTTCTCTATCGAATCGAATCTGCAAAGTGTCTAAACATACAACCGGCCCTTTCATTTGTGGCATGCCAACGTACTAACTTTGTTTCTTTGGGATTGACAAAGATTCTCTTGAAACAATCAACGATAGGTTGATTGCACACAACCTTCTTCGGACCACCCCTCTTTGACTTTTTTCCTTCATCATAACTTTTCTTTCACTTGTATCAAGAAGACTTGCACACAAGACAAGCCTCTAAGTTGGCTTATTCAATGTAGTACAATATGTAGTCATTTTAGCAAGCGTGAATTCTATGAACTTCTAACCCCAAGGGACACAAAACCTATTTTGCTTCACATGTCGTCTTGGGTAGTGTGTTCTCCTCTAGAAGCGGATCCTTCAATAAACCGCAACAATTCTATGAAACTCTTGTCTGTCCATCCACTATTTGCCTTTAGCTTCACTAGATCTAGGGTAGGAGCTATTTGTTTGTGTTTTGCCTTGCATCCAGTGTATAGATCTGTCTCTGAATTATTGACCAACCGGGTGAATTTCATAGAATCTTTGTCATTGTAAGGTGAGGGTATGTATATCAACTTTGTCGTCTGTGTATCCTGGTTAGTTCTAGACAAAGATTTAATACACAATCTGCTTGAAATTTTGGTTGTGAATTTCCGAACAAGATATGCCGCAGGTTTTATTTCTTCGTGTTGGTTTTGGTTGGTTTGCGCTAGTTAACCATGCGTTTGTGAGGTTTTTGGGCTCGGTTATTCCTCAGTAACTGCGCCATTTATTTTCTTCTTAGATGAAAACACGCGCTCCCTATGAATGCATCCCCATCTTTCTAGAAGGCATATATAGTTTCAGCTGTTGATGGGGAGCATGTTGCTTCAAAAAAATTTACAATGCCATTCAGAATCAAGTGTTCAACTGATGAATTACCCAATTCCTCAAAATAAACATACTCAGTCATGGTGTAGTAAGTTTTAATACTTCCGATGCACACATCATCGCACTCGCCATTGAGTAAACGTATAAGCTACTTTCTGAATATTCTTCCGCTCGCTTGTGCTACATTGACAGCTGCTGCAGCAGCGCAACTGCACTTGTGTTTCTCTGTGTTGCTGCCAGCATGCTAATAGCTAAACCATTTGAACTGCATGTGTCCCATAACCGAGAAGAAACTGAAGTATCTCTAGGGTTCCCAATGATTCACAATCCTAGAGTTGAACATACTACTAATAATTTTGACGTAACAGTACAAACTATATATATTAGCTAGCTAGTGAATGAGACCAGAATTTTATGAAGGCGCTTATTTATGTTTGCATAAATATATAATTTATAGCCATGTTTAGAAGTACAAAAGGAGGAGCAAGGCTGAAATTGAGTCTTAAATTTCTTGACAGGGTTCCACTCGCGCGCGTCGATCTTCTCCTTATCCTCTCATGCGCCTCGCCCCTCCCCTCCTCCTCCGCCATGTCCTCCCCTGCCCCTCCCCCTCCCCTTCCGGCCCCTCCCCCGTCGCCTCCTCCTCCATCGCCCTCCCCTCCCCTTCCCCCTCCGCCCCCCTTTCCCAGCCAATGAGCAGCGGCGTCCGCGACGTGGGCCTCCCCGTGGGCGACAGGGCGCAGCCCCTCTACTCCCCTCTTCTTCTCCCTCTCCGTCGGCCTCCCACCGGTGACGCGTAGGTCCGGTTGAGTGGAGCTCAGGAGTGCCAGATCTGATCGCCTGGACCTTGCGTGCCACTGGATCTTGTGACGGCGACCTCGCGGCGGAGAGGGCCGCCGATGACCTCGGTACGAAGAGGGACCCTGGCAACAACCTCAGCGTGGAGAGGGATCCCTGCGGTGACCTCGCGCGGAGAGGGACCCCGGCGACGACCTTGGCGGATTGACAACAGGCAGGACTGGGCAGAGTGAGTTCGTGCATCTTGCTTGTGTAGTTTTTCATCTTACTGGTGTTGGTCTGTGATTGATGGGGATGGGGATTGGGATTGTTGTTGATCTGTGATGGATGGGGATGAGAATTATTGTTGTTGTTGATCTGTGATGGATTGGATTAGGGACTGCTTGAATGGGGTGGCTCGAAAGCATCGGCTCAGCATAGCGTGGAGCCGGCTTCTCCTTTTTTTTTTGAATCGGGGAGAGCACAAAGGTGTCAGTTTCACGACCGGCACCAATGACCTAGTGTCTTTGGTGCTGACCAATTGGTGCCGGTTGGAAAACCGGCTCCTATTGCCGGTTCCCAACCGGTACCTACAGGAGTTTGTGTACTAGTGAGTTGTCTAGTATTAATAAAATAAATTGACTGGAAGGTTTTAGAATAGAAGTTCTGGTGTGAAACCCCCTGCACGCTTGGAATTCTAATTTTTCAGAAATTAGAAATGCCTGATGGAAAATAATTCCGAAACCGGATGTTTCGATTCTAGTACTGGAAGTTCCTATAGATATGAGAACTTTGGCTAGGAGTTGCAAAATTTTATTGTAAACAATACTTCGTACATGACAAATGCCAAACCACTTATTCTGGCAACTCTGATATATAGATCAATATAAATGAATGTTTGTTGTTTTTAATAGGAATGGTCCTATAATCTTTTAAAAGGAGTAAGGGCGTGTTTGATAGTACTTGAGCAGTGCAGATGGCAAACGAGATCTGGCAATGGTTAATCCTGAACCAAAAACAAAGTCACTGCAAATAAGTGATCCATGTAATTGATTGCTTCTGAGAAAGTTGCCTGAAACATCAAAACCAGATAGTCTCAAGCGTTACTGGTGTTTTTATCCTGGTTTTCATACAGAAAATATTCCCCATTAGTGCAGCAACATATAGCTAGTAGGCAGTATGCCGGGTAAAAAATATTCTATACAAATATTCATACACCTAAATAAATTGAAGTATATATGGACTTTAGAGCTACGATCATGCGCACAGTACTGGATAAGCTTCCATGGTGCAATTCTAACACGAATCGCAGTATATATATGACCTTCGCAGCATTGTTAACGTTATAGTTTCACAAAAAACGGACGACACATTCCCTGGAGGTTCTACATCACCGCAATTCCAAAGGCCTCCCAGGCCAAAGCATGGTAGATGGTGCTTCGAGCTAATTTCACATACATTGATATACCTAGGAGGATGCAATTGTAGTGAGTAAATCATACTACCTCCTTTTTAATATTCATGATACCGTTAACTTTTTAACAAACGTTTGATCATCTATTTTATTCAATATTTTTTTGCAAATATAAAATAATTAAGTCATATTTAAAGAACATTTGATGATAAATACGGTCACAATAAAACAAATGATAATTACATCTGTCACAACCCTAATTTTAAGTACAAGCTATTTAAGATTATTTATCTCCATTGTAGGTTGCATATTATATCATTTGCAT
This sequence comes from Oryza officinalis, assembly GCA_008326285.1. NCBI lineage: Eukaryota > Viridiplantae > Streptophyta > Magnoliopsida > Poales > Poaceae > Oryza > Oryza officinalis. Next base: position 32,200,312 of record BDMV01000007.1, on the reverse strand, counting down.
TAGCTTCTACATTCAAATAAATTTTGAAAGCAAAGCAAAATTCTATTCGGCAAATTGAACCAACATCTATTAGTGCATTAAGTTGAACAGAAAGGTATAGATTTTATAATTTATTCAAATACTAGATTATTTATCAGGGTTTAATATAATTTTTATAGAATTTTTACGCTTAGTTTTGACCTTTTTAAAATTCAATTTAGTTCAAAGCATACCCCTTTTCATAATTTTGCCAGAATTAAAATATTTCAATTTTTTTAGTGAAACTTTGAAAAATAGAAACTAGGTAACTCAAGATATCTTCACACCAGACCACATAATTTTGGCATTTTTCTAACTAGTTGAAACTATTTAACCAAGAATGAGAGAATGAAAATTCCTAAAAATAGCATCATTATTTTGTTACCTTTGTTCCTCACCCATCTCTCTCTCAAATGCATAGACCATCACGTCCTATGCCCACATGTCATTGTCCCTGGGCTAGCTCCACCCTTGATGCACACAAAAATCATGTGGGACCCACCAGAGGCATGCGAAGAAAGATGCCGACACGACCTCATGCCGTGGCACTGCTCCTCTCTTCTTCCTTCGACTCTAACTCTCCTAGCTGCTCTCTCTACTCACACTTCATCCCAGAGCCAAGAAAACACCGTGGGAGAGCTCTTCCTCGTCCTCCTCGCCCTCATCTTCTTGCCGGTCGCTGGGAAGACGCCATCACCACCACCCAACGGGTCATCATCGTCGCCATCTTTCTTGCGTTCTCTACTCACCTCAGTACGCCATAGCTTGTCCTCTGAGCTCATCCTTTTTCTCGCAGCCGATCTCCGGGAACGCCGACCTCACCGAAGCTCGTCCACCATTGGCCGACCTCTTGGTAAGCTTCCTGTGAGCCTCAGGGTGCTCTTGCATGCCTCTCTTTAGTCGGATCGCGAACGCATTGCCACATGCACTTGCAGCCCGCAAGCTCCCGGCCATCTCCGGCCACCATCAGATGGGTGGAGTAGACGAATGGAATTGCAAAGACTGGCTGTATATTTTCTCTTTTTACCTCGCCCCCATTCGAGCAGCTGTTTGCCGCCGATGAGCTTGAGTTCGAGCTCAGCCATGGCTCTACTCTGTCTCTGCCGCGTTGGAGAAGAAGCTAGAGCTTGTTGTAAGTTTTGGCAAATCCCAGGGTTCGATTTGCAAAAGTACAATCCAAAAGAAAATTTGGAAAAAACTAAAAAATAAGCAAATTTCAAAAATCCATAAGTAATTCATTTTAACTCATTTTTGAGTGAACCAAATTTATGTGCATTCATAAATTTGTTTTCTTTATGTTTGTAAAATAAAACTTTCTATCTTTTGTACAGAAAATGTCACTAAAATTGTGAGTAGTACAAAAACACTTATTTTGCACCTAGGACTTGTAAATTCCCTAGGAAATTAATGGTTAATCCCAAAATTTTGAAACCACTGCTGTTCATCTTAGGAATATGTAATATTTTATTTGGGATAGAAGAATTTGACAAAATTACCTCCTAAAACAAGTCTAAACAATTAAGTAATCCTCTTTTTTTGTTGAATTTGTAAAATTCATAACTAAATCATTTTAACTCCAAATGCAGTGAACCAAGTTTTGTTATAACCAGTGAGTTATCCTATTTTAATTAAAAATGATAGCACTTGTGAAATCTAAATAGAAAATGATAGCATCTGTTATGACCTTGGAGAGTTCATATGTAATTACAGAAATGCCATTTTTAGTATATATGGCTTGTTATTTTTATAACTCCCGAACCATCAATGTAAATGAGATGATTCTTTTTCCTAAAATAATTTTATCATATTCCTTACCTACTTTAATTAGGCCATGATTTATAGAGCATGTTGCATATGCATGTTTATTTGAATCTTATTTGCATTTTTGCCTCTTATCGGTAGATTTGGAGAATTCAGAGTACGTGGAGCAAGACTCTGAGATTGAATGTGATTTCTCACAGCAGCAAGGCAAGCATCTAAGCATACAGAACACATATTTTTACTAAAATGATTTGATTGCCAAACAATATATATGCATGTTTTGATTTACTCCAAAATTATCGGCGGTGGTTGAAATTGTTCATAACCTAATTGCTACATATCCTTTCTTGTTTCATTGTTATCAATTATCCTTGTAGCCTTTGAATGGATGTACTTGGGAATGTTTTATTATTTTACTGATGCTTCGCCATGCTTACCTATAGTGTTGTTAAAAATCGATGGATGGAGCCATTGATTGAACTTATTCACCATCTGCGATTTATGGGCATAAAATCTGATTACTTCACTAAATGATTAATATGAAAACATGCTTTAACTTGGACAAGTGATAGGGCGATGATAGGATTGTGGTTTTCCCTGATGCGAGTAGCCTCGTCTGGGTTGTTAAGGACCGAACATGTTGACATCTATTCAAGCACCTTACGTACTTCCACACGCCGGGCATGGGACGACTTGACTTAGTACTATGTTGCACTGTGATCATCTACACTTCGCTGGTCATTCGCGAGGGTGGTTTTCCCTTTGGAGTGCCCCGGGTGTGCCTGGTTTTGGCAGGGGGTTTCTCCCGCGATGGTGAGCCCGCCTCAGCTACATCACACACATGTGGTTAAGTTGTCGGGGGCCTAGGCGTGGTTTAGGTAGTTGGGGTGTGACTAGGAAAGGATATGTTATGAGCTTGTATCACTTGTAGGTCACACCTGTGTGCGTGTGAAACATTTAATCCTTGTTCATTTATTGTGGGTAAAGATGTACCCCTCTGATCAGAGTAAAACTATTCGAATAGCCGTGTCCATGATCACAGGATGATCTCTTGATGTGTTAGTCAGTCTATGTTAGCATCAAACTTGGGTTAAATGGCTTGGTTTAATATTGGATATGGTGATAGTTATGTTTGTAATCCATGGTTGGGCAATGGTAGCCCATGTATGGTGATGAGAGCATCGGTTGTGCTCATTTGTGATTCAATTTTAGATTTACATGCCGGCTGTCCAAAAATTTCAGATTATGCTATCATACAAATGCTATGTTTTCAACTTACTATTTGCTCAATTAAATTGACTTTATGCAAAACTTGAACCATTGTACCATCTTTTTAAGGTAGAAGTTTGCATACTCCTCTCTTCTATGTGTATATATATTAATGTGTAAGACTTGCAAGTACAATCTTGTACTTAACCCGATGCCTACAAATTTCAGACGAGGATATCGGCGTGGTTGATTGTTCTTACTACCCTACCGAGGGCGGTAAGGGTAGTGAGTAGCCTTTTCAACTTGGCTTTTGCCCCGATTGGTTGCCCTTGTGGGATGGACGGCAAACCACGAGTTATACTTTTGCTTATGTGACTTTATGAAACTTTCGCTGCTATATTTTGTGTTGTAAGATGGGCTGTTGAACCCCATTATGAAATATGTATCTTGTTGTCCTTTTTTCTATATTTATGCATTCGTGATGTTTATCAATTGCTTGTGATGAAAGTGCAAGGCTAGTCACTCTTTCTATGGACTAGCTAAGCATGAATATGAATTTTGAGCAATTGAGATGTTGTAGAATTTTAGCAATTTGAGTCAAGTCTCCTGAGATGTGTAACATATTTGGTCACCGCCTTCGTGTAGTTTGACGGGTATGTCTTAGGCTGAAGTTGACTGGCATGTTGAGTCCGAACAATATCTCCTTTGCTCATTATTCGGCATTATGAATTTTATATCGAATGGTGTCAATTTGTGATCATGGGCACATTGAGATATGAGTGGCTATTTGTGCGTGTATGGATCCCACTCATCCAAAATTATATGGTGGTCACAAATTGAACTGGACGATATAATTTTCGGGTGCCCACAACATCAATTTTTGAATAAGACGAATTGTCAAACTATAATGAAAAGTTAATGACGTCATATATATTAAAAAACAAAGGTTGTATGTTATATATGTCGATGATGTCTACCCACTTTTGAAGACATCGTTGCATTCATGTACATATATTGAGTAAATAGAAAATACAGTATTATATAACATATCTATTGTTTGTCGATATGATTACAAGGTACAATCTTTAGATCTGATGTTCTTATCAGAGTTAAATCCGTTAACAATTATTTAAGGAGAAGTTGGAATTTGTCCCACCACCCTATGTCTTTCTTTTCAATTTATTTTATCATCTGAATTTATTAATTATGTGACTAACAGTTAGAGGCTGAAAATGCAACAAACATTTCCATGATTAGAAACAACTCAGTGTATGAGATCTACGTACTACTTATCCATCTGTTGCATATATATATTCGTAGATATATTGGTGAATACCGTTATTGTCTATGTTTAATTTGTGGAGGCTAGTAGCGAATGAGTAGACACTAATATATAGGATGTTTATTATTAGCAACAACAGAAGGGCTGAGAATCGCAGCAACTGACTTAGTCACATTAGCAACTGAACAGTTGGCCAATGTTGTTCAATAGTTTAACAACATATCTATCTATAGATGGCTATGGCATTCTACTGGCCACGGGTATGGTGGATAATGTTAAACAGCGCACGCGAAGCATTAGATGAGCAGACGTCTCCGTAATGCTTTATGTGGGAGTAGCAACACCAGGATTCCCAATGCCTCTTAAGCCTAACTAGTAAAGGATGTGTACCTAAAGATGGTTATACACAAGGAAGCACATGTATCGAAAGGCCTTTCAAGATGATAAATTTTAGAATACGAGTGAAAGTATCTTCAGCTTTTGGCTGAGCTATAGCCTTGGCCTATATATATAGTTCACGAATGGAATGTATGATCCAACACTAGCCTAATGTCTGTATTTCATAATTGCCCTGCTTGGTCGGATATATTAGACCCCACCACATCAGATAGTCAGTGTCTTAGCAAGTTGACAATCGAACGAGGACTAAAGATGAATGACATTTGACAAAATTCAACTAAACAAAACCTAATTATTTTTTAAGGTGTACATAGCTAGTTATAGAGAACAATAAAGTTAGGGATAGGGTGTAGTTCGTGGAGGTGGAGAGAGGCACTCCCAAGATGAGCTTAGTCTATTTTGAGGCCTAAGGTCCAAGTTTGGTTTCAGCAACAACACTGTCTTGTTTTAATGATTCCCGTTGACTAAGGATAAATTTGGATGTGAGGCCAGATGTGTTCGAAAGGTGACAACACAAGCTTTCCAACAGGTCCAAGACCACCCAAATCGGGTTGGCATGAAGGCGCTAGGTCGGTTTGAAGTGAGTGCTGTCTCCGAAGGTCAAACTGGATTCCAAAACTAGTTGGGCTTGAATATCTTGTAGATCCTCCATTCATCTGATGAATTCTTTGGTAATGTTTTATATTTATCATGCTTAGTTGTATACCTATACTCGATGGTCATATCATCCTCCTCTACTTGTTTGGAAACCATATTCAGTTTCTTGTCACAAATGTCATCATAAGAGAGATCACATGAATAAATAGCAAACAAGCAATCGTTGTGTAGCATCATATGTTCCCTGTAAATCCAATTTACGTTACGAGGAAGCCAACTCATCTTACTTAATGAACATGTCTTAATATCATAGTGAGACTTGACCGTAGAATCTAATAGTGCACAACTCTCCCCTTCTTGAATACTGTCATCGATTTTCACAACAAGGTTAGGTAAATTTATCCCAGTAGCATCAACATTGTACGATCCATTTATTTCTCACATTTTTCAATATTTAAAGGAGTATTCATATTTGAACATATATAAAGACGACGCATCATATAATCTACTCTATTATTATATTTACCAATGACATCATAGATATTCCAAGATAAACATGGCAAAACATAATGTTTCTTCTCTAAGGTATTTAGATCACAAAGAACATCAAATTCGATATAACCAGGGCCGGTCCAGATATCTTAGGGGCCTTTGGAGACATAAGAGTTGGGGCCTCGAAAGCTATACTAGCTAAGTGTAAAGTACTCCCTCCGTCTCATAATAATTTATTTTTGATTTTTCCTATTTGTTCTATCCCATAATAATTTATTTTCAATTTTTCCTACTTGTTCCAAAATAAGTTTATTTTTAATAATCATTACATGGGAGTGTGTGAAAGTAAAAAATAATTTTATAGAGAGTAGATAAAGTGGAAAACAATTGTATTGGGATTTGATAAAATAGAGGTGTTGTAGTTTTTTTATTTTGTATTGGTATGTGTGGGGTGGGTGAAAAACGAATTTATTTTGGGATGGTTGGAGTACTTAATTAGTTCACTTTTTATCATCAATATTTTTCATCAATAAACTTTTAATATTCGCTCAAACAAAATGAAGTATGTGCATAGATTTCTCTCCGAAAATAAAGTGATTGGTTAAAAATGTATGATCAAATGGAGCATTTATTACATTGTGGAAATACAAGATTTAGTAAGTTATAACCAACAATTTATTTTTTATAATATTACCACAACACTAGAAAATATAAGAAAAGTATAATTTATACTCCATCCATTAAAAAAAACCTAGAATATGATGTGACTGATATGCTACGAATCTAGACAAATATATGTCCAGATCCATAGTAGTAGAATGCGTCATATCCTGTTCATTTGTTTTTTGGGATTGAAAGGACTATGTAGCACACGTACTATAATCACATACAATTATTTCTACTACCAGTAATACTCTGAATAAAATCATTGACAAAAGTGTTCATATTATTTCAATATTTTTGGGATCTAAATCAATGTAAGTGATCATTCGTTCATTAATAATATATATTTTTTAGATAGAGCCATGCATGCACGCTAAACCAACCAACGTACTACTGATGAGTAAACCAGCTAGCGATGAAATCAACTAGCAGTAGTTATATAGAGTAAATTAACCTATTATATACACGCCGAGGGGACCTTGACTCAGCGGGGCCCAAGGCAGTTACACCGTCCGCCCTGCCGCAGGGGCGGGTCTGGATATAACCTAAAGTACACCAACTATTGGGAGCTTTGAGTTTATAGTCGCCGACTAATCAAACGAGGACTGTAGACAAGGTGAATGACAGTTAACCAGCTAAACAAAACATAATTATTTTTAGAGGTGTACATAGATATTTATAGAGGAAAATAAATCTAAGGATAGGGTCTGGTTCATGAAGGTGAAGAGAGATACTTTCGAGATGGGTCTACTCTATTACAAGGCCTAGGTTCGGTTTCAGCAACAGCATTATGTTTTTTTTAGATTGCCGTTGACTAGATGTATTTGGATGTGAGGCCAGCTGTGTTTGAAAGGTAACGACGTAAGATTACCGACAAGTTCAAGACCACTCAAATTGAAGTTGGCATGAAGAGGTTAGGTTGGTTTGAACTAGGTGTTATATCCACAGGCTGAACTGGATTCCAAAACTCGTATGGCTTGAATACCTTGTAGATCCTCCATTCATAGGATGAATTCTTTGGTAGTGATTTCTCATGTTTGGTTGTATGCCCACACTTGATGGTCACATCATTGGTAAAGATGCATGCATATTGCATTGCATGGCACATTTCATAGGAAGAACATAGTATTTGTCCTTGAATCTTGAGATGTTCGAGAACATAGCTCTGATGTGATGATTTGCTGCCCTGTTTAATATGCTGACATCCTTAGATGATAATACGTTACTTCCACTGCTTAGTAGTTACAATAGGTTGTCATATCTGAATATTAGCACGTACCTTGTTGACCCTGATTTCAGAGGCTGGTGGTGGACATATGGGGTGCTTCACTCCACCTGCTGTAGTTCAAATCGTGGTGTGTATGACTAGTTGTGCACACGTAACAACTTTTAGCAATTAAGAATAATATAGTAATGTCACTGATTTATTCTGGTCTCTTTTTTTTCGCGCATTAAACAAGTAAAAGGGTGCACGTATGATTACGAAAGTTGGTTGAATTAGTTGGATGACATTCATTTATACAACATTGGAGAAGTTGTACCGGTGAAATTGAGGAATATATCCTATGCACACAAATCTTTTTGTGTATGTACCATGCACAACAAATAAAAGATATCACCAAAAATTCTATAAAAAAGTACATGTATTTTTACGACAATTACATCGATGGGTAAAGTCTCATTTTCAAATTCATTATATATAGAAAAAAGATAAAATTCTGATAGATTTTTACGCACAAAACTGCCAGAATTTTACAGCTAAAATATAATGAATTTTAGGTTAAGTCTTTATATATAAGTGTAATACTATTGAAAGTGCTTGTATAATATTTTCTATATTTTTTGTGAAAATTGTTAGTTGATATGTACAGTATATGTATGAGAAGGCTTTTGTGGACACGATAGGTTCCCATGAAATTGTCACCAATTATCAATTATCAATTTCAAACGGTGACATTCCCCTCTTCCATCATATTATTTATCTTTGCTACAAAATGATCTGTTAGTGTGTTTGTCGAACAACAGTGGCACACAAAGATACATTAGGCAAGAATAAAGAAAAAATCTACATCTCCGCAATGAAATCAAAGAGGTGGATTTTGATAGCCGGGCTCCTCAGATTTGTGCTAAGAGCATCACCGACTGTATGTGAATAATTCCCCCCAAAATTGTGTTATTATATTTCTTAAACTGAAAATAGAAAGTGAAAAAACTCATCTCTCCAAAAGAAAGCTTAAATTTAATTCTCGAAAGCTAAAAGTGAGCCCTTCTGTTTAACTACCAACAGAAATCTCCCGTTTTCCACCATCGTTGCACGGAAAAAGATTGCATGACCCATCCATGCACTCCTCCCTGCCCCAATGCTGATCTCCCTCCCATGCACTCCTTACCTGATGCCCATCTCCCTCCCTGATGCCAACCTCCCCCAATATGGTTTACAAAACCATGCGATTATCACGGTTATCACGTACGAAAACCTTCTCAGTTTTTGAAACCACGGTATACCTCGTGGTAACTGCACGTGTTTCGCGGTAATCGCCAAACCGTGGGGTGACTGTAACCCCACCCAAAATGATTAGGTGAACCCTGTCCCCACCATCCCCTGTCAGCTCCCCCGTCCCCCTCCCCTCTAGCCCTCACTGCTGCTGCCCCACCTCTCCCTTCCCATGTTGGCCACCTCGCCCTACATGCCCTCGTCATGCTAAAAACAAGGAGATCAGTCGTCAAAGCAACCTCGTCCAAATGCTAGGATGATGAGTCTTTGTCGGATAACGACGATGAATTTATTTTTGAGGCGGTTCAAATAGAATACAGTCAATACATCAAAGAACCGAAGTGAGGAGGGTCTATATTTGGACATGAGTTGATTGATCAGGGAAGATTGGTTGGTCATTGGAGACTGTACAATGGCTATTTTTCAAAAGAACCTACATACCTTCCTGATCATTTTAAACGCAGGTGTCTAATAGTGAATAGTATTCCTTTCAATCTTTATTTGAATTAGTGATGCACGTTTTAATTCTTATTGCTAATTATTGTGTAGTTCTAGAATGAGAAGACCTCTTTTTACGCATCATAAATGCTTATGAAGTGCATGATGATTATTTTGTGCAGAAGAGAAATGCGGTTGGTATCCTTAGGCTATTGTGTTTGCAAAAGGTAATAGCGGTGTCACGTATGTTATGTTACATAATAGTAGAAGATGCAGATGATGAATATGTTCATATTGGAGGTAGTACTGTTATTGAGAGTCTTAAAAGTTTTGACGTAGCTGTTGATGAAGTTTCTAGGGAGGAGTACATGGGGACACCAAATGAGAATGATATAGATAGGTTACTTGCAGTTGAAGAATAAAGAGGATTTTTATGAATGTTAGGTTTTTTAGATTGTATGCACTGGGAGTGGAAGAACTACCCGACTGCATGGCACGGTCAGTATTAAGGGAAAGAGAGATTTCCTACTTTAGTTTTAGAAGCTGTTGCCTCACATGACCGGTGGATTTGGCATGTGATTTTCGGTTTACCTGGACTCATAATGATATTAATATGCTCCAATGGTCATCATTGTTTGCAAAGCTAGCTGAAGGGCAGGCATATAAAGTTAATTATAGCATTAAGGGGCATGATTATATTATGGGATATTATCTTCCAGATGGTATTTATCCTTTTTGGGCAACACTTGTGAAAAGCAGTCAGCTGCCATAAGGCAATAAGAGAAAATAGTTTGCTAAAGCACAAGAATCCATTAGGAAGGACGTTGAACAAGCATTTGGGGTGTTGCAAGCTTGCTTTGCTATTATCTATGGTCCAGCTCATTTTTGGGATCTAGTGACTGTGTCAAATAATGAGAGCTTGTGTAATCTTGAATAACATGATTGTTAATAACGAGCTTGATGATGATGAAGATTTACAATATGATGAGATGGGAGAATAGATGGATGGTTCCCATGAACGTATGTCTAAATTTAATGAGTTCCTTGCAAATTAAAAAGACAATTAAGACAAGGCAACTCATAACCTGCTACAAAAGGACCTTATCGAACATTTGTGGCATCGTCATGGAGACCAATGTTAGATGTGGATACCAATATTATTTGATGAACAACATTGTTATTTATTTAAATTTCACTAAACTCTTATTATTGAGATTGTAATAATTAGATATTCATATATACTTATTAATTAGTACCATATTATGCCTGTAATTAGAGATTGAGATATACTTATTATTTTAATTAGTGGTTTTCTGCTCATTTTCCTTATGTGTTTGTGTCAGTACAGTGCAATGGAAAAGATTATTATCTGTCTTGATGGAATGAGCTTACAAATTCATGATCAGGATAGTAATTTTGTTATGCCGTGCAGTAGTTTCAGGATCAAAATTGCTTTGAGTATGTATGTCATGTCAGTTCTGTGCATTTTTTTCAGAGATTATTAGAAGCAGCTAGCACCAGTACTAATAGCATAATGGCATGGTCCGTAGTAAAATTCTGCTTATTGAAGTTCAAAAACTATCAGGTTTCCAGCAGAACCAATCAAATAGCATTTCAGCAGCAGCAGCCGCTTCAAGCAGCAGCACCATCACCAGCACCAAATGTCAGCAGCAGCAGCAGCATCATTCGGTAGCAGCAAGCATCAGCAGCATCCAGCAGCAGCATCACCAAACAGCTGCAGCAATTTCCATCAGCAGCAGCACCACCAACAAACAGCATCAGCAGCAACAGACTGCATTGAGGAGCAGCAGCTAATTCCAAGCAGCAGCAGAAGCACCATGTACATCTCAGCAGCCATTCAATCCAAATTTTTCAAAAGATAACTAAATTTACTAGTTCATTACACACCTTTGCAAAAATAAGTACAAAATCTTGATAGCAAAAAAAACTATTAAAGCTGCAACCAAATTGGTGTAGACCTAAAGAAATTTGAGTGCTACTTGATGGAAAATGAAATAAATTTATGTTTAAGCCAAACATTGACTTAAAATACGATTCTTCACACTTTTACAGTAGTCATGCTCCTCAATGGACATCGCATTCGTACCTATCCTCAAAATCCTATCTTCTTTTACCATTCTCTTGAACTCAAACTTTTCTTTGTCCAGATCAATCCGCTGTTTATCAACTGCGAATGCAACTTTGTACTTCTCTGCTATTTGCTGCTCCTTGTCCGCATCAGCCTCTTTCTTCTTAGCCCATAAATGATTCAAAGCAGCATTTTGTGATTAATCCAACCGTTGACGTTGTGTTTGTTTCTCTTTCTTCCTCCCTTCAAGTCTTCCTGATGGTTGCATACTATCAGATGGAATAGGATTCTTTATCTCTCTTTCTTCCTCCCTTCAAGTCTTCCTGATGGTTGCATACTATCAGATGGAATAGGATTCTTTATCTCTTGAGGTACGCAGCTCTGAGGACCTGAAGGTACAGATGTAGCAAGAATAGATTGGGCATGGGTCTTCTCCTTCTTATTTATTTTTTTTGAGTTGCCTTCTAAATTCGCCATTCAATCCACTTTGGTCGGTCCTTTAAAATTTTGTAGCAATGCATGAACTAAAAATACCTATCTTTCTCGTCGTCCTTCTTATACAACATCGCAACTTGCAGAAGCTACATATATAATTACAAAAAAAGTTTGGCTAAAAAGTACCTAACTGATTTATAAGAATGATATATACAACAATTCAATTATCACCTGTCCTCAGCGTTGACATCACTTTGAGGCACTAGTACAGATCCTCTCATCCGTGACGGCCTGTAACTTAACTGGATTTTGTAGGCCGTCACAACGAATACATCTCAAACGGGCCTAAAAAGAGGCCGATTGAGATATGGTCGCACAGACATGTTAAATGTGTATAAAACTCAAGCCCGTCACAAATGACACCTATTAGTGATGGGCTCTAGTTTAGACCCGATTGAGATAACCTTCAATATCTCAATTGGGTCCTAAAAGAAACCCGTCACCGATGATAGTCATCTGTGACAGGCACCAACTTGAGGCCCGATTGAGATAACAATAATGCTAGTCACAGATGACATTCATCGGTGATGGGCTTTTATTTAGGCCCGATAAAGATAACTTATATGCCCGTCACCATTGTTATTTTTTGAACCGTTACAGATATTTATTGCACACTATAAATACCTCCAGATGCCTAGCGTAACTGTATCTCATTATTTACTATTTTGGTGGGAGGTTGAAGGGGGCAAATTTTACTTTTTTTCCAAGGAAAACAGAAAATTCATAAAGGTTAGTGAGAAATACTAATCAATAATTCAGAAAATTCATCAATTCTCATTAATTTAGCAATACTTATCTTATAAAATGTTTCTCTAATTTTTTTTCATTTTTGTAGTGATGGATCGAAGTTGGATGTATGTGAAAACTGTGAAACGTCATAGTCAAGAGTATAGAAATGGGGTATTAAATTTTATAAACGCCACGGAGGAGGATAGGAAAAGAAGAAACAACGATTACATGTGTTGTCCATGTGCAGATTGCAAGAATGAGAATATGTTTGATAGCCGAGTTGACGTACATGCTCATATGATACAATGAGGATTCATCGAGGGCTACACATGTTGGGTCAAGCATGGAAAGCAAGAATCAGGAAGTGGTGCAGCTGCAGACAGAAGTGGTGCACAAAATCAGGAAGATGAAGATGAGCATGACATGTTTGTACCTTCTCCATTGGGCAGTGAAATGGTTGATGTGGATCACGATCTACTAGAAGACATGTTACATGACGTTGAGGACCCAGCTTACAACGAGAGGGATTCCATGAAGTTCAGCAGGTTGGTCAGTGACTCGGAGACGCCTCTATACGCCGGATGCAAAGCAAAGCACACCAAATTGTCAGCTACCTTGGACCTAATAAAACTGAAGGCACGTAGTGGATGGACAGACAAGAGTTTCACAGATCTTTTGGGAATTTTGAAGTCCATGCTACCTGATGAGAACACATTGCCCGAGACGACATATAAAGCAAAGCAGGTTTTGTGTCCCCTAGGGTTAGAGGTTCGTAGAATTCACGCTTGTCAGAATGACTGCATATTGTACTGAAGCAATATGTGGACCTAGATGCTTGTCCTGTCTGCAAGGCTTCTCGATATAAGCGAAAGAAAAGTCCTGACGAAAGAAAGAAGTCAAAGCGGGGTGGTCCGGCGAAGGTTGTGTGGTATCTACCTATCATTGATCGTTTCGAAAGAATCTTTGCCAACCCAAAGGAAGCGAAGTTAGTACGTTGGCATGCCATGGAGAGAAGGAACGAAGGTATGCTAAGACACCCAGCGGATTCGATGTAATAGAGGAATATCGATCGAAAACACAAAGACTTTGCTGCCGACCCTAGAAACATGAGGATATGTCTGTGTACGGATGGCATGAATCCTTTCGGAGACATGAGTAGTACTCACAACACTTGGCCAGTTCTTATTTCAAACTTTAACCTACCGCCATGGTTGTGCTTCAAAAGGAAATACATTATGGTATGCTTGCTAATCCAAGGACCGAAACAACCGGGCAATGATATCGATGTGCTCTTGGAGTCTGTTATCGATGATCTTGAGATTCTCTATAAAGAAGGTGTGGAAACTTGGGACGCATATGGTCAGGAGAACTTCAAGCTACGAGTTCTATTATTCTGCACCATTAATGACTATCCCGCACTCGGTAATCTTTTCGGACAAACAGTGAAAGGAAAGAAGGTTTTCTCCGACTATATGGAACATACACGCAGCAGGTGGTTGAAGAAATCATGAAAGATGTATATGGGTCATAGGAGGTGGCTCCCGCTACATCACGCATTTAGAAGGAAGAAGAAAATTTTCAACGGTAAGAGAGAATTTCAGCCTGCTCCCAAGGATTTGTCCGGAGATGAGGTCCACAACTTGGTCAAGGACATAACCAATGAGTTTGGAAAGAAAAGAAAACATATTCAGGAGGGTATGTGGAAGAAAAGTCTATATTTTGGCGACTACCTTACTGGAAAGATCTTGAGGTCCGTCATTACATTGATCTCATGCATGTAGAAAAGAACGTGTGTGAGAGTTTGGTTGGCCTGCTGTTGAATATTCCCGGGAAAACAAAGGACGGGTTGAACGCGCGCCTTGATCTACAGGAAATGAATATTCGCAGTGAACTCCAGCCCGTAACAGATGCAGAGACAGGTAGAGTATAGTTCCATCCAGCCTGCCACACACTGTCGAAGGATGAGAAGATCGCAATGTTATCTTGCCTGAAAGATATTAAAGTTCCATCGGGCTATTCAGCGAGGATAAGTAAGTACGTCGAATTAGACGATCTATAACTGATTGGAATGAAGTCTCACGATTGCCACATGTTAATCACACAGATCTTGCCAGTTGCTATCAGAGGCATTCTTCCACTCAAAGTCCGTCAAACGATCCAACGTATGTGTGCCTTTTTCAATGCAATCGGATAGAAAGTTATAGATCCTGAAGATCTAGATGGGTTGCAGACCGATATTGTCAATACCCTCTGTCACATGGAGCAAACAAAACTATGTGGCCCACCTTTTCTAAGAGAAATGTACCCGTTCGAGAGGTACATGGGAGTTCTGAAGTCGTACGTTCGGAACAGAGCAAAACTGGAGGGGAGCATCATTGAAGGCTACATGACCGAGAAGGTTATTGAGTTCTGCGTTGGTTACATGTCCGAGGCCGATCCTATCGGAGTTCCAGCGTCTCGTCACGAAGAAAGGTTGTCAGGTGTTGGCACAATAGGGAGGAAAAGAATTAGGCCCGATCAAGCTTCCTACGCGCAGGCTCATTTTGTTGTGCTCCAACATATGGCAGAAGTTGCCCCATACTTTGAGGAGGACTTAGGGCAATCGGAGATGTGGATTAACAGAGAACATAACTCTCGGTTCAATGAATGGTTCAAGAATCGTGTTACACTGCCGACGGATATCCCAAATGAGATAGTACAGTTGTTGGGGACGGGACCGTGTTGGGCCATAGACACATGGCAAAGATACGATATTAATGGATACATATTTTACACCATCAAACAAGATGACAAAAGCACAGTGCAAAACAGCGGAGACCGTATAGATGTATTCTAGGATCAAGTTGGGTCGAACACATACTACGGCCGCATTGAGCAGATCTAGGAGCTGAACTACGTGAAGTTCAAGGTTCCTTTAGTAGATCTATCCAAGGTTGGATACACCGACGATGCCGTTAGGTGAATATACGCACTGGTGTTCCTTTAGATCTATCCAAGGTTCCTTTAGTTCGATGCCGTTAGGTGAATATACGCACTAGTGTTAAAGTCGAGAAGGAAGGTTTCACTTTAGTAGATCTATCCAAGGTTGGATATGCCGATGAACCATTCGTACATGTGAAACAGGTTGAGCAGATTTTCTACATAAAAGACCCTACAAACAAGAAGATGCACATCGTGAGGAATGGCAAGCGCCGAATTGTTGGTGTTGACAATGTCGTCGATGAAGAAGAATACAACCAGAATTTTCATGAAAGACCTCACATCGACCTTGATGATGATCCCCAAGAGTCTGTGGCATATACTCGATCAGATCATACGGAAGGCATAACCTTGTGACCGATCCTGTTGTACTTATTTGTTCTATTATTTCTTGTAACGAATGAAGTATTCTGTATTAGTAAATAGCCTTTTGTTAATTTGGTGCAGTTTGTATTGGTATTTTCTATTAGTATTTTGTATTATTTATTGCAGTTTATGAAAATAATAATTTAGTTAATTTGGTGAATTATTTAGTTAATTTAGTGAATTATTGTACTTTAGGTAATTATTTTTTGAAATAAATGAATTATTTTACTTTAGTTAATTATTTTGACTACAGGTCAACAATGGTCAGCAAACAAATGTAAACATTATTTGTTTCGCCTTAAATAATCTTATTACGGTCAACAAACATCACAATCGGGCCTACACTAGAGCCCCGGATGAGTCGGATGAGTCATCTGTGAAGGG
Source organism: Oryza officinalis (assembly GCA_008326285.1). NCBI lineage: Eukaryota > Viridiplantae > Streptophyta > Magnoliopsida > Poales > Poaceae > Oryza > Oryza officinalis. The sequence continues at coordinate 32,183,917 of BDMV01000007.1, read as the reverse complement.
CAGTAGTTTACTACCCGATTGAGATGTCAGGCAGTAAACTACTGCCCGTCACAGATGACTCATCTGTGACAGGCTCTAGTGTAGTCCTGATTGTGATGTTTGTTGACCATAGTAAGATCAGGGTTCTCTCCCTTAGATCTACATCGAAAATTTTTCTCAGTCCCGCCACTCCAAGAACCCTAGCACCGCCGCCCTCTGAGAGCTCGCCGCCGCCGTTGGCCGCCGTCCCCGAGCCCTCTTGCCGCCGGCCTCCCCGACCTCCGCCGCCGCCGTCTTCCTCCCCAACCCACCGCCTTCCCCGACCTCTGCCACCGTCTTCCCCGACCTCCACCGCCGGTCACCTCCTCCCCATGCTGCCGGTAAGCATTTTGTACTTTTTAAAATTTTTCATATAAGAAATTTGTGATATTAGCAATTTGTTATATGTGTGATGTGTGAAATTTGTGATTTTAGCAATGTGTGATATGTGTGAAATTTGTGATTAGTAATTTGTGATATTTGTGAAATTTGTGGGACTTAGGGTGATATTTGTGAAATTTTTGATAATGTAGACTTAGGGCAATTAGGGCAATTTATTTGTGAAATTTTTGATAATGTAGACTTAGGGCAATTTTTGATATATACTAATGTGGGACTTAGGGCAATTTATATGTGATATTTGTGAAACTTTTTATGCAAAAATGTAGATGCAATTGATTGTAGTGTAGATAGTAAGTACGTTATCAAATCAGCATAGAATACGAGGTGCTCCGGGTGCCAACAAACTTTAATAGGAAATTTGTGGTGTGGTTTAGGAAATTAATTAATTTTGTTATTTTGTAAGTTATTTAAACGATGTCTTAGCAAGGTGAACCAATGTCGATGACAAGTAGTGGGCACGAACTCCTAGGACAGGGAACAAAATCCCTAAGGAACGGTACACCATAACAAAGGTGAACCAGGTTGGATTGCCGACCCGTCCCCGGAATGTTTTGAGCAGGTTTAGGTCGATCTGCAGTGTCGTAGGAAGGGAGAACTTCACAATTCTGGTGGATGACATCAAGTAAGTACCCGAAGCAGAGAAGAACGATGCTTGGCTAAAATTCAAGGAAAGCTTCGAGTATCCTGCAATCGACGTAGGCCAGGCTCAAGCAGACTGCTTTCAAGATTATGGGCAATGCTTGGAAGAACTTTAAGAGCAGGCTGGTCACCGAGTACGTCTTAAACCCGACGACTCCGAATCCAAACTGAGAGCTGGCCTTTCATCACGGCAGACGTCTGGGAGACATTCTACGAGAAGAAGTCGACCCCCGAAATCCTAGGCTAGAAGCGAGGCTTATCGCGCACTCCAGGCTAGGAACTTGCACCCGCACCGGCTTGGCACCGCAAGATATGCCGGGAAGCAAGAGAAATGGCAGGAGAAGGATGAAGCGGCAGCGGTAGCGAACACGCCGCCGGTGTTTGGCGATATCCCACACCCACGGGCAAGGAACTAGGCCCGGGCAAGGTATAAGTAGAATGAAGATGGCACAATTTCATTGCCAAATCCCCAAGATCAATAAGTGTACGATTATATAGTAAGTGTCTAGTCTCAATATTTCTTCGCATTGTTTCCAATGGACTTTTGATTTAACCCGAATTCAATTGTATTGCAGAAGGAGTTGGTTGCCGAGCAACAAGCCTCGCAAGAGGCCTGCTCTCAAAGATGCGAGGACGACATCCTTACTAAAGTGTTGGGCACCAAGGAACATCGTGGACGGACAAGGGGCCTTGGCTCCAACGTTCCATGGAAAATTGGATTTCCAGACTATGCGTAGCAGTACAAGAAGTGGACTGCCACGAAGCCGTAGAAAGATGCACGCCTTGCCGCCCAGATCCGGGAGCAGGTCAGAGCCGAATTGAGCTCTGAATTCGATGAGAAGCTTGAATCGATGAGGGCCCGTATCAGGCAAGAGATCCGAGAAGAGCAACATAACCCGGAGGCTGCCGCTACTGCTACGCAACAAGGTTTAGCAAGTCCCACGCAAAGGTCGCAGCAGTTGCGCATCAACTGAGGTGGGGGAAATTCCACCATCGGCCCTTGCCGCCGTCGACCACATAACGGTAAAACTCTCGTCCACATTGCATAAAAGTCTTAACAAAACCAGATGTTACATAATATTCTAAAAATATGGATAAATCTATTGCAAGAACCAACGAACTGCACCCTGACAGTTAGGGTGATGCCGACCTTCACAGTTTCGGCAGCCGAGGGACTTGCGTTCAAGCTGACCCCAGAGACAAGAGTGCATGGGGCGCAACTTAGGGTTGACTATTAGAAAGTGCAAGTTGACTCGGTGAAACCCGAATTCGATCATTTCCCACTGAAGCATCCACCGAACGATGAGGTCCTAACCCTAGGAAATGCACGTGGTACCTTCATCCAATAGCCCAAGGACCTCATTGAGATAAGGGTAATTCCGAGGCCAACCACTGCACCAAGCGGTCTTTCGCCAGTACGACCTGCCCCTGCTCCTTCAGCCCCTCTAGCTCCCGCTCGTCATGAACAATCTTACGATATGGAGTTACAGTATGACACAGATTTTGGGGATAAACATATGGAGGCCGACAGCATGGTAATCACTAAACCCCCACCCATGAAAATGAGCAGGAAGGCGCATTCTTCCCCTCAGAGAATAACTATCGAAAACCCTGCTGCAAGGGGGCGAGGAAAAGGAAAGTTGCAGGGCTCACTTCTGGCTCCAATGAAGCTAGATATGAGCAAGGTGCAGATAGTAAAGAGGAAGACCGTTCCTCTATCGTCCTTCCAACTAGGCATGCCATTGGTTGGAGACGTCTAGCTTTAGTATTTAACTTTCACTATATTAATGCTGCAGTGCCCATTGGATCCTTCTGGTCATAACGCCTAAGTGGAGTACATGCTACTACCTAAACTCCAGAATTGATAAGAAAGCATATGATTGGACCCCAATTCAACTAGCGATAGATGAAGCGTGGGGCCGATATGTGGAAAATGGAGGCCTTCATAAGATAGGACATGACACACTTATCCACAAAAAAGACGTCCCGGTAAAACAACAAATAGACGACCAGTGCGGATTCCATGTGTGTCACAACATGCGCCTTTTGTGCAAAGATAAGGTGAAGACTTTGGCTGAATTTGAGGTCTGTGGTCTCAATTGTGATATATACTAACTACATCGAAGTGTGTGTATGTGTGTGTGTGTGTGTGTGTGTGTATATCGATCGACTAATTTTGAATTATGTGCATGTAGGACAAAATTTCAAAGGATTCGGGTAGCAGCTTGGAGGAGATTCGTGAGGAGATAGCCGGCTTCATCCTGCGTGAAATAATTCACCCCAAAGGAATGTTTTGGGTTAAGATTAAATGATGAACATTGTTGAATATCTTAAATGAATTGTCAAAGATATATGATTATGTAACACTGATGTTTATTATATTTGTTATGTTTATGTAAATACTTGCTAAATATATTTGTTATGATGCTTACCACTTGAATATGTGAAATATGTAAATAATGGATGTGTGAAATATGTGAATAATATGGATGTTATGTGAATGGATGTGTGAAATATATGTGAATGGCATATGTGCATGTGAATGGGGATGCTGGGATGTGTATATTGACAATGCTGGGGAATATATCTGTTTCTGTTATTTTGCAGCAGGCATGGCTAGCAAAGGCCTGAGGCTAGCCAAAAAACAAAATTTATTTTTTTTGTGAGTTATACTCATCCATGACGGGCATAATTTAAAATCCGTTTGAGTTATAGTCATCCGTGATGGGCATAAGTTAAAGTCCGTTTGAGTTATAGTCATCCGTGACGGGCTCTAGTTTAGGCCCGATTGAGATTATTAGTCATCTATGACGGCTCTAGTTTAGGCCCAATTGAGATTAGTAGTCATCCGTGACGGGCGCTAGTTGGAGCCTGATTGAGATAGGTCATCTGTGACGGCTCTGTTTGACTGGTCGTCTAGGTCAAAGCAATCGGTGACGGGCTTTAGTTGAGGCCCGATTGAGATAACTTCATCCGTAACGGCCGTATGCCCGATTGAGATAACTTCTCACATCAGTGACTTCTACGCTGTGACGGGCACCATACCCAACACAGATGGGGGTTACTGCCCGATTGAGATGTGGGTGACCATTGTAGTGAGGTCTATTCTCGTTACGACTTAGACAACCAACGAACTTATTGATACACTATTGTATAGTGGACCAATGATGCATGGGCGAATTTTGAGAGCGCTCTGAACTAAATTCTTTGTTCGCATGAAAAAAGTCATAAATATGGTTCCAATACGTACTCCGAGATTGATCAGGACCTTGAATAGCATCCATAATAATATGTACTTATGCTGAGACCAATAGGACATTCTCCTTCATGCTAAAATTTTTAGACCTTTTCTGGTGTGGTCTCACATATGCTTCTGCTTCCCCAACTTGTTCCTCTGGATCTTTGGGTTGGCTACCTAGTGCACTCTAATCATAAGTACTGCCACCCTCATTTATCAAGTTTGTAAATACCCACTTCCATGCATGCTTCCTGTTCATTTCAAATAATTCATCACATTACTTAATATGTACTTCCAGTCAAAAATAAAATTCCAGCAAAATATAAAACAGAATTTGATGTACAACAGTTACGATGTATTTGCATTGACAACCATATGCAGCTGCATGTGTCCTACACAATGACAAACTGAATTTTGTTTGGCTGAAATTATATTACGTTTGGCAAACTAAAGCTCAATGACAGACTGAATTTTAAGGGCCTGTTTGGCACAGCTTCAGCTCTAGCTCCACCTATTCTGGAGCTGGAGCCCAGCCAAACAGTTTTAGCTTCACCTAAACTGGGAGCGGAGCTGGATGGAGCCCTCTCACAAAATGAACTAGAGATGTGGAGCTGGGTGTAGGATGCTCCACAACTCCACTCCAGACCCAACTCCTAGAGCTAAATTTATGAGTTGGAGCTCTACCAACTTTGTCAGGCTAGCTCAAACATAAATGAATGACTGAAAATTTGATTTTGTTTGGCAACCTGAAACTGAATGAAAGACTGAATTTTCACTTTGTCAGGCCAACTCAAATATAAATGAATGACTGAAATTATATTATCTTTGGCCATCTAAAGCTCAATAACAGACTGAATTTTAACTTTGTTTGCCCAACTCAAACATAAATGAATGACTAAAATTTTATTTTGTTTGGCCAACTAAAACTGAATGACAGACTGTATTGCCACTTTTCAGGCCAACTCAAAACATAAAATGATTGACTGAAACAGACTTGAAACCAATCAATACTACAGGAAACCACATAGGTGCTGATTCGGAAAGCCACATAGGTGTCGGTTTCGGGGCCAGCATCAATTGGTCGGCACTAATGACCAAATTCATTGGTGCTGGTTTTTGAACCGGCACCTATGGGCGATATAGGTGCCGGTTCGTGTAAAGAACCGGCGCCTACAAGGGTCTCAGGGATGCCCTCACAAGCCCATAGGTGTCAGCTCTTTACACGAACCGGTGTAGGATCGAAGAACACGACTAAGCCAACCAGAGGGGGGGTGAATGGTTGTAGTACCCAAAAATCAAAACTTTTAGCGGAAATAAAAGTTACCCTCAAATTCGATGTAGATCGGCCTGACCGGAATAGATCGGCCAGTCTGACCGCCCTATCCTGAAGGTTTGACCGCCCTGTATCGCCGGTCTGACCGCTGTGATGCCGTCAGTCTGACCGCTGGTGTCTCGCCAGTTAGACCGCCGAAACCCGTGCAAACACAAATTGAAGGTCTCTCAAAGTAGATGACAGCTTTATTAGTTTTCTTTGTGTTTACAAAGTGCAACAACAGCACTCCTCACGAAAATCTCGACTAAATTCGAAACCCTAACTAAACTTTGAACTCAACGCTCTCAAAAGTGATTCCAGATGGCCACACCCTCCCTCTCTATTTATACATGAGGTAAGCAGCCTAAAGCCACGAACCAAACTCATACAAGAAGTCCTAATCCACCTAGGAAACCTTCTCGTACAAGAAACCAATTTTACATATTCCAATTGTTCCAAATTTGGACTCCTTCCAAATTCGACTCCGCATCCCATACACACACAATATCTCCATCGTATGCCATATGGAAACTTCACCAACCACATGCATTAATCTTTAGCCTAAGTATCCCGCATGATCTCTGATCGTCCGAACGTCACCTTATCTCAAGTTGACTCCCGATCCATCACCGGCAATACTCTCCCAAGACGTAAAGATTACCTACACATGAATCAAACAAAGAAACCATATCCAAGCACAAGCTACAACAAACTTGACTCATTGTTAGCACACAACAGTATTACATACGCATAGTATCTATCTAGAAGCCATAAACATGAATTAACCACGGATATCCAATAAAACAACCCGAAACCGAGACCAACACAGAATCGGCCGGTCAGACCACGAGCTGGCCGGTCTGACCGCACACATACCTCCGGTCTGACCGGCCTTGCCAGCCCGGTCTGACCGGACCCACTGTTTATCGTCTGAAAATTCAATCATCTCAAAAACCACTTCACCAATAATCTCCAAATATCGAAACCAATAACCTTAGACGCCAATTGTTCATCACAATAAAAGAATCAAACACACCTTGATTTTACAACCGGCACCTATCATACCATAGGTGCTGGCTCTAAGTTGCATATAGGTGTTGGTTGTTGTATAAAACCGGCACCTATATGGTTGTAGCCAAAAAAAAAGGCTAGGTTGATAGATTGTTCATTCACGTCAAATACACACAGAAATCCCATATCAATTCACAGAATATATACATAATCTCCTGCGCAAAATGCTCAGCCCAAACCTTATATTCCTAATCTCCTACGCAAAATGCTTTTTGTACTTTCGATCTATCTTTCTCCATTGAGATCCATCGGCAGGGTGCCTTATCATCCCATCCTTCTTACGCTCTTCGTGGTGCCAACGCATCATCTTTGCATGTTTTTTGTTTGCATACATACATTCAATCTGAGGGATTATAGGAGAATACCACGCAACCTTAACGGGCACTTTCCTCTTCTTCAGGATGGGGCCACCACTGTCATCATCATCGTTAACTCCACCCTTATACCACGGTGCTTCGCAAACTGGACATGTATCCAAGTCTGCATAGTAACCTCGATATAGGATACAGTCATTTCGACATGCGTGAATTTTCTGCACTTTCAGTCCGAGTGGACAGACAATCTTCTTCGCTCGGTATGTTGTTTCTGGCAGTACATGATCCATTGGAAGGAGGTCTCCAATCAGCTGTAGAAGCTCTGTGAAGATCTTGTCACTCCAACCGTTGGTTGATTTTATCTACTGCAATGAGAGGACGACGTGTAACTTGGTGTGCTGCTCATTGCATCCTGGATAAAGCGAGGTTTTTGAGTCCTCCACCATGCCCTTGAACTTCTCATATTGCCTATCATCGTCGTCGGTTGTCTCCTCATCGCGTAACATCTGATCTAAACCATCTGATTCATCACTATCATATCCACCTCCGTCAGCAGACAACTCCACATTGTCTCCGTCCATTACATCTGGATTCTCATCTTCACCATGATTGTCCTGACATGTGTAATTAGGCATAAAACCCTTTGTTAGGAGATGCTCGTGAACTTGTTTTGCACGAAACTGTCTCTCATTCCTGCAATCAGCGCATGGACAACGCAAGTGTTTCGTCGCGTTCAATGTTCTGAATCTCGTGGCCGTGATGATGAAGTTGGTTACTCTCCTGGCATATTCTAAGGTACCAAGCTCCGCAACGTTCATCCCTCCTTCATCCATCGCTCCTACAAAATTTCTTAAATTAACCACGAACATACATATATCATTCTCTATATCTATTGAAATTCTAATATATGTTAATAATAGGTACATTACTCATTGATGATTAATCTCTAAATTACTACAATATTAATAAGTCATCGTACTTTCTCAAATTACCATCTCAAAATAATGATCCAATTCAACAAAACAAATTCCAAAAAATAACTTGACAAATACTGGTGCAAATTACATAGAGAATCAACATAAACTATCCTTTACGCATGCAAACACATCGATCTCTTAATATTTTTGAAGTTTTTGGGCAAAACCTCCTCCCTCGTTTGGATGAGCTTAAAAGAAACCTCAAAATTGTGAACTATACAGTGAACAAGGGGTATATATAGACTGGGGATATAGGTACCGGTTCATAACATGAACCGGCACCTATTTAGTTTTCCTTTTGACGGAAGCCACCACATAGGTGCCGGTTCATATTACGAACCGGCACCTATGTGATAGGTGCCGGTTTATAAGGAGGGCCGGCACCTTTTTGGGTGTGATGACCGTTTGGAGGGGAGTCCTTGGTGCCAATTTTTCTTAGAAACCGGCACCAATGTACTTCTCTCAAAGAACCGGCACCTATAAGATCTTATAGGTGCCGGTTCGTGGATATGTGAGCGGGGAACGTCTTATAGGTGTCGGTTCTAGCAAAACCGGCACCAATGTGGCCGGTACCTTAGGATGTTTTTGTAGTAGTGATTCTGTGCTCGCAGCAGATATACAACAAGCATCTCTACGCAATTGACCCATTTTTTAGTTTATCCATTTACATAGTTGGCTCTGTATGACACAAGAAGTTCAGTTAGCTATCACCACTTACAGAAATACGAAATATCAAGCATTACAAACACATGTGCATTTGTTTAGTTTCATTCCTAAAATATCATAGATAGATGCTGCACTTTGTAATACTAAACAATGGCTGTGTTTACTTGTAAGCAAGGACTCAGGCGATAAAGCATTTCAATGAACTTCAGAACACAATGTCAGTTCCATGAATAAACATATGGCATTAGGGATCAATTACCTTGATTACTGACAAAATCAGTCACGTAGACACCGAAGCTGCTTCGTCGGTTGACCTCCTCTTCACAAGCAGACCAACCGTGTCCCAAATCGACACCAGCTAAATCATGCTCCATGGGATCCATCACCTTTGCGTATGGAGGATTACCTGCTGCTCAGAATCGACGGGTTGTTGGCTAGGTCAGGGAGATGGCTGGGCAGGTCGGGGAGGCGCAAAACCTAGACAAGAGGGAGCCATCACCGTGGCCCGTGGGGTGCAGACGGGCGGTCGGCCGACCAAATAGTGGCGGTGGTGGAATCCCAGTCTGCAGCTGCGGCGGTGCAAAGGATGAATCCGGCGCCGGAAACCCTCTTGACACCAGCAGGAGAGATGCCAGCTGGCGAGAAGCTGGCGGGCACAGGCACGTTGAATCGCCGAGCGGGAATATTTTTTTCTCTCGCGCGGGAAGGATAGGAGAGACGCGGGAGGGCGAGATTGGGAGTGGGAGGGGAGCGCTTGTTTGCCCTCAAATCAATACGCGAATGGAAACTCCAAAACTTGTGCAGGTGTGTAGTGGATCTGTTGGAGCAGTTTTATTTTTTGACTAAAATCCCTCAAAATCAGTTTTGGGAATGAAATAAGAGGACTGTTGGTGATGCTCTAAATGGTGCATGCTTACTTGCAAATACTAACGCACCGCATCTTGCACTAGACAGCCACAGGGATGCCACCAGCCCAAGACGGCATAGAATTCACAGTTCTACGTGATACATGGATTGCGAGGTCAGGAGAAGAAGAGAACACGTATGGGCAAAAACACGGCGGAATTCCAGACACCTCCCACTCCTAAAACGGGTTGTCAGAGTCTCAGATGGCAAGATTAGTGTCATTCGGAGACTAGAACTGTGGATGGTCCTGATCACGATTGGACAACTCCTATAAACTGAGCGCTCCCAACAGCAGACATGAGCGACTATTTACACATCCTTTTTATTGTCCGTATGTGGCCATTTTTCAGGCGATCCTTGGGTGACCATTAAACGAGCTGGGTAGCCCCATGTAGGGGCTGAATTACGCCCGACGCCTCCAAATTCTGCACAAGTTCTCCACACATCACATGCATATACAGGCCAAAGCATAGAAAAATGTTTGATATTTCAATGACGGAAAACAAAGCTGCTAAGCTATGATAGGCACTCTAGCTTTTGTAGTTCCAGCCATATTCATTTGTATATTTCAAATTGATCAGATAGATTTATTTATGGTTCGTTCGGCACTATTTATGGGAGCAGGTGTGAAAGCTGAAGGAAAAATTGGTAGGTTTTTTCATTCAAATTCTTTGTATATACATGCATGTATGGTCCTGTATATGTTTACCACCCAGGTCTAATTGCTGCTATATATTTACAGTTTTTTTTGTCCCCATCCTTTTAACCAAAATTGCTCTAATTGTAAAAATGCAGGCTAATTAATTATACTTACATAATGGATGAAAATAGAATTGGTGCATCCCAGTATCTCATAGGCTCGAACTTGACTCAATCCTTGCACAATGTTCATTTATTAAACCCACAAACACACTGAGACACACAATCCGCTCGCTGCGGTCACCGTGATGATCCTGAGAACATGCTCTCAGCAATCCAACCTGTTGAAAGGCTGCCCAGATCGTGCCAGGAATTAGCGATATCACAATTCAGGAACTCTGTTAGTCCAGGATGCCAAGTAAATGCTAAAACCAGCTAAACGCATGCCTCATGGAATATGTGCTGTGCGACTGCGGCGACCATTGTAGCAGCCGATCGACTACAAGGGCTATACTCCGTTTCTTGATGACTCCTGGAGTCCCAGTCCAAAGCATAAGGGCCTGCTTGGGGAGTGGATGACTATTTTTACTCCTTGATCAAGAATAAACATCCGTAACTTTCGGTTACCCAACAATACCAGTAAATTCCAAGAGAAGCCTAAAAGGTTATCTACTGCACGGCATGCATTTGAAGGCGATAGTTTGTGCCGCAGACGCTGATGTTTTGAAGGGATTCATTGTGTTCTTTGGTGGTACGCATATTGCGTAGATTATCTATGATGATTTGTTGTCCTATTTCTTGCAGCAATTTTGTAGTTTCTCAAGCATTGTCCCACATGCATCAAGCTTATGTGGAGCTGTACGGCTATACAAAAAATCTGGAGTCCTCCCAATCGTAAACTTGTAAATTGTCCAAAGAAAAATAAATGTAGGAGGGTGTCACTACTACAAAAACCTCCATAGGTACCAGTCATATAGGTGCCGGATTTGCTACAACCGACACCTGAAAGACAATTCCCGTCCATTTTTTCACGAACCGGCAGTTGGTTGCGAGAAGCTCATTGGTGCCGGTTTGTAAGAAAAACCGGCACCTATGAGCCCAAAAAAGGTGCCGGCCTTCTCTACAAACTGGCACGTAATACGAACCGACACCTATGTTACGGTAAAAAGGTGCCGATTTATCCTAATAAACTGGCACCTATCACATAGGTGTCGGTTTTTAATAATAACCGGCACCTATGTGGTGGCTTCGGACGGAAGAAAACTAAATAGGTGCCGGTTCATAACATGAACCGACACCTATATCCCCTAGTCTATATATATACCCCTCATTCACTACATTCTCATGATTTTTTAGGCTTCTCTTCAGCTCATCCAAACGGGGGAGGAGGTTTTGCCCAAAAATTTAAAAAATATCAAGAGATCTATGTGTTTACATGCGTAAAGGTTAGTATATGTTGATTCGATATGTAATTCGCACTAATATTTGTCAAGTTATTTTTTGCAATTTGTTTTGTTGAATGAGAAGCATGAGAAAGTATGATGACTTATTAATATTGGAGTAATTTAGAGATTAATGATCAATGAGTACTGTAACTATTATTAACATATATCAGAATTTCAATAGATATAGAGAATGATATATGTATGTTAGTGGTTAATTTAAGAATTTTCGTAGGAGCGATGGATGAAGGAGGGATGAACGTTCTGGAGCACAGTACCTTGGAATATGCCAGGAGAGTAACCAACTTCGTAATCGCAGCCACGAGATCCAGATCATTGAACATGACGGAACACTTGCATTGTCCATGCGCTGATAACAGGAATGAGAGACAGTTTCGTGCAAAACTAGTTCATGAGCATCTCCTAACAAGGGGTTTTATGCCTAATTACACATGTCAAGACAATCATGGTGAAGATGAGAATCCGGATGTAATGGACGGAGATAATGTGGAGTTGCCTGTTGACGGAGGTGAATATGTTAGTGACAAATCAGATGGTTTAGATCAGATGTTACGCGACGAGGAGACAGCCTACGACGATGACAGGCAATACGAGAAGTTCAAGGGCATGGTGGAGGACTCAAAAACCCCGCTTTATCCAAGATGCAATGAGCAGCACACCAAGTTACATGTCGTCCTCTCGTTGCTGCAGATGAAATCAACCAACGATTGGAGTGACAAGAGCTTCACAGAGCTTCTACAGCTGATTGGAGACCTCCTTCCAGCGGGTCATGTGCTGTCAGAAACAATATACTCGGACTGGAAGTGCAGAAAATTCACGCATGTCGAAATGACTGTATCCTATATCGAGGTGACTATGCAGACTTGGATACATGTCCAGTTTGCGGAGCACCGCAGTATAAGGGTGGAGTTAACGATGATGATGATGTTGATGATGACAGTGGTGGCCCAGTCCTGAAGAAGAGGAAAGTGCCCGTTAAGGTTGCGTCGTATTTTCCTATAATCCCTCGGATTGAACGCATGTATGGAAACAAAAAACATGCAAAGATGATGCGTTGGCACCACAAAGAGCGTAAGAAGGATGGAATGATAAGACACCCTGCCGATGGATCTCAATGGAGAAAGATAGATAGAAAGTACAAAAAGCATTTTGCGCAGGAAATTAGGAATATAAGGTTTGGGCTGAGCACGGACGAGATGAATCCATTCGGTGACATAAGCAGTCGGCATAGCACGTGGCCAGTGGCACTTGTTATCTACAACCTTCCTTCATGGTTGTGCATGAAGCGTAAGTATATTATGGTGCCACTTCTAATCCAAGGGCCCAAGCAACCTGGCAACGATATCGATGTCTACTTCAGGCCATTAGTTGATGATCTTAAGTTTCTATGGGACCGGGGTGTGCAGATGTGGGATGCATACAAAATAGAGTACTTCACCTTAAGGGCAATATTGTTCGTTACCATCCAAGATTACCCTGCAGCTGGTAACACATCCGGGCAAACAGTGAAAGGTGGTTGTGCATGTGTGCAGTGCATGCGGGATACAGCGAGCAGGTGGCTGAAGTACTCCGGAAAGACTGTGCACATGCGCCATCGAAGGTTTCTTCCAACCGGCCACCAGTACCGTAGCAATACAAGAGATTTCGATGGCACGGTGGAGGAGGGTACAGCTCCAACACACCGTATCGGCAGAAAGATTTTTGAAGAGGTACAAGATATTGAATGTATATTTGGTAAGGGGCAAGGCAATCGAGGCACAACGAGCAAGGGTTGTGAGAAATCTCTTTGGAAGAAGAAATCTATCTTTTGGGAACTACCATATTGGAAAGATTTGGATGTCCGTCACGCAATTGACGTGATGCACGTTGACAAGAATGTGTGCGAGAGTTTGATGGGACTCTTGCTAAACATACCCGGCAAGACAAAGGACATGTTGAAAGCCCGGAGAGACCTCGCAGACATGAACATCAGGTCCGAGCTACATCCTCAAGAACGTCCCAATGGTCGCCAGTACGTCCCTCCCGCGTGCTACACCCTTAATGCCGCAGAGAAAATAAGCTTGTTGGAGTGCCTGCAGGGTGTCCAAGTCCCTTCTGGTTACTCTGCGAACTTTAAAAAACTTGTCAACATGAAAGAGAAGAAATTAGTGGGCATGAAGTCACATGATTGCCACGTGCTGATTACACAACTTCTTCCTGTTGCTATTAGAGGCATTTTGCCAGATATAGTTCGAAACCCAATCATAAAGGTGTGCTCGTTCTTCAACGCTATATTTCAGAAGGTGGTCGATCCAAGCACGCTAGACAAGCTCCAAGCAGATGCTATCATTACCTTTTGCCAGCTCAAGATGTGTTTTCCACCATTATTTTTTGATATAATGGCTCACCTCGTGTCACATCTCGTGAAAGAGATAAAGATTCTCTGCCCAGTGTATCTGCATAACATGTGGGCTTTCGAGAGGTTCATGGGGATCATAAAGAAGTATGTGCGTAATAGAGCTCGACCAGAAGGCAGTATCGTGGAGGGTTATGCAACAGAGGAGGTGGTCGGGTTCTGTATCGACTATATGGATTTGCATCCCGTTGGTGTGCCGATGTCTCAACACGAGGGCGGGCTACTAGGGAAAGGGACACTAGGGCATAAGGCAATTTTTGCTCCTAGCCTAGAAACATTATGGCAAGCACATTTCGCAGTGCTCCAGCAGTCGGCCTTGGTGGCTCCATTTGTCGACATGCATTATAACACACTCCGCAGCGAGAACCCAAGCAAATCAGAGGCATGGATAGCTAAGCAGCATAGGTTGAATTTTGGCGATTGGTTATAGAAGCATATCATGGCTACGAATACTGATAGTGACCAGTTGTATGTTTTGTCTTGGGGACCTGCGAGCACAATTCATTCATTCCAAGGGTATGACATTAATGGATATAGATTTTACACGAGAACCCAAGATGCCAAAATCTCGTATCAAAACAGTGGTGTCCGCACAGACGCCTTCGACAGTAATGGTGTAGAACAAACGTACTATGGTTATATAGAGGCAATCTGGGAGCTTGAATATGGACCGCTGAATGTACCACTTTTCCGGTATCAATGGGTCAAAATTCCTAGTGGTTTGAGTATTGACAAGTACGGAATGTTCATCGTGGACTTAAACAATGTGGGTTATCAAGATGAACCATTTGTGCTCGCAAAATCTGTAACACAAGCTTTCTATGTCAAAGACCCTTCTTCGTTGACCGATCGCCACGTGGTTCTCCATGGAAAGCGAAGCATTGTCAGAGTTGAGAATATCGTTGATGAGGAAGGCTACGATCAAATCGACGAGCTACCACCATTTGCAATAGATGTAGAAGGAGGTGAAGAAAGTCAGGAAGACGAAGACGAGGAAGAAGCACCATATGTTCGCAGCGACCATGAAGAAGGAGTAATTGTGATAGACCTGCATGTTTGAATTTTATTGTAACAAACATGTAATTGTGTAATTGGTCCAGCCTTAGTGGAGGCTATTGCTGTGTCTCTATCTATCTATCTATCTTGCTATATATATATATGCATATATATATATATATATATATTACGAGATTTAAATTAATTGAATTCAGTATAAGTTCAAGGCATATTAGAGCTCTAACCATGTTTTGGGTTGTGATCAAACCATAGATACCAATCAAAAATAAATAGGCACTCAAAAAAGTACATGTTCAAACATCATTAACTAACTCTTTATCAATCTCGATTCATTTGAATATGAGGACAAGAGTTGAACCGATTCAATTAATTAGAATAGAACAATTACACAACAAAAGAGAAAATATGATATTTGTTGGCAGTAGATGGGTTTTACTAAATCAAAATTGTGGCTCTTTAGTGATTTATTTTAGATTTGAGATTCTTATAATTTTGATATATATATATATATATATGAATGATGCCCCAAACAACAGCTCACTTGCATGGATCTCTGTAGTCAGAGCCTTTGCTATGTGTGCAAAAGGCCTAATGCACATGTAGTTCCTGTAAGATTTCAAGATAATCCTGGCTGTGAATACTGGCTGTGAAGTACAACATTTGCAAACATGTAATTGTGTTAAAGGTACCTCTATAACCCCCCCAGAATTGTCCATAGGTACAGGTTCGTATTTACAACCGGTACCTATTGTGGTAAAAGGTGCCGGTTGTATATAAGAACCGGTACCTATTTGGTGCAAAAGGTACCGGTTTCAATTTACAACCGGCACCTTTTACCATAATAGGTACTGGTTGTAAATATGAACCGATACCTATGTGGCTTGTATATATGCTGGGCCATCGCCATTTCCCAAGCCACTGCCGACGCCATTTCCCCCAAACCCGCCTGCCGACGCCATCGCTCTACCGGCCGCCTCCTGCTGTCGTCGTTCACCACCGTCCCCCTCCTGCACCACCGTTGGTCCTTCCCCTATCTGGATCTATCGCCGTCGCCGTCCACCGTCGCCCTCCTTCCGGATCCGCGGTCCCCTCGCCCTCCCGCCTGCGCCCTCTATCACCATCCCCGTCCTCCATCGTCACCGCCGCCCTCCTCCGCCGCTGTGGTTTTCTCCTCGAGCTGTTGCTGCTGCTGCTACTGCGGGAGGTGGTGGCTCCATTCTTCGCCGGCGTCCTCCATTCTTCGTTGTCAAAGGTGTGCAATAATGTCAATTAGTTGTGTACATTGTGAATATTATGGAAAAGATTGACACCTTAGTCTTATATCACGATACTGTTTCTTGCTATAATTCAACTGTTCCCACAGTATCCCTTGCATGTCTGAGGCTGCCTATTATTGAGGTGCATGCTATGAAGTATAAGTTCATGGAAAGTACTAGCTGCTCCCATGCATATTAAGGAAACAGAAACCTAAGCAAAAGCTTATTAAGGGCATGATACTAGCACATAAACATAAACAATAGATATTATAAGATGAGAAAATCGTTATACATCAAAATCATATTTATTAGATACTACTCCAGCTTGGTTTAGTCAGTTCAGTCAGGTAGGAGGGATGTGAGGTACTAGAGGTCCTCGGACTCGACGTAGCCCTTAACTGATTGCTGCGTTGTGTATCTAGGTACCCAGAGGCTCCACGATGCCCATCTAAAGTCCTCAGAAGGTTCTTTTGTTGCGAGCAGGGAGAGAGATGAGCTTACAGTTGCATTGCAGAATCCTGAGCATCCGGGACGCACAAGAGGAATAGGCCTAGTTCCATGGAGGAAAGGTTTTTCTGAAGACAAACATAGGTACTGGTCTCGGAGCAATAAAAATTTCAGAGACCAATCAGAAGAGATAAGGCTATTGAAAAAACAAATGGCACTGGTAATGGCAAGGCTTGAAGGTCAGGATGGAGGCAATGCTGGCCACTTAACCAGTCCAGGTGGGAAGAAAAGCAGCTGCGCTTCAACTGAGGTTCCTCAAGAACCGGATACGGTTCATTACCCCGTGAACGACATCACTACATGCAGGCTGCATGTGGCACTTTAAAACATCACTCAAGAGGTGGCACGTGCTATGGCACATCCCGTAACGGAGGGAGGGAGGATACACGGTAAGACGATACCAAGTGGCTACTCAAGGGTCAAAGTGGAGGACGTCGTGAGGAGACACAGGGCAGTGCAGCTTGATTTTGCTCCAGAGGAGGGGGTGAACACTCTTGGAGAAGCCATCCACAACATAATCCTGCGGCGCAAGCGTTTCATTATCTTCCCTTCAGGAGATGGTGATGACGAGCCAAGCGATGGCGGGTCTAGCTCTGAAGGACATCCTCTCTCCCCTCAAAGGATGCCAACTCCACCACCGTTGCCACATAAGAGCCCGTCTCCTCCATGGGCACAACGTAAGAGCCCATCTCCTCCAGAGGCAGCACATCAGAGCCTAGCTTCATCAGACCGGCCGAAAAAGAGGGGGCGCCTCTGTAAAACTTCCCATATGTCTGAACCACCATCTCTGAAGAAGACCAAGAAGCCCCATTGCCTACCAGGTCAGAGCCATCTCTGAAGGAAAAAAAGGCAGCGACAAATGTGAAAGTGCCAGTTGAAGTACAGGATCACTTCATTCACCTGGCAAGGCCACCTGCCCGAAAGCCACCTATTACGGACTTCTGATGCACAATCAAGAAAAAGAGATTGCAAGAATTTTCGAAGAAAGAATTCAAGAAAGATGAGACCAACAAGACTGTGCAAGACTTTCTAAAAGAGGCAGGGCTGAAAAGTTTGGATGATGTCGATAATATTGAGATGGCCTCATTGGCAGCTCAGTTCAAGCTTGGTCATTCTTTGGCTACCGATGAATATCGCAAGGTCGTCGGCAATTGTACTCAAATGAGAAGGTTAGAAGAGTGGTACTTACAGATGGCCAAGGAGGGTAAGGAGATGTTCCCCGTCTTTTACAGGGACGAGGACTTTCATCACTGTGATGGTATAGTTTGGGTCCCATTTAAAGAACTATTTCATCTATACAATCTGAGGGAGCTAGACTTATCGGTGATTCAGTTATGGGCATTGTAAGTATACTCGACCTCTCGCCCTTTTTCTAAGTAAATATCCTCATTGCGTGTCTAATTTTTTTCCTTATGCAGAATGGGGGCGCTTGAATGTAGAGCGACCCATAACAAGCTAGGATTCCGCGATCCACAAATAGTCAATTTCTACAATATTGAGTAAGGGGAACGGTCCTCCGAAGAAGTGCTGAACTACCTTTATACATCCTTTGTCAAGCTGCAGGACATGAATACCATCCTTTTGCCCTACCACTTTAAGTAAGTGTGACATTATTGTTGTACCTCCCATCGTTGTACTTTCAGATGTTAATTGTTCTCTTCCCTTGTATGTAGGCCTCACTGGATTCTTGTTGTGATCCATTTAAACGATTCCAAGATTGTCGTCATGGATGGAATGAGGAAACCGCAAGCCAACTACCAATCCCTCATTGACATCCTAGATAAGGCACTTGTGAAGTATAAGAAGAAGTGTATTCGACACGCTCCGTGTGCAAATAGATTCTGAGTTTGGTGCCACCCTTATTGCTCACGTCAGGATCCGGGCACGAGCATATGTGGGTTCTACGTGATGAGATTTATGTGGGTTTTCATGGAGGACGGCAACTGGAACATTACGGATGCTGAGGTTCGCCATGTTTGTTAAGACATAAATCCAATTTTCTAAACACATAGTACCTTTCCAAATCTTTAATCCTTCCATTTGCAGAAATTAAAGCTCCCGACAAGTAAATTACTGTCACATGTTTGCTTGGGCCTCGCTGAACAACTATGTGGATTCATCTTCAACCATATCATCTCGTCAAACGGCTCATACAACATTTCAAAAGCTCCTGCTGGGCTAGTGGGTTTCATTGAGGCTGGTGGCCCTAGTGACACTTTAGATAGCCCATGAACGACAAAGCATACAAAGACCTAGAATTAGTAGGCCATACCTTTCAAACATTTTCTAAGTATCTTATAGATTAGTTATTTGGATTGATGTGGTTTTCTTAATGTCTTGAACATGCATTAAGTTTCTCTATTTGTTAATGTTTATCTATTATTTTTTTTATACATATATCTAACCATGTATTAAATTTTTTCTATTTAATATTTTTATCCCTAACAGCAACAGGTGATCTCACTAACTGGATGTGGCATGGATGAGGGAGACATCATCATTGTTGTCTCTGCAAGCAACAGATGAGCATGTGTAACTAAAATTTTCATATGAGTACGAGTTTAGAGCATTTGAGATGTTGTAGAGCTCAAGCGAAATTTTGTTAAGTCTCCTGAGATATGTAACACATCTGGTCGTCGTCTTCGTGTGGTTTGACGGGCACGTCTTAGGCTGAAGTTGACTGGCACGCTGAGTCCCAGCAATATCTTCTATGCTCTCTACTCGAGGCTTTGGGTTTTATATTATGGTTGCTACTTGACTTCTATACATAGTTATATGCCTTCTATCCCCACACTCGAATTAATAATTAAATACTAGCAATTATACAGCATACCCCGTTGGGGAGCTAACCCTTCGTCAGACAAATATCCTGGAAGGTTAACAAATACATATAAACACTTTGAGCGCACATGGTTTTCATATCTAATATTTATTTTTAAAAAAATTTGCGCTGCCACTTACTCTTCAGAATTTCTTATGCAAGTACCGGTACTATCACACCACTATAGGAGCAACCGGCAATGTAGAAAGGATTTGATAGAAACTTAGGATATTCAGAAAACCACTGGAAAAAGAATCACCTCAGTAGTTTGAAAGAAATTTATGTCCATTACAAAACATGCATATAAATCACATACCTTTGATAAAAAATCATACAGCGGATAAATAAGATTTTTAGAAATAAAGTTAACCAGTATGTTAAAAGAAATTGTTTATACAATGTAGTGTAAAAGGTTGTTTAACAAAACGTATTTTTCAAAGTGTGGAGTAAAAGAACATTTCATTAATCTGATGAATAATATGAAAAGAACAGCCCGCTGCAACGGTTGTTGAAGTGATGAGCGGTGCAGCAGGGAGCGGTCATCCAGCCTCACTGTATGAAGAAAGCAGCCAGACACTACTACAAAAACGATTTTCCTGGACGAGGCCTCCGATAGATTCCAGACGGGCCATAAGTGACCGCGACTGAAATAACCGATGCGGCATTATCCCGTGCGGTCCACTTAAGCGACCGCACGGGAAAATCCATATTTCCGTGCGGTCCCTTAAGTGGACCGCACGGGATAATACCGCACTATTCCATGCGGCCCACTTAAGGGACCGCACGGAAATATGGATTTTCCCGTGCGGTCCACTTAAGCCACCCGCACGGAAAGGGCCCGCTACTGTTGGCCAATGTGACACTTTTAGGATTTTTTCTACTTATTTTCTTTCTCCTCTCCTTTATAATGCTATAATTTATTTTGTGGGCTAGATAAAATAAAGTGGATTTTTGTGGAGATATATAAAAACACCTAGTTTCCATTTTCCTTGGTTTCACACAAAAATTCCTTATATTTTATTCTCAGCAAAATAAAGAAAATCGGCCTGTCTGAAATTAGATTGAATTTTTAGGGTGTCAAAACTAATAAAATAAATTATGGAAAAATTATATTAATTCATTATAAATAATATAGTATTTTAATAAATTGTGTTCCTTATACACTTTCATATAATTTAATGCATTTTTGGATGAGGTACGAGTTTTGCCGATTAGGGTTTAGGGTTTAGGGTTTTGACCAATTTAATTGGGGATCTAGATGTAAAGATAAAATCATGCCAAAATTCCAGTGAGTCTAACATATTGAGTAGCATCCACATGAATTTTTCCATGATTTTATCTTACACCAATTAGTTTTAACAATTCACTAAGCTTATCTTTGAGTCTGTCGTCAAACAGTTATAACTCGAGTGTCCTTCGATAAAACAGCCATATCTTTTTCATACGGATTCGAAATCAGACATATAATATATCGACGGACATCTACAGAAAAAGTTACATCCGTTGCTCCCCTGCTTTGCCGGGTTCGGCGAAATCAAAATCTCGAAATTCCGCTTGCAAGATTGTGTTTTTGAGGTGAGAAGCTTTGGGACCCTTTTCGATAGAACTTTGAAAAATTCTACGGACCACGTATTTCGTGCGTTCGAGCTTAAATTTTCTGTGGTTGGTTCCTGCATGCTCCTATGTGTGAAAAAAATATTAGAAAAATAAAATAAAAATAAAAAAGTTGTTTTCTCTCTCCTCTACACTAGAGAGAGAAAACCAGAGAGAAAAATAAAAAGGTTGAACTGGATTTCCGTGCGGGCCTCTTAAGCCGTCCGCACGGAAAGATAATCTTTCCGTGCGGGCCCTTAAGCCACCCGCACGGAAAGATAATCTTTCCGTGCGGGCCGTTAACCCGTCCGCACGGAAAGATAATCTTTCCGTGCGGGCCCTTAAGCCGCCCGCACGCAATGATTACCATCGCCTATATAGGGTGCGCGGGCTCCGAAAATTTCTAAGTCCCGACAAACCCTAGATCGACCACCGCCGCTCCCCTCCACTCCCCTCCCCCTTCCCTCTCATCCCAGATCCGACGCGGAAGGGAGGGGCGGCGACGGCGGCGGGCGATGGCAGCGGCGGGCGACGGCAGCGGCTTACCTCGGCTTCCCTCCACCTTCCCTTCCCTCCCAGTTCCGGCGGAGGGGAGGGGCGTCGGCGGCGGAGGGCGACGGCAGCGGCGGGCGACGGTGGCGGCCTCCCTCGGCTCCCCTCCCCCTCCAGCTCCGATCACGGCCGCCTCGTCCCCCATGGCCGCCTCCTCCACGCCTCCACCGCCGCCGACTCCTCACCGACCGCCGCCTGCACCGACCGCGGCCGCCTCCTCCACCGGCCTTGGCCGCCTCCACCGACCACGACCGCCTCCTCCTTCCAAAATTTGTTGTAAAATTTGTGATGATGTGAAATTTGTTGTAAAATTGTTGTAATAACATGTGAAATTTGTTGTAAAATTGTGATGATTGTGAAACATGTGCAAGGAGGAGGCGGGCTAGGGTTAGGGTTAGGGTTAGGTTTTGATTTTGGGAATTTTTTTTTTGTGATTTTTCATTTTCGCGTGCGGACGGCTTAACGCGACCGCACGGGAAGATCGATTATCCCGTGCGGTCGGATTAAGCGGCCCGCACGGGATAATGGATCTTTCCGTGCGGGCCGCTTAAGCCGACCGCACGGGATAATCGATCTTCCCGTGCGGTTGGGCCGCCCGCACGCGAAAATGGTCTTTTCCCAGACCTTTTCGCGCGTGCGGGCAGGCCTTCCGCACGGAAAGGTGCCTTTCGGCCCGCACGGAAAGGCTGTTTCTGTAGTAGTGAGAAGATAACTCAACCAACCTACTTTTCCTTCCATGTTGTCAACTAGAGTAAAAGAATTGGATGCAGTAATGTGCATATGTTATAAAAAAGAAAGAATCAATTCTATTCCACTGAGTTTGAACCGATTCAATGATCTGCGGTCCAGTTTGTTTTTTTCTATATATACCATTGATTTGTCAATTATATCTTCGAATGTACTACTATATAACTTGCATATATAAAGTTAAAAAGAAGCGGTAGCTTAGTGGATGTTGTGTGTGCGTGAAGGTTATGTCGTGAGTTCGATTTCCCCTAGCAGCACGTGATTTTTTATCCACCCTCACACCATCTGCGCGGATTTTAGAACAGATCCAATTATCTATGTGAATTTTAAAACAGATCCAACAGTGTAAAAATTTGAAAGGTTTGCCCCCCTAAAACTATCGACGGTTCAATAGCACTTCCGACTTACCATTACTCAAGAGAATCAATACTACTTAAAATGTTAATAGTGATACATAATCTATACTATTACATCACCTTTTAACAATTCCTTTCCTATTTTATTATTGGTTCCACCAAATTTCAAAATCACCTATTTGTTAAATAAGAAAAATTATAGTGTTACTTAGATTAGATTAAATAAGTGCTTATTAATTGATTTAATAAGCTAGAAACTCAATTTGATTTCAGTTGCAATGCATGGGGTTCTAGGCTAGTATTGATAGAAATTGAAGGCAACTAGCACAGTTCATGTATGTATTGCAAGCATCACCAAAAAGTACCATTCAGCTAACCCCTGTCCTCTTGCTCTTCTCCTTACCCTTCCCCCTCCATGGCTGGGGCTGCTAATGCACTGACTGCGTGTCCTTAGTGATAAATGTCAATAATGTGTGCTTCATTAGAAAATAATCAGTAGAAAAAATGTGCACCTGCCTCAGGTATATTTAGAGATGTATATAGCCTGAGATTTCTGTGGTTACTAAAGTTGCCATTCATATACGGTTTTAGATTAAAATATTCTGTGATTTCTGTGTTTCAGAAAATATTATATGTCACCCTGAAATTTTTTTTTTTTTGCTTTAGGACTATAGGTGCCGGTTCTTGTAAATAACCGACACCTATGAGGCTTGAAAGCTGCCGGGTCCTATCACTTATAGGTGTCGGTTATTTATAGGAACCGGTACTTATAATACCATATAAGTGCCGGTTAGAAATTGACAACCAGCACCTATAGTGTTATAGGTACTGGTTAAGAAACCGGTACCAATAGCTTTGATCATTGGTGCCAATCAATTGGTGTCGGCTTCGAAACCGACACCTATGAGACTTTTGGAACCGGTACCAATGAGTATTTGTGTAGTAATGTGTCCTAGGACAAAGAGACACTTAGCAAGAGCATAGATTATGTATGCATAGATAAAGGGCCCTTCAGCATTTTGAAAACGTTTGAAAGAGCAGACAGCATGCTTTTTTCAATAACGGAAAATGAGAATAAATTCTTTATACTGCTTAGTGCTTATATTATTTTCATTTTTACAGAGGACTGCGTGTGCGTCCTTCATATAAATGATGGTAAATAGACGCGTTTACACTCGAGCCTTGTGATTAAGAAAGTGGGTTAAATTGCTGGGATGGCTTTTGGTCTATACATGATTGGAGAAGTTCTACCGATCATCGCCCATTATATATCAATCATCCATGGGAAACGGTGTGCTGCCGCTGACCGCATGCCCTCATTCCCGGATTGCCCTCTTCGATCACATTATTTATTGTCGGTACACAATGACTTGTAGCTGTTCATCAAACAAGCTACACAAAGGATATGCGAGGCAAGAAAAATATGTACATTCCACAAGGAAATTAATTAACTAGGTAAAATTTGACAGGCCAGGTTGGCAGACATCTGTCCGAATTGTTTGGTATTGTATGCTTACTTTTGCGAATCTGCTGCACCACCATACGCACGTCACTGCGCCACACACGCAATTCGTCGTCTGCCCGTCGCACTAACGCAGTGCATTTTGCAGTGATCTATTGCAGCATTGCCACTCACGATGTTGCCCAAAGAGGGGAGTCAATTCGGTTTGCTACAGAATGCTAGGATTGCAAGGTCAGTGAAAGAATAAAACACAGCTTGGTTATGGGCAGAAACACGGCGGAATTCCAGACACCTCCCACTCCTAAAGCACATTGTCATATTCTTCGAGATTGACAACATCGGTGTCATTCCGAGACTAGAACTGGATGGCCTTGCTCACGATTGGCATTTGGCAGCAAAGTTTATAGTACAATAGGTGCATGTAGTGAACATATATGCATCCTAGTGCCTCCAAAATACAATAGATCTGCCTAGTGCAGTAATCGAGCACATGGAAATGCTATCGTTTTCTCAAAATGCCTTTTTGGTAATTTCGAGCTTGTATATGCACATGCAGAAGACTTGTGGTTTTGCACATACTATGCCAGATCAGCTCATCCATGATTGCCTATCTGTGACGGGCCGAAGTGCCTCGTCACTGATGATATCATTTGTGACGGGTTCAACTAGATCCTGTTCTAGATGAGGCTGTCAGACCTGGCTCGTCACAGGTAAGGGGTTATTTATGTGTACCTGACGCACAATACCTTTGACGGATCCATATATAGGCCTGTCATAGGTGGCCCTTTACCTCTGTTGCATGCAGCAGTACGAGCTGTTACTAATATGTTTCTCAGCTCTGACAGGTCTCTACATATAACCTGTTAAAAGATGAAGAGTCATCTCTAAGAGCAAATTTAATACTAAAGCTCACTACAAGCTATAAAATTTATTATAGGGCTAACATGTATATTGGGTTAGCTTTGAGGTTAGCTATATTTTTTCCCTCATCTCTTTTTCCCTCATTATGAATTGAATGCATATTTTTTGAAGCATGCGTATAGCTAACTCTTGCATGAGAGCCAACAATCCTACTTTTGTTTACCTCTCTTTTTCACATGAGCATATAGCTTGCTTATATCTTATTATTATCCTTGCTCTAACAGGTGTTTTATTTACCCCGTCACTGACCAAGGCTAGCGAGGCACTGAATCTTTTTAATCCATTTCCTCTGTATATCTATCAGTCTCTCCATCTCCCCTCTCTATCTCTCATGATTTCTCTCCATCTCTCTCTCAATACTCCTTTCTCTTTCTCTCAGTCGGCAAGGGGTTGGTGGCGTCATTGGATGCACTGAGGCAGACGGCAGACCCGACGGGTGCACGGGGGCAGAGGCCATGCCGGAAGGAGGTCATGGGCGGAGGCTGGACCGTCGAGTGCGTGGGGGTGGAGACGGTGCTATCGGGAAGTTGTAGTGGTGGTGGCGAAGGCTTCATTCCTGGGAGGTCAGGGATTGAGATGGAGGTTGCGCTGGATTTGGCATGCAGAAGCAGTCCCCGAGCTGATGGTGGTGGGGGAGATGAAGAGGATGGTGGAGGGTAGGAAGGCCAGATCTGGCCAGCTCATCTTCCCCAAGGTTGGGGCGGCTAGATCCGTGCCTTCTCTACCTACACCAGCCGATCTCCTCCTCGATGTGCCGCCTCCCAACACACTGGCAGCTCCTGAGCTTAGGGCGGCTGGATCCAGCGGCCACCAAGCTCGGGGCGGTTGAATCTGGCAATTCTCCGCCTCCACCAGTCCTTCTCCGCATTGATGCGCCGCCTCCCTCCACTGGTAGCTCCCATACATGTTGGGGTCAGCTGGATCCATTGCCCCAGTCAGATGTGGTGCATTGCTCCATCCCCTTCTGTTGCTGATGAATGTGTTGTGTGATGATTAAGATCCCCATGTATTTCTGATGAATGTGTCGTTGATGTTTAGTTTTGATGTTTTTGTTCTTGCGATTAATCGACATATGCAGGGACAACAAGCATGAGGACCATTTTTTTGTCTGGGTTATGATCACGACATCACTCCTTTGAATACACACGAGGCTAGGAGATGGAGGCCCAAGTCGAGCCCACCTCATCATCTAGGAGCAATACGCACTAAAATCGGCACAAAGATCTCATCCAGACTCCGTTTTCAACGTTCTACCAATTTATGGAAAGCTAACGAGACCATCTTTCCAATGGGCTTGGACTCACATAAAAATTTCTCCTATGTCAACGAGAATCATCGAAACAAGAGAGTGTCCAGAATCTGTCTGGATGCTGCATCACCGTGTTTTGGCCTGTTGGGCCTTGTATCGTGTTGGAGTTCATTAGGGACATATCCAATGGTCCTAGGTCGACCCTAGAACCTATTTAGTTAGTAGCCATCATCAAATTAGGGATGAGTTTTGCTTATATTATTCTACCAATGCAGTTTTGCTGTTCATCGGTTTGTGGAACCCCAATTTTTTAGATTCATCTTATATTCGCAATATATTTAGATAGAATCTTCTACTCTCTTACTTGTGTTCTCAATTCTCTCGCAAGAGATAGCCTTATCGGTGAGGTCAACCATTTCGGCTCAATTGATAACCATCAGCGGGATGGTGTGGTGATTGCGAGGGGTTCGATCATCCTAATTGGGCCTTTGAATCATCAATATCGAGTTTGCCCAATTGACCTATCCAGTACCTAGCAGAAGATCGAGACCCTAGTCCTTATCAAGTGGTATCAGAGCGTTGCCCGCTAGGTATATATCTATTCTTTAATTGTAATTTTTCCTACCTAGGTTTCATAAAAATGCCACAAAAGATTAGTTATTTTCAACTGTTCCGAACCCCTTTTGCCTTCGCAAGTTTAATTTAAGTTTCGGTTTGTTAAGTTTCTGTTCTAGGGTTAGAGTTGTGGTTGCTGGTTTAGAGTTGTGTTCGTAGTTCTAGATTTACCTACTGTTTTATGTGAGAACCTGCCTTATGAGATCGGGTTCTACTTGGTTTTGATTTGCTAGCCGCCTTGAGTTTATAACTTGCTTTCACAAGCCCTTTTAGATAGGTCGCAAGGTGCCTTGTTGATAAGTACCGATATGATTCGGAGAAAGGGATGGCCTGATCTTCACGACAATAGGTCATGAATCGAAGGAAAGTTGCTGCGAACAGCTGGGGATAACTAGCTTTATACCTGTCCAAGGTTGGATGCGACCAAGCGACGGGGACAGAGGCACCGAAACTGCGAAGACTTCGACTCGATCTCCGAACGACCGTAGAACCACAGTCCGGAACTAATCCACACAATACGGCGCAGCCGAACGGAAGCCGTAGAGCACGAAGTAGGGGATTCCAGAGGAATCACTTCACAAGTCCAAGAAGAACAAGGAAGAACAATGGTTTGAGTAAGGCACTCAGCAGTCTCGGCTGCGATATGATGTCGTTTATCAAAATGATCAAAAGTCCCTAATAGCTTAGAGGCAGGGGATATATATACTAGGAACAACCCTCCTAGATAGGTGTGAAAATGAAATAGAGTTTCTGAAGAAAGGCTATGTGAAAGGTCTCCTCGAGATGACATTCCGAAGTGGCTTCGCGTGACTGTTGGCCTCCAGAGCAGTTTCTACTAAACTGACCATACCTCCTTATTGGGAAGTCCAATTGACAAACCGTTTGTTGGGTGTGAAAATAGACTCGAAGAGCTTTCCAGACATGTGCAACATGCATCACGAAACATTGTGGATTGGTATAGTTTTACACGAGAAGTTGTACCAATATGCTGACCTGGCAGACTCTTAGCCTTCAGAGCAGTCTTGACTAAGCTGTGTATATCTCACCATTGACACGTCCAAAAGTGGTGAGGTTTGTTGCATTGGAAAATAGACTTGATGAGCTTTCCAAAATGTTCTCATGGGCCTCAAAAGCTTCTCGGAGTGGAGAGATATGAACATTTCTTCTACTGGTCCATTTTGGATTGTATTGGTTTGATTCTTCCTCCTCTTTAAACCTAAACATAATCAAGGTAGAACACTTAGGTAGTATAACATTCTCATGTATATCAAAGTTAATTTCAGCTAGGAGTGAGTTCACCTCTTTTTGGAGTAGTTTTGCACGGCTACGCGTAATTGGCCCTTGATTTGTATCCTTTGAACTTGAGCTAGCGTGCATGGTTGGGATGTCCTCATCATCCCCCCCTCTTGAAAAGAAGTCGTCCTCGACTCTTCCAATCCAAAGAATGGAGATAGATCGGTGACATTGAAACTTGTACTAACACCATAAGTACTTGGAAGATCAATTTCATATGCGTTGTCGTTAATCTTGCAAAGCACTTTGAAAGGACCATCAGCTCGGGGCTGCAATTTGCTCTTGCGTTGTTCAGGAAAGCGGTCCTTACGCAAATAGACCCAAACCAAGTCTCCAGGTTCAAATAACATCTTCTTGCGACCCTTGTTGGCGCGCTGCTCATACATCTTGGTCATCTTTTCAATGTTTACACGAGCTTGATTATGAAGCTTCTTGACAAATTCAGCTCATTTGCTTGCATCAAAGTTCTCACGTTCTTACATAGGTAAAGGCAAAAAATCGATGGGAGCAACAGGTTTGAAACCATATACAATTTCGAATGGACAAAATTTTGTGGTCGAGTGTACCGCCCTGTTGTATGCAAACTCCACATGTGGCAAGCTTTCTTCCCATAGCTTCAAGTTTTTCTTTAGGACAGCTCGCAACAATCTCGACAATGTACGGTTCACAACTTCGGTTTGCCCATCAGTTTGAGGATGACACGTTGTGGAGAATAGCAGCCTTGTTCCAAGTTTTCCCCACAAGGTCTTCCAAAAGTAGCTCAAAAACTTGGTGTCCCGATCAGATACAATGGTACGTGGCACTCCATGTAAACGCACAATTTCCCTGAAAAACAATTCATCAATGTGTGAAGCATCATCGCTCTTATGACAAGGAATAAAGTGTGCCATTTTGCTAAATCGATCAACCACAACAAAGATTGAATCCCTTCCCCTCTTGGTTCGTGGTAAACCAAGAACAAAGTCCATAGAAACATCCTCCCAAGGTACACTAGGAATAGGAAGAGGAGTGTATAAACCATGAGGGTTCGAACGGGACTTAGCTTTGTGGCAGGTTTCGCAGCGAAGAACATGTCTCTCCACATCTCTTCTCAACTTAGGCCAAAAAAAGTGATCAGCAAGTACTTGTTCTGTTTTCTTTGCACCAAAATGGCCCATAAGTCCACCTGCATGAGCTTCCTGTACAAACAAAATACGAACAGAACAATCTGGAATGCAGAGTTTATTAGCCCGAAACAAAAACCCATCATGTAAATGGAATTTTTCCCATCCCTTGCCACCACAACACTTGGAATATGGTTCAGCAAAATATGAATCAGTGGCATATAAATCTTTTATGCTTTCTAAACCAAGAATTTTAGCGTCAAGTTGTGAAAGTAAAATATGACGACGAGACAAAGTATCAGCTACAATATTATCTTGCCCTTTCTTATACTTAACAATGTATGGAAAAGACTCAATGAATTCACTCCATTTTGCATGCCTTCGGTTCAGTTTTAGTTGTCCTTTATGGTGTTTCAAAGATTCATGGTCTGAATGTTTCACAAATTCTTTAGGTAGAAGGTAGTGTTGCCAAGTTTCCAAACTCCGAACAAGAGCATATAATTCTTTATCATAAACTGAATAATTCAAAATTGGGCCACTTAGCTTTTCACTGAAGTAAGCTATTGGCCTCTTTTCTTGCATGAGCACGCCTCCAATCCCTACACCACTTGCATCACATTCAATTTCAAATGACTTACCGAAATCTAGAAGTGCAAGGACTGGGGCTGTTGTTAACTTCATTTTTAGCTCTTCAAATGCCTTCTCTTGTGCTTCACCCCATTTAAAAGGCACTTGTTTCTTCAACTCATTGATTGGAGCAGCTATGGTGCTGAAATCTTTCACAAATCGTTGGTAGAAACCAGCAAGTCCGAGGAAGCTCCGAACTTGACTCACATTTTGTGAAGGCACCCACTCACGAACAGCTTTGATCTTTTCCTCATCCACCTCCACACCTTGTCCTGAAACAACAAAACCAAGAAACACTACCTTGTCGGTGCAAAAGGTGCACTTGTCAAGGTTAGCATATAACTTTTGCTCACGTAGGACAGCAAGCACACTTTGAATATGTTCAACATGTTCATCAAGGGATTTGCTGTAAATTAATATATCATCAAAGTAAACCACAACAAACTTGCCAATAAAAGCTCTAAGCACATGATTCATCAATCTCATGAAGGTACTAGGCGCATTAGTCAATCCAAAAGGCAATACCAACCATTCATACAACCCCAATTTTGTTTTAAAAGCCGTTTTCCACTCATCTCCTTCTCGCATTCTTATTTGGTGATATCCACTTCTCAAGTCAATTTTTGTGAAAACGATAGCACCACTAAGTTCATCAAGCATGTCATCAAGTCTAGGAATGGGATGTCTATACCTTACTGTGATGTTATTAATAGCTCTACAATCAACACACATTCTCCAGGACCCATCTTTCTTGGGAACTAAAAGAACAGGAATAGCACAAGGTGAAAGACTTTCTTGCACATACCCCTTTTTGATCAACTCTTCCACTTGTCGCTGAATTTCTTTTGTTTCCTCTGGATTGGTGCGATATGCAGCTCGGTTTGGAAGTGAGGCACCAGGAACAAGGTCAATTTGATGTTCAATCCCTCTCTTAGGTGGCAGCCCTGGTGGCACTTCATCTAGAAACACATCCTCATAATCCTGTAACACATTAAAAACAACACTTGGCAAAGTAGAGGGTAAGTCGTTAGTGGAAAGAAAATTGCCCTTGTACAGGAGTACAAAGAACATGGCATTGGATTCACTCAACTCTTTTAAATCCCCCTTCCTAGCCATCATGACTAATCCCTCTTTTCCCATTGTCTTGGTTTTTTGCAGCTGTGGGGTTTTATTTGGCTTTGGAAACACTCCCTCACTATTTTTGTGGGTCTCTCGCAATTGGTTCTCGCTCGCTCGCTGATTTCTTTTTAGATCATCCTTGAAAATCGTCTCCGGTGTCAAAGGGAGCAATGAGATTCTCTCTCCTTTGTACATGAAGGTCAGCTTGTTTGTTCTTCCAAAAATCTGAACATCACGATCATATAACCATGGTCTACCTAGTAGCAGTTGGCATGCTTGCATAGATACCACATCACACTCCACATGATCATTATACCGCCCAATAGAGAAAGGAACTGTCACAATATTGTTCACACGCAGCGCACCACAATCATTAAGCCATTGCATCTTGTATGGATTAGGATGACGCCGCTACTTTAGCCCCAATCTATCAACCAACTCTTGACTGGCAATATTATTGCAGCCGCCACTATCAACAATGATTCTACACAATTTCTCTTTGATCATGCCTCTAGTATGGAAGAGATTGTGTCGCTGCCCATTCTCTTCTTTTATAGCAGAAACATTGAGCACTCGAAGAGAAATAAAGCAATTATTATCACTTTCATCGGGTTGGATCTCATTATCATCATTGCTTTCATTTTCTTCATCATATCTTGGACCAACTTCTTCCTGATCACTTTCAGATTCCCATTCACCATGCTCATTCACAATCATGGTCCTCCTACTTGGACATTGGGCTGCAATATGTCCACGACCATGGCACTTGTGGCACACTATTTCTCTGCTATGTGTAGAAGACGCAGCGGCTGAAGCAACACTTGGGGCTGCTGCACTTGCAGTAGATTGCTGCTGATTTGCAGGAGATGATGCAGTAGAAACCGCCATCTTTGATGGAGCAATCGATGGAGAGGGCCTAGCTGCAGCACCCTGAGATCGACCCCCATCAAAAGAAGTACCGGACTGCTGCTTGCGCCATGGGGCAGCTATGGAACGGCTGCCATAAGATTTTCCACGTGACTCTTGCTGAATTTTCCTCTCCGTGCGCTTAGCTTGATCAACCAGATCATTGGCGGCGTGCTGATTATGGAGAAAGAGAGCATCATCATGGTCGTCGTAATAGAGATGACCCGGACAACATAGCTCGTGTCAAGTTGAGAATTCCCAAATTCACTGGAAAAGAAGATGCTGATGCATATCTTGAGTGGGTTGAGCAATGTGATCAGATTTTTAGAGTTCATAATCTTTCTGATCAGAGGCGTGTGAATCTTGCTTCAGTTGAGTTCTCTGGCTATGCTCTGACTTGGTGGAATCAAGTACAAGAGAATCAAGTTGAGTTGGGACGTGATTATATCAATACTTGGGATGAGATGAAGAGAGTGACTAAGCTGTGTATATCTCACCATTGACACGTCCAAAAGTGGTGAGGTTTGTTGCATTGGAAAATAGACTTGATGAGCTTTCCAAAATGTTCTCATGGGCCTCAAAAGCTTCTCGGAGTGGAGAGATATGAACATTTCTTCTACTGGTCCGTTTTGGACTGTACTGGTTCGATTCTTCCTCCTCTTTAAACCTAAACATAATCAAGGTAGAACACTTAGGTAGTATAACATTCTCATGTATATCAAAGTTAATTTCAGCTAGGAGTGAGTTCACCTCTTTTTGGAGTAGTTTTGCACGGTTACGCGTAATTGGCCCTTGATTTGTATCCTTTGAACTTGAGCTAGTGTGCATGGTTGGGATGTCCTCATCACAAACCCTCACTGAATAACGACAACTTCAACATAACATTGTTTTCAGTAAAAATTGCTAAGTCATAGGTTTGTGAAATGATTTGGGAAATCTAGCTTTATGCAAATAAACCAAGTCATCCTTGAACACCTGTGTGCATTAAATGAATTATATAGTAGTGGCTTGCTGAGTACGGTTGGTACTCACCCTTGCTTAATTAACTCCTTTAGAAGGTGTTGTAGCCGACCCGCACGTATGCTATCCTGACGAGGAGGTGCCGAAGACGGTGGAGTAGGGACCTAGGTTCACCAGTCGCTGCCTATGGAATAAGATGGACCATCGCTGCTTCGCTTCCGCTACCTCACCTACTTGTTTTGGTAGTTGGTATTGTAATCGACCATGCTTGGTCTATTTGGGTCAAACTCGGGCAACCCTTGCATTATTAATGTATTGTAAAACCTTTATAACGATGTCTGCTATGTGATATGCAACTTTGCCATGTGTGTACCATCTACTGATCCAAGGAATGATACTATAAACACATAAGGTTTCCGGTGTACAAAACCGGGGGCCGACAGGTCCCCACAGAGTTGGTATCAGAGACATGTCGACTGTAGGCCACAAACTTAGATAGATTGGTCTTATTTAAAAATTGTTTTCAGGAAACACAAAAAGTATAACTTGTTCTTTGTTTCCTCACTCCTTTATGTTTTCTTCCTCTCTGAGTATCCATCTACCTGTTTTAATCTATCGTCAGCTTTGGAAAGATGATCTACGCCAGTTGTAGTCTTGAAGGAGCTTCGTCGCGAACTAGGTTTTAGGTTCTAAAAGTGGCTTTTGTCTTTGAGTCCCATTGCCTTTAGTTAGTAGCTCATGTTAGTAAGACGTTGAGCTTGTGTGCTAGAAGCGTTGCTTGTTTTTAGTTTTTGGTTCTTTTGGTTTGTCATATGATCTGTTTGTAGCCCTCCGGCTCCCAAACAGTCGTATGTGTGTTTTGTCAGGATGTGCAGTTCTACCCCATTTAGTTGCCTTTTTCTTAGAGTTGTTCTTTTCTTCTTAGTACCCTTTCTAACCAGTCACATGTTGAACAGGTGGTGAACACTAGGACAGGAGGTCACTGTGGAGAGCACGAGAACACCGATGCCCACGCCACTGGTCAGCAACCGCCTCAAGCACCCCAAGTGAATCAGCAGAACTTCAAAGTCTTTATGCAGGCCTAGACTGAGCTCATTAGGATAGTGATGCAACAACTTCAGAACCAACAGCGACAGCCACTGCAACAACCCCAAGGCGCTCCACCTCCACAGAGCAAGATGTTCGAGTTTCTGCGCACCAAGCCACCAACCTTTAAGGGAATGGGTACTCCACTTGATGTAGAAGACTGGACGCGTACCATAGAACGTAAGCTGCAGATCACTCAGTGCTCAGATGGAGAGAAAGTCTGTTTCATTGTCCAATAGATGGAAGGAGTTTCTCTACACTGATATGAGAACCTCAGGGGAGGCTTGGATGACCCTGAAGCCTTGACTTTTGAGGAATTCCGTACATCTTTTCGTGATTACTATGTCCCTGCTGGCATCAAGGAGCTGAAGAAGGAAGAGTTTCGTTCTCTTCAGCAATACCTGACTCAGTTCACAACTCTTGCTCGCTATGCACCAGAAGATGTTGCTAGAGTCGCTAGAGGTATTTCTTGAAAGGTCTCAATTCTGGTCTCAAGGTGGGACTTGTTGCCCATGATTTTAGCAGTTTCCAAAGCCTAGTGAACAAGACCTTGCTATTAGAAGAGGAAAACAAGAAGCTTGGTGAAGATGGCAAGTGCAAGATGAACCAACAAGCAAGTGGTCCAAGCCAGAGGTCGTGTGGAGTGTTTCAACAGCACAAGAACCATCAGCCAGCTGCTCCACAGTTTAGGACCATCCCACAAACACCATCTTCATCCACTCAAGCACCTCGTCAGGATACTCTCATTCAATTCATGCAAGGTGCAGGAAGTCAAGCATTTATTCGTCATTGCTACAACTGCAAAGACTCAGGCCATCTCACCAACAACTACCCTCATCCCAAGAACATTACTTCAGTGAAGTTCAACTAGGGAAGCACCCTAGTCAAGACGCTAGCACCAGGAGCAGCAGCGCATGCTACATTAGTAACTTAGCAGACTGTCGTTAGAGTACGTGTCAACCATGTCACTGCAGAGGAAGCTCAGACCTCTACGGATGTTGTTCTGGATAAGTTCCTAGTAAACTCAATGCCTGCAACAGTTTTATTGGATTCTGGAGCTTCGCATTCGTTTGTTTCTCGGTCTTTTGCTTCTTAACATCAGTTTCCTACTATCCCTCTTAAGTGTTCTTTGCTTATTCAAACACCGGGATCAGAGATGAGAAACCAAACTGGTTGTCCTAGAGTGAAGATTGAAATAGAGGGTGTAGAGTTCTTTGCCAACCTGATTATGTCAGATACACCTTAGCTTGATGTCATCCTAAGGATGGATTGGTTGCACAGCAGCAAAGCAGTGCAAGATTATGGAACTAGATCTTTCACCTTAGAAAACTCTAAAGGAGAGAAAGTTAATTTCGAAGTCATAGTTAATCCACCTTGGATAGGAGCCCTAGTGCACCACATAGAAGTTTATGAGCTACAGAAGGTACCTATTGTTAAATAATATCTAGATGTTTCCCTAGAAGAGTTGCCAGGCATGCCACCTCATAGGGACATTGAGTTCGTCATTGATCTAGTCCTAGGGACATCACCTATATCCAAGCGACCATATTGTATGGCAGCAAATGAACTAGCTGAAATGAAGAAGCAGATACAAGAGTTGCAAGAGAAAGGTTATGTCAGACCCAGTTCATCACCATGGGGAGCCCAGTTATCTTCATTGAGAAGAAAGATGGAACCAAGAGGATGTGTATTGATTATAGAAGTTTGAATGATGTGACCATCAAGAACAAGTATCCTTTGCCACAGAATGATGTGACCATCAAGAACAAGTATCCTTTGCCACAGATTGATGATCTCTTTGACCAAACGAAAGGAGCAGGAGTTTTCTACAAGATTGATCTTAGATCCAGGTATCATCAGCTTAGGATCAAACCAAATGATATCCCAAAGACTGCATTTTCTACCAGATATAGACTCTATGAGTTTACAACTATGCCTTTTGGATTGAGAAATGGCCCTGCTTATTTCATGAACATGATGAATAAGGTATTCATGGAATATTTGGACAAATTTGTGGTTGTTTCAATTGATGACATTCTATTCTACTCCATGAGAATCATTTGAGGCTTGTATTAGAAAAGCTAAGGGAGCATCGGTTGTATGTCAAGTTCAGCAAGTGTGAGTTTTGGATGAAAGAAGTTGAATTCCTTGGACATGTTATGACCATCGTTAGAGTTGCAGTAGATCTGAAGAAAGTGAATACAGTTATCAATTTGTAGCCACCCAAGACCGTGACACAGGTTCGCAGTTTCCTTGGTATGGCAGGATATTACAGAAGGTTCATATAAGGTTTCTCCAAGGTTGCTCATCCATTGACACAATTGTTGAAGAAACAGAAGAAGTTGTGTGGACATCAGAGTGTCAGCACAACTTTGAAGCCTTGAAGAAGAGTTTGACATCAGCACCAGTGTTGGTTTTGCCAGATATCAACAAGGGGTTTCATATCTACTGTAATGCGTCTTGTACAGGACTTGGTTGTGTTCTGATGCAAGAAGGCAAGGTTGTCGTTTATGCTTCGTGACAACTACGCCCACGTGAGGAAAACTATCCAACTCATAATTTGGAGCTTGCAGCAGTGGTACATGCACTACAGATATGGATACATTACCTGATCGACAATCAATGTGAAGTGTATACTAATCACAAGAGTTTGAAGTATATTTTCACTTAGCATGACTTGAACTTGAGACAACGAAGATGGTTAGAGTTGATCAAGGACTATGACATGGGAATCCACTACCATCCAAGCAAGGCTAATGTTGTTGCCGACGCTTTGAGTAGGAAAGTTTACTACAACAGCGTGGAAATCCAGGAGAGTTAGTCGTCACTATACTAGGAGTTTGAAACATTGAGAGCTTGGAGATAGCACCTGAAGGGTATGTGGCTAACCTAGAAGTCAAACCTACATTAGAAGATCAGATCAAGGGAGTTCAAAAAGATGATGTTAACGTTAAAGAAATCATGCTCAACATGAAGAAAGGGAAGTCCATAGGATTCACTGAGGATGAGTACGGTGTTGTATGGTTACATGAAAAGTTGGTTGTACCGGATCAACCAGAACTCAAAAAGCTTATATTGTAAGAGGCACATGAATCCCGTTATTCCATTCATCCTGGAAGTACCAAGATGTATCAAGATCTCAAGAACAGACTATGGTGACCCAACATGAGACGTGAGATCGCCGAGTATGTAGCACTTTGTGATGTTTGCCGGCGAGTCAAGGCAGAGCACCAATGACCCACATGACTTTTACAATCATTGAAGGTACCAAAATAGAAGTGGGATGAAATTGGCATGGATTTCATCACAGGTTTGCCCAAGACTAAGTCAAAATATGATTCTATTTGGGTTATAGTTGATTGTCTCACCAAGGTAGCACACTTTATTCCAGTCAAGATAACCTACTCGGGTGACAAGTTAGTAGAACTTTATGTGAACCGGATAGTATGTTTGCATGGAGTACCACGGAAGATAGTCTCAGATCGAGGAACTCAGTTTACCTCATGTTTCTGGCAGGCTCTTCATGAAGCATTGGGAACTTGCCTCAACTTCAGTTCAGCATATCATCCACAGACGGATGGACAGACAAAGAGAGTTAATTAGATCTTGGAGGACATGCTTTGAGCTTGTGCCTTAGCTTATACTTCTAATTAGGACAAGAATTTTCCTTATGCCGAGTTCTTTTATAACAATAGTTACCAAGCAAGCTTGCAGATATCACCGTTTGAAGCCTTGTATGGACAAGCTTGTAGAACACCTTTGAATTGGAATGAGACTGGAGAAAGAATGGTTTTTGGATCAGATTAATCCATGAAGCTGAAAAGAAAGTTGCTCCGATCAGGGACCGACTAAAGGTGGCCCAATCTCATCAAAAGTGCTATGCAGATAAGCGCGAAGGGATTTAACCTTTGAAAAGGAAGACTATGTGTATTTGAAGGTGACTCCAATGAGAGGAACCAAGAGGTTTCATGTGAAAGGAAAGCTAGCCCCCAGATATGTTGGTCTATTCCGGATCATTGCTCGTCGAGGAGAAGCTGCATATCAGTTGGAGCTGCCGCCTTCGATGTCTGGTATTCATGATGTGTTCCACATGTTCCAGTTGAAGAAATGTCTTCGTGTGCCAGAAGAGGAAGCACTGTTGAACTCAGTGGAGTTACAACCAAATTTGACATATCGTGAGGTTCCAATCAGAATTCTTGAGACTGCAGAGCGAACTACAAGGAGTAAGACATTTCGTTTTTGCAAGGTTCAGTGGAGTCATCACACCGAAGCTGAAGCCACCTAGGAGCGTGAGGATGACCTGAAGGCAGAGTTTCCAGAGCTGTTCCCAAGCCAGTCCGAATCTTGGGGTCGAGATTCTGTTTAGGGGGGGTAGGTTTGTCATGTCCTGACTTTTCGCCTGTTTGCGAGAATTCACCTTTGGTTTGTTCGCCTAAAATAGCTTAATGAAAATTTTGTTAAATCAAAAGGCTTTAATGGGATTAACTAATTAATTACGCCGTCAACTTTATTGTTTTTAATTGGAGTTAATTGGATTTAATTTGTATTTTCGAAAGTGGAGCTCAAATTCCAAATTCAATATTCCAATTCAATTCCTAATTTCCTAAATCCACCAAAAATTCCAAATATTTCATTTGGAATTTTCTAGAAAAGTCCCTGTTTTTTTCTCTTTTTCATTCCATTCCTTTCTCTATTTTCCTATTTTTCATTTAGCCCTTCTTCTTTCTTCTTTTTCCTTTCCCCCCTTTTCTACCTCCGATTCCCTCCTCCTCTCTCCCTCAAGCTCATCGGGGAGGCCAAGCCAAGCCGGCACCATCGCCTTCGGCTCGGCCTTCGTCACCTCCAAGCCATCGCCCTCGGCCCACGCCACCATTGCCCTGGCCCGCACTGGCCCAAGCTGCACCGTTGGTCTCCCGCAAGTCGCTGCCTTCCCATAGCCGGCGCCACCCTTCCTTAAATTGGTGCCGTGCCTAGCCCTAACCCTAGATCCTCCCTCCTCTATAAATAGCCGCCAGCCACCGCCCATTTTTTCCCTTCCGGAGCCACCGTCGCCTCTCTTGCCGCCTTGAGCAACTACCGCCGCCGTGAGCCACGCTGTCGTTGCCGCCATGTGGGACCCGCATGTAAAAACCACCAATCATCCTTAGTCGTCCAATCCCCTAGATCCAATCTCAACCGTTGGATCTACATAACCCTAAGCCATGCCACGTCAGCCCTAGATCTGCCATGCCATCGCCTAATCATCCATTCTTGTCCATGTGTTGCCACGTCCGCCGAGTCCATCATAGACCGAGTCCACTGTACTCCGAGCCACTGACCAGTGGGCCTCACCATATTTTGCTATTCAAAAATAATTCAATTTCTGAAATTAAATGTCCAGAGGATATTCCCATAATGTTCCTTTTCTTTTTTTCCTCGGATTTTCTTCTAATTCAAACTTCTGGGGGCCATAACTTTTTCGTTCGAACTCTGATTCGGCCCGTTCTTCTTCCTAAATTCTTCTAAAACTGATCTCTACCAGCTGGTTTAGTTTGTTGTTTCATTTGATATTATTTAATTAGCCTTTTCTTTTGTTTATTTGTTTCTTGTTTGCGATCGTGTAGACTTTGGAGCAAAGCAGCAGTTCGCTTCAGAAGACGTAGTCCAAGGACAGTACTGGGAGCATGGCAAGTGCACTTTTTGAACATATTGATCCCATTTTATAAAATGTTTTGCTTTGAATACATGTTCTTTTTATTTATAAATTATCGATGGGTAGTG
The DNA here is from genome assembly GCA_008326285.1 of Oryza officinalis. Taxonomy (NCBI): domain Eukaryota; kingdom Viridiplantae; phylum Streptophyta; class Magnoliopsida; order Poales; family Poaceae; genus Oryza; species Oryza officinalis. Next base: position 32,143,927 of record BDMV01000007.1, on the reverse strand, counting down.
TGACCAACTTATTATTATATCCTACCTTTGATAATTATTGATTACCGATGATACCTTGTCACCCTAGTCTTTGTGAGTTGAACATTGGGCTCAACTCAAAGTAGTTATGCTTAACCCCTCTCAAGGTTGTTTTAGAAAAAATTATAATTTGATTAATCATATATTTATAACTTCTTTTATATAAACTGTGTGGTTGCATGTTATCTTTCCGATAGCATGTGTTGCACCATGTAATAAAACAACGGGCGGATAAAACTTTTTGGACCGGGGTGCTAGGTGGTTTTGTATGAACCTGGTTAGGTGGCAATGTATCTGTGTGCTCGTTACCGGGTATGATCTTTGTGTGAGCCTACTGTTGAGCTGTGTGCTAGTTGGTTGCAAGAAAGGCCAATTACGTGTCCTTAAGCTGCTATCCTTTGTTGTGTGCTATTGTAGTTTGGTAAGTTGCCCTGGTCAATTAAGGACTTCACTTCATAAGCCATTGATCTGAGCCTACCATACAACCGCATGTTCTCATGGAAAGAACCTGGCCCAGTAGGATTCCGAGTCTTCGCATTGTCAGCTTAGGTGGTTAGATGCTAAGTGCTAAGCTTAGCCATGGGTACTTTCTTGTCTGTGTGTGAGATAGGTATCTCATAAGGGAAGGCAATGTTGGGATGGAGTGTCTAAAAAACCTTGTTACATACTCCTTGGCCGCACACAACCGGAAGTGTGACACTTGTGCATGGCCGTTAAAAGGACGATGTATCTTGTGGGTCAAGCTGTACAACCTCTGGAGAGTGTTAAACTAATCTATTCAAATAACCACATCCACGGTCATGGACATGCTCGGTGATTTCTCATGAGGGGTAGTTTGTGAAAACTGGGAATGAGTTATGTGCAGGTTAATTAATTTAGCTATGTGGATGGATGGTTGGTAACACCTGTTATTTATAAATGTTGTTTTAAACCTCTATTTATAAATTGTTTATAACTGCAAATTGTTATGTTATGCAAATTAGTCATTGCCTTCTTTGTCAACGTTGCATATGCATATTTCCGTATACTTGCTGAGTATTCCATCTACTAACTTTGCAATTCCCCAATTCCAGAAGAAAGGTTTCCGCTGTTACCTGAAGAGTTTGTTGCTGAAGATGAGGAATAGGTCGTGAGTCCCAGTTGACTGCCTATGGCAAGTTGAATGGAACTACTATGCGTTTATCTTATTTTCCGCTATTTTATTGGTTTTTATTAGGCCCTTCGTGGTAGAATAAATGTAAACTTTGGCCATAAAGCTTATCACAGTCACTTTTTTAATAAATATTAGGTTTCCTTCGTGATGTTGGCTGTGATAGTATCTTTGTGTCGGTGTGTGCTAACTTGATTCTGGACTAGCACTTATATATAGGAGGTCCTATTTTGGGTCCCCACAATAGAGATCGACCTTTACTCCATTATATCTAGTATAACTTCAAGTCCTAAACTGTAACCAACTTTGTACACATATTCGACACAAACTCTAATAGTGGCGATGGAGAGCGGCTAGTGGAGGACGACCTCCAGCCAGACAAGGCCATGGAAGAAGCCCAGCGGCTCGGCCGTCAACTAGTAGTCGAACCCCACGGCATACCACGGGGGAGCGGCGAGAAGTGGCGGCGTGGGAGGACGGTCAGCGCGTCAATCAAAGGTGCCGCGGTGGAGATGGTGAGGGGGAAGAGCACCATCGCCGCGTTTGCCGCCATCGAGAGGAGGCCCATGGTTTGGCTTGCTCTTGCAGTCGCCTTGGGTGGGCCCTGTCATCTAGATACATGGACCCACTTGAGCTTTAGTATGGCCTAAGCCCAAACCATCCCAAGCCCTCATCCTTTGTCTAAAAGAATTAAATAGAGAAATACTCTGTCCTTTGAAGTTTAGCTATAACATACTCAAAGGCCTTTTCTAGTGCAGTGAAGATATAACTGCTGCCTTTTCTTCTTCTTTTTATGTCTTGCAGAACATCTATAGAGAGCTGCCGGTACCTAGCAAGGGCATTGCCTCGTCATCATTTGAGAAAATATGTGCCAATTTTCTACTTGAGAGTTGTAGATCGTAGGGGATTGGAGGTGTTGGGAGTCGAATTGCCTCCATGAAGCTAAATAAGAGCTCAACATTTGTTTCAGTGCTAGAAGATGAAGAAATATTGTGAGCATCCAGAGCAGTTCGCTCACTGAGGTGACTGGAGTACTGGACTATTGCGTAATGGCGGCTGGCTCTACTTGGCTCCAAAGTCCTTTTGTAGACACTTCTGTGGATGGCTTCATCGCTTCCTCTATCGATTTAGCTGGCAGCATGTCGATCGTGCCACAGATGGATCTCTGATCTCCTGTCCAAAGGGATGTACGGAGCAGAAAAGAGCAAAGACAAGAGACAGCTACTGAAACCGGCATCCCAATTTCGTGAGACAAGGGAGCCCGGTAGACCATAGAAAATACTTCCTCTTGATTATTACAAGGATTACTTTATTTTTCAACAGTCATACTTCTTAATAGTGAAATAATTATCTTCAATGCTCCTTGTGATTCCTTCTTTTCTACCTTAATTTGGAATTTTTTTTGTGAATTTGGCTGTGGGCATTAGTTATACACAGGCCAGGAGTATTCTTAAAGCAATTGTATCATCTTACTGTAATTCACTGAAATCAATAAAACTTATGTTATCTTAAAAAAACAGCCTGCTCGTAAAAGGAGGTCGATGCCCAATAAAAGATGTAGATTCTAGAGGGATGAAAAGACAACCGGATAAGAACTTCTCATAAACAATGTGATTTTTCAGTACTCGTTGGTGAAGTTGTTGATTCTGCAATATAGTTCAGCAAAATGACATCCTTACATCTGTCATATGGTAGGCAATAGCCAATTTTGCCATTAATTTAAAAGGAAACAAAGGCAACTGCACAATGATACAGCCCAAAGTTGTGCAACTTTAGGAACATGGCTAGCTGAACGAGACACTGTATATAAGGCTAGGTTCATATTGTCCGTTAGGATATGACCACACTCCCCGCATCAGCTGGCAAAAATTTTGTTGATTTCGTTTCATTTATGGTACTAGGAATTGGAGTTCTTGGGAATTCAGCTACTTCGGGCTGTGGTAGACTTCTCGGCAGCTAATTAACAAGACTCGCTCCAAATATAATTGAGAAGCGATTCATGATTGTCTTTTGCCACTACTACAAAAATAGTCATTGGTGCCGGTTTCAAAGGGCTCATAGGTGCCGGTTTCGACGCCGGCACCAATTGGTCGGCACCAATGATCGAAGCTATTAGTACCGGTTTCTCAACCGGTACCTATAACACTATAGGTGCCGGTTGTATATGTTTAATCGGCACCTATATGGTATTATAGGTGCCGGTTCCTATAAATAACCGGCACCTATAAGTGATAGGCTCCGGCATCTTTGAAGCATCATAGGTGTCGGTTCTTTACAAGAACCGGTACCTATAGTCCTGAAGCACAAAAAAAAATAATTTTGGGGTCACATATAACATTTTCTGAAACACAGAAATCACAGAATATTACATTTGAAAGGCTAGCATGATTTATTTCACTTGTATTTCACAGAAATGGAGGTAGTATATTTAAGACCAACAATCTTTCACCAAAGTAAAGCAGGGAAGTAGGAATAATATGTGAATGAATCATTCAAATGCAATATAGTTCTCTTGCTACAAACTTAAAATGGATGACATAGTCACACAAAATAACATGTTCTGCGCTTCTGCAATTTTAGCCAATCCATAGTTGGCCATATACAGGACATGAGTTGGAGAAGAAAAGGTGACAAGGTAGATATATAAGATCAAATGCATCAAGCATAGTGCTCTCAGTGATCAGCAGAGTGAGGAGCAAATGAAGCACACTGTAGTGGTTTCTTTTATGATCTTTAGGAAATACACTTGAATATATACTGGGAAAAAGGATTCAGAGCCTCAAAACATATATAAGATGAATTGGACATTCAGTAAGATATTCAGTAAGCCTACTCTTAATCTAAAATTGAAAATCTGCACCCAAATGGCTCTGCAATTTGAGGCTCAATTTTCAACAAAAAATGCAAAGCCAAGAAAATTAAGCCTTGTTCTTTTGGCACATGAATGCATACACAAAACGGTACATATGTATGAAAATACAGGGAACAGGTTATGAAAAATATGTATTCAAACTTGAGCATAACATTTAATATTTTTTGACAAATCTAACTATTTCTATAATCTAACTATTTCTATGTTTCTTTTTGCAGGGAACAAGTTTCCAAATCGCATTGATTGTTACATACTTTCTCCGATTTCATAATTTTTTGTTTTGAATAATGATACGGCCTGTCTTTAAAATATATGTTTAACTATGATTTTATATTATAATATATGAAAAAATATGTGTGATCATAAGATGGTTTATTTTGTCCTTAAGAGGATGCCCTCTAATTTAATACATATCATCTAAATAGTTTTAAAAGTTTTAAAAAATATTTGACAGCATAAATCAATATTTATGTATCACTTCATAATCATACAAGTTCAAATTTAAATGTGACTCATATAAGTTAAAAAACCCGAAGCCTCGAGTAAAGGGCATAGAAGATATTGCTGGGACTCAGCGTGCCAGTCAACTTCAGCCTGAGACGTGCCCGTCAAACCACACGAAGGCGGCGACCAGATGTGTTACACATCTCAGGAGACTTGACAAAAATTCGCTTGAGCTCTACAACATCTCAAATGCTCTAAACTCGTACTCATACGAAAATTTTAGTTACACATGCTCACCTGTTGCTTATAGAGACAACAATGATGATGCCTCCCTCATCCATGCCACATCCAGTCAGTGAGATCACCTGTTGCTGTTAGGGATAAAAATATGAAATAGAGAAAATTGAATACATGGTTAGATATATGTGTGAAAAAATAATAGATAAACATTAACAAATAGAGAAACTTAATGCATGTTCAAGACATTAAAAAAACCACATCAATCCAAATAACTAATCTACAAGATACTTAGAAAATGTTTGAAAGGTATGGCCCACTAATTCTAGGTCTTTGTATGCTTTGGCGTTGATCGGCTATCTAAAGTGTCACTAGGGCCGCCAGCCTCAATGAAACCCACTAGCCCAGCAGGAGCCTTCGAAATGTTGTATGCGCCGTTTGACGAGATGATATGGTCGAAGATGAATCCACATAGCTGTTCAGCGAGGCCCAAGCAAACATGTGGCAGCAATTTACTTGTCGGGAGCTTTAATTTCTGCAAATGGAAGGATTAAAGATGTGGAAAGATACTATGTGTTTAGTAAATTGGATTTATGTCTTAGGAGACAGGGCGAACCTCAGCATCCGTAATGTTCCAGTTGCCGTCCTCCATGAAAACCCACATAAATCTCATCACGTAGAACCCACATGTGCTCGTGCCCGGATCCTGACGTGAGCAATAAGGGTGGCACCAAACTCGGAATTTATTTGCACATGGAGCGTGTCGAATGCACTTCTTCTTGTACTTCACAAGTGCCTTATCTAGGATGTCAATGAGGGATTGGTAGTTGGATTGCGGTTTCCTCATTGAATCCATGACGACAATCTTGGAATCGTTTAAATGGATGGCAATAAGAATCCAGTGAGGCCTACATACAAGGGAAGAGAACAATTAACATCTTAAAGTACAACGATGGGAGGTACAACGATAATGCCACACTTACTTAAAGTGGTAGGGCAGAAGGATGGTATTCATGTCCTGCAGCTTGACAAAGGATGTGTAAAGGTAGTTCAGCACTTCTTGGGAGGACCATTCGCCTGCGTCAATATTACAGGAATTGACTATTTGTGGGTCGAGGAATCCTAGCTTGTTATGGGTCGCTCTACATTCAAGCGACCCCATTCTGCATAAGGAAAATAATTAGACACGCAACGAGGATATTTACTTAGAAAAATGGCGAGAGGTCGAGTATACTTACAATGCCCATAACTGAATTACCGATAAGTCTAGCTCCCTCAGATTGTATAGATGAAATAGTTCTCTAAATGGGACCCAAACTATACCATCACAGTGATGAAAGTCCTCGTCCCTGTAAAAGACGGGGAACATCTCTTTACCATCCTTGGCCATCTGTAAGTACCACTCTTCTACCCTTCTCATTTGAGTACATTTGCCAATGACGTGGCGATATTCGTCGGTAGTCAAAGAATGACCAAGCTTGAACTGAGCTGCCAATGGGGCCATCTCAATATTATCCACATCATCCAAACTTTTCAGCCCTGCCTCTTTTAGAAAGTCTTGCATAGTCTTGCTGGCCTCATCTTTCTCGAATTCTTTCTTGGAAAATTCTTGCAATCCCTTTTTCCTGATCGTGCGTCGGAAGTCCGTAATAGGTTGCTTTCGGGCAGGTGGCCTTGCCATGCGAATGAAGTGATCCTGTACTTCGACTGGCACTTTGAAAGATGGCTCCGACCTGGTAGGCAATGGCGTCTTCTTGGTCTTCTTCAGAGATGGTGGTTCAGACATTTGGGAAGTTTTACAGAGGCGTCCCCTCTTTTTCGGCCGGTCTGATGAAGCTAGGCTCTGATGTGCTGCCTCTGGAGGAGATGGGCTCTTACGTTGCGCCGGTGGAGGAGACGGGCTCTTATGTGGCAATGGTGGTGGAGTTGGCATCCTTTGAGGGGAGGGAGGAAGTCCTTCAGAGCTAGACCCGCCATCGCTTGGCTCGTCATCACCATCTCCTGAAGGAAAGATAATGAAACGCTTGCGCCACAGGATTATGTTGTGGATGGCTTCACCAAGAGTGTTCACCCCCTCCTCTGGAGCAAAATCAAGCTGCACTGCCCTGTACCTCCTCGGCACGTCCTCCACTTCGACCCTTGAGTAGCCACTTGGTATCGGCTTACCGTGTATCGTCCCTCCCTCCGTTACGGGATGTGCCATCGCGCGTGCCACCTCTTGACTGATGTTTTGAAGTGGCACATGCAGCCTGCATGCAGTACGTACAGTGATGTGGTCCACGGGGTAATGAACCGTGTCCGGTTCTTGAGGAACCTCAGTTGAAGCGCAGCTGCTTTTCTTCCCACCTGGACTGGTTAAGTGGCCAGCATTGCCTCCTTGCTGACCTTCAAGCCTTGCCATTACCAGTGCCATTTGTTCTTTCAATAGCCTTATCTCTTCCGATTGGTCTCTGGAATTTTTATTGCTCCGAGACCGGTACCTATGTCTGTCTTCAGGAAAACCTTCTCTCCATGGAACTAGGCCAATTCCTCTTGTGCGTCCTGGATGCTCAGGGTTCTGCAATGCAAGTGTAAGCTCATCTCTCTCCCTGCTCGCAACAAAAGAACCTTCTGAGGACTTTAGATGGGCCTCGTGGATCCTCTGGGACACTTCTTGCTCTCGAGGACCCTTGTGTACCAACTCGCCTGTATCCGAGAGTGTTGAACCTCGGGCGTATTGGTAATTCTTTCCCCGTTGGCACCAGTCCTTCGTCTCGATCTCGATTCCCTTTTGCAGCAGCTCATCTTCCCGGAGTTGCCATTTGGCTATGTTCTTAGCATATCCGCTAGGGCCGAGACGGTGAGGGTATCGGTTTTTGGCCGCATTGGCCTGGTTCCTTTCGCTAATCTCCTTTGCCTCATCTGATGTTCTATAGGCCACAAAGTCATCCCAGAAAAGACGACACCTTCGATAGTTGGCATCTTCAAAATTTGGTGTCAGGCCCTTCTTGACAAACTTCCTGTTAAGATCCGTCTTCCACTTCTTGAAGCTGATGGACATCTTCTTAAGAGCCCCGGACTTTGCGAGTTCTTCTTGTCCCTCGGGAAACTGGAATGTCCGCTTTAACTTTTCCCAGGCAAGATCCTTGTCTCTGTCTGGTACCGTCCACTCCAATTCGTTTGTATCACTGCTCTTCCAGTGCCGGTACTTGATGGGGATGTCATCCTTCACGATGACACCTATAGCTTTGCCGTATGGGGTGAGTGCCGATTCTGGAGCTATAGGGGTCCCATCTGCAGCTAACTCCGTGATAGTGTATAGACCTGAGGGCATCCTAGTTGGACCTCTAGCCTTTCTTCTTGCCGATGAGGTTGAAGTATTCGCGGAGTGCGTAGTGGCCGAAGGATCAACCTCCTTCAAACATCAGTATAAATTAGTCATTCATATCTGACGATATATGTAGTTTTAAGGTATTATTTGTTCCAGATCGGTTAATTTACCTCTGTATTGTGCGGGTTAACATCGGGCTGATTCAAGTTTAGAAAGCCACTTGGGCTACCATTACCACCATCGCTTTCTCCAGAATTTGTAGGCCTAATGTTATCTTGTTCCCCTGACATTTCCTTTTGTAGATCTAGGCTAGAACTACTGCTAGATAGATACAAGAAATTAGTGTAAGAACTTATTGTCCTCTTGATGATATTCTTCCAAATATACCAACAGTAAAGTAATGTCATCTAATTCCATACACCATGTAGCAGTTTAGAAAACGTGTACGCGAAAAGCGAAAGATCCAAAATTGAAAAAATATGAAAAAGTAAACAGCCTCATAAAGCAAGTGTACTAATGTACTTTGCATAGCTATAGTGTATTAATGTATCAAAGGAAGAAGGGGCACTTGCCTTGTATGTGCTCCTCAACCTGCCCACTATGTGAACTAATTCGTGATGTTTTCAAATTTAGGTGAAACAATTTCAATTTTACTATTAAGCATATGAAAGTTATAAGCCGTCTAAATTTCTGAATTTGTGCTCAAGTTCTGAAATCTGTTTAGTTCTGAAACATGAATTTGAGTAGTGAAATTCAAAAGCAATCCTTATGTACATAATTGTTCTACATATTGCCTGAAACCTAGAGTATGTGTTACTTACATATTCAAAACTGACTATATTTACACCAAATGAATGAACTAACTTTGCTTAACAAGTTAGTAAACTGTTATAAAAATGGAGTTGATTAACAAGTTGTATTATATTTGACAGAAGGTACATTTGACTATATATCTGAACATAAGATATATTGAGATATATAGTTAGAAGTTGATTTTTTATGGGACAAATAGAATACTTGTCAAATGTCAATACAGGGAGAGCATATGTAAGAGAAGCACTTTTTTCCAGAGAAAAGAAAGGGAAAATTTTTCAGGTAATAAATTCTTGACTCGAATTGAAAGTATTTCGATCAGTGATCAATTAAGCCTTCCTTGATATAATACTTACTATGTTATTACTATGCTCAGTCACTCCAGCCCTGAAAATGTGCCGCTTTAGACATCCACGATCTTTACATTATAATGCAACATTATAATCCACGATCTAGATAGTTAATTTGTACTACAAAAGTTTGAAAAACCTGATAAAATTATATATATATATATATATATATAATATTGTAAAAGTACTTTTTATTTAAATATTGTCAGGACTTTGTCCGACAGTTATATTATATTAAAGAAAAAAGTAAGATATTACATCAAAGGTACAATGAAAACATCAGAATCTATACGTGTTGTATCTAATCTATAACCAGTTGTTTTAAACTACCATTAATTCATCATACATGTATATAAGAGAACATAATTTTTAAACAAAATCTTCCAACTGGAGAAACACTAGCTAGAGGTAACATTCTGAAAAATAAGAGAATTTCTTTGCTTACAAATCTGCCAGCAAGCTATTAGACACACTTCCAAAAAAACCTTTTCTCTCTGAAATTAATATCTGGCTAGTTCTGAGAAAATTTTAGATTAGTGTTCTAATAAATTTCAATGGCATGCCAACAACTCAAAATGAACGGGTAGTTGATAAAGAGATGCATCCCTTTGATTCCCCCACCATACATCAAGAACAGGACAGGTTTGCATCAACAGGGGCACAAAACTTTCTAACAACAATGTAAAAAACTTGATTTCATGACAACCTTGCACTTCCATAACCATATGAAATGCCTCGGTGGCTGAACATATAAAAAGTAATTTTCAAGCTAGGGAGGATGTGTTTTAAATAGAATTTAGTGAAACTCCCCGTTGTAAAATCTAGAGTATTTCTTGTAAATATACCAGGGTACATAAATGTCAAGAGATATGTGTGTAATTTTAAGAAAAGAATCTTTTCCTATAACTTTCACTATAAACAACTAATTGACATAATTGCACACCTTTGACAGCGAAGATTGGAGGACGGCGGCGAAGAATGCAGCAGCAGCAGCAGCTTGAGGAGAACACCACAGCGGCGGAGGAGGGCGGCGGCGACGATGGAGGACGGCGGCGCTTGAGGAGAGCAGCGGCGACGATGGAGGACGGCGGCGCTTGAGGAGGGCAGCGGCGACAATGGAGGACGGCGGCGCTTGAGGAGGGCAGCGGCGACGATGGAGGACGGCGGCGCTTGAGGAGGGCAGCGGCGACGATGGAGGACGGCGGCGCTTGAGGAGGGCAGCGGCGACGATGGAGGACGGCGGCGCTTGAGGAGGGCAGCGGCGACGATGGAGGACGGCGGCGCTTGAGGAGGGCAGCGGCGACGATGGAGGACGGCGGCGCTTGAGGAGGGCAGCGGCGACGATGGAGGACGGCGGCGCTTGAGGAGGGCAGCGGCGACGATGGAGGACGGCGGCGCTTGAGGAGGGCAGCGGCGACGATGGAGGACGGCGGCGCTTGAGGAGGGCAGCGGCGACGATGGAGGACGGCGGCGCTTGAGGAGGGCAGCGGCGACGATGGAGGACGGCGGCGCTTGAGGAGGGCAGCGGCGACGAAGGAGGACGACGGTGGACGGCGACGGCGGTAGATCTAGGCAGGGGGAGGACCGACGGTGGTGCAGGAGGGGGACGGCAGTGGGCGGCGACGGCGGGCGGCGGGCGGCGACCGGTTGATCTTGGCGTCGGCAGGGTGGTCTGGGGGAAATGGCATCGACAGGGGGTGTCTTGGGGGAAATACCGATCGACGGCCGCATATATACAAGCCACATAGGTACCGGTTCGTATTTACAGCCGGTACCTATTGTGGTAAAAAGGTGCCGGTTCTAAATTGGAACCGGTACCTTTTGGATCACATAGGTACCGGTTCTTATTTAAAACCGGCACCTTTTACAACAATAGGTACCGGTTGTAAATACGAACCGGTACCTATGTGGCTTCTGGGGGGGTTATATATCAACACATTTGGTGGCAAGTTGGAACCATGCATGTATGTATACTTGATTTTGAATTTTGTTAGATTGTTGAATAATATTCTTCTTCCCACTAAAATACAGTACCTAAAAGGTCAGTTCAGTTGTTTGATTTTAATTGTTCATTGCTCTAGCTAATTAGCAGTAGCAAATATATAATGCCGGCTCAAGCTATCCTAATTACTAATTAATATATCTCTCGTTATGTTAAGTCAAATTATTTTCTAATTACTCAATAAATTGCTTTAAAAAAATACTTTATGCCATCCGTTTCAAATTATTTATTGTTTCAGCTTTGTTCTATATGTCAAACATTACTAACTTTGGCCATTATTTTTTAGAAATTTATATAGTTTAACATTTATAAAATTTATGTTTTTAGGTTCACCATGATAAATAATTTCAGAACATAAATAATTCATATATTATTGAACTATATGAATTTCTAAAAATTAATAGCTAAAGTTAGGAATATTTGACTTAGGAGTTGTTCACTTTGTTGCCAAAATTAACCCTACCAAGTTTTAGCTTTGGCAAGGTAACAATCTAAACATTGTCAAAACTTGCCTTCATTACCAAATTTTGGTAATTCTAGAATCTTTCTCTCACGAAAACTTGACAATGATAAAAAAACCAAACACAACTTACACCTCTCAACCTTTCTATCATATAGATATATAGCAAGATAGATAGGTAGATAGAGACACAAACCAATAGCCTGCACTAAGGCTGGACCAATTACACAATTTACATGTTTGTTACAGTACAATTCAAACATGCAGGTCTATCACAATTACTCCTTCTTCATGGTCACTGCGAACATATGGTGCTTCTTCCTCGTCTTCGTCTTCCTGACTTTCTTCACCTCCTTCTACATCTGTTGCAAACGGTGGTAGCTCGTCGATTTGATCGTAGCCTTCCTCATCAACGATATTCTCAACTCCGACAATGCTTCGCTTTCCATGGAGAACCACGTGGCGATCGGTCAACGAGGAAGGGTCTTTGACATAAAAAACTTGTGTTACGGATTCTGCGAGCACAAATGGTTCATCTTGGTAACCTACATTGTTTAAGTCCACGATGAACATTCCGTACTTGTCAATCCTCAAACCACTTGGAATTTTGACCCATTGACACTGGAAAAGTGGTACCTTCAGCGGTCCATATTCAAGCTCCCAGATTGCCTCTATATAACCATGGTACGTTTGTTCTACACCATTACTGTCGAAGGCGTCTATGTGGACACCACTGTTTTGATACGAGCTCTTGGCATCCTGGGTTCTCGTGTAAAATGTATAGCCATTAATGTCATACCCTTGGAATGAATGAATTGTGCTCGCAGGTCCTCGAGACAAAACATACAGCTGGTCACTATCAGTATTCATAGCAATGATATGCTTCTGTAACCAATCGCCAAAATTCAGCCTATGCTGCTTAGCTATCCATGCCTCTGATTTGCTTGGGTTCTCGCTGCGGAGTGTGTTATAATGCATGTCGACAAATGGAGCCACCAAGGTCGACTGCTGGAGCACTGCGAAATGTGCTTGCCGTAATGTTTCTAGGCTAGGAGCGAAAATTGCCTTATGCCCTAGTGTCCCTTTCCCTAGTAGCCTGCCCTCGTGTCGAGACATCGGCACACCAATGGGATGCAAATCCATATAGTCGATACAGAACTCAACCACCTCCTCTGTTGCATAACCCTCTACGATACTGCCCTCTGGTCGAGCTCTATTACGCACATACTTCTTTATGATCCCCATGAACCTCTCGAAAGCCCACATGTTATGCAGATACACTGGGCCGAGAATCTTTATCTCTTTCACGATATGTGACACGAGGTGAACCATTATATCAAAAAATGATAGTGGAAAACACATCTCGAGCTGGCAAAGGGTAATGATTACATCTGCTTGGAGCTTGTCTAGCGTGCTTGGATCGATCACCTTCTGATATATAGCATTGAAGAACGAGCACAGCTTTAGGATTGGGTTTCGAACCTTATCTGGCAAAATGCCTCTAATAGCAACAGGAAGAAGTTGTGTCATCAGCACGTGGCAATCATGTGACTTCATGCCCACTAATTTCTTCTCCTTCATGTTGACAAGTCTTTTAATGTTCGCGGAGTAACCAGAGGGGACTCGGACACCCTGCAGGCACTCCAACAGGCTTATTTTCTCTGCGGCACTAAGGGTGTAGCACGCGGGAGGGAGGTACTGGCGACCATTGGGCTGTTCTAGAGGATGTAGCTCGGGCCTGATGTTCATGTCTGCGAGGTCTCTCCGGGCTTTCAACGTGTCCTTTGTCTTGCCGGGTATGTTTAGCAGGAGTCCCATCAAACTCTCGCACACATTCTTCTCAACATGCATCACGTCAATCGCGTGACGGACATCCAAATCTTTCCAATATGGTAGTTCCCAAAAGATAGATTTCTTCTTCCAAAGAGGTTTCTTACCACCCTTGCTCGTTGTGCCTCGATTGCCTTGCCCCTTACCAAATATACATTCAATATCTTGTACCTCTTCAAAAATCTCTCTGCCGGTACGATGTGTTGGAGCTGTACCCTCCTCCACCGTGCCATCAAAATCTCTTGTATTGCTACGGTACTGGTGGCCGGCTGGAAGAAACCTCCGATGGCGCATGTACACAGTCTTTCCGGAGTACTTCAGCCACCTGCTCGCTGTATCCCGCATGCACTGCACACATGCACAACCACCTTTCACTGTTTGCCCGGATGTGTTACCAGCTGCAGGGTAATCTTGGATGGTAACGAACAACATTGCCCTTAAGGTGAAGTACTCTCTTTTGTACGCATCCCACATCTGCACACCCCGGTCCCATAGAAACTTAAGATCATCCACTAATGGCCTGAAGTAGACATCGATATCGTTGCCAGGTTGCTTGGGCCCTTGGATTAGAAGTGGCATCATAATATACTTACGCTTCATGCACAACCATGAAGGAAGGTTGTAGATAACAAGTGCCACTGGCCACGTGCTATGTCGACTGCTCATGTCACCGAATGGATTCATCCCGTCCGTGCTCAGCCCAAACCTTATATTCCTAATCTCTTGCGCGAAATGCTTTTTATACTTTCTATCTATCTTTCTCCATTGAGATCCATCGGCAGGGTGTCTTATCATTCCATCCTTCTTACGCTCTTCGTGGTGCCAACGCATCATCTTTGCATGTTTTTTATTTGCATACATGCGTTCAATCCGAGGGATTATAGGAAAATACCACGCAACTTTAACGGGCACTTTCCTCTTCTTCAGGACCGGGCCACCACTGTCATCATCAACATCATCATCATCGTTAACTCCACCCTTATACCGCGGTGCTCCGCAAACTGGACATGTATCCAAGTCTGCATAGTCACCTCGATATAGGATACAGTCATTTCGACATGCGTGAATTTTCTGCACTTCCAGTCCGAGTGGACAGACAACCTTCTTCGCTCGGTATGTTGTTTCTGGCAGCACATGACCCGCTGGAAGGAGGTCTCCAATCAGCTGTAGAAGCTCTGTGAAGCTCTTGTCACTCCAACCGTTGGTTGATTTCATCTGCAGCAACGAGAGGACGACGTGTAACTTGGTGTGCTGCTCATTGCATCCTGGATAAAGCGGGGTTTTTGAGTCCTCCACCATGCCCTTGAACTTCTCGTATTGCCTGTCATCGTCGAGGGCTGTCTCCCCGTCGCGTAACATCTGATCTAAACCATCTGATTCGTCACTATCATATCCACCTCCGTCAGCAGGCAACTCCACATTGCCTCCGTCCATTACATCCGGATTCTCATCTTCACCATGATTGTCCTGACATGTGTAATTAGGCATAAAACCCCTTGTTAGGAGATGCTCATGAACTTGTTTTGCAGGAAACTGTCTCTCATTCCTGCAATCAGCGCATGGACAACGCAAGTGTTCCGTCGTGTTCAATGATCTGGATCTCGTGGCTGCGATCACGAAGTTGGTTACTCTCCTGGCATATTCCAAGGTACCGCGCTGCGGAATGTTCATCCCTCCTTCATCCATCGCTCCTACGAAAATTATTAAATTAACCACTAACATACGTATATCATTCTCTATATCTATTGAAATTCTGATATATGTTAATAACAGTTACATTACTCATTGATGATTAATCTCTAAATTACTCCAAAATAATAAGTCATCATACTTTCTCATGCTTCTCATTCAACAAAACAAATTGCAAAAAAAAATTAACTTGACAAATATTATTGCGAATTACATATCGAATCAACACGTACTAACCTTTACGCACGCAAACACATAGACCTCTCGATATTTTTTAAATTTTTGGGCAAAACCTCCTCCCCCCGTTTGGATGAGCTGAAGAGAAGCCACAAAATCATGAGAATGCAGTGAACAAGGGGTATATATAGACTTGGGGGATATAGGTGTCGGTTAATGTTATGAACCGGCACCTATTTAGTTTCCTTCCGAAGGAAGCCACCACATAGGTGCCGGTTTTTAATAAGAACCGGCACCTATGTGATAGGTGCCGGTTTATTAGGTTAAAGCGGCACCTATGTTGCCGTAACATAGGTGCCGGTTCTTATTACGAACCGGCACCTATGTGATAGGTGCCGGTTCGTAAAAAAACCGGCACCTTTTTTGGGCTCATAGGTACCGGTTTTTATTGCAAACCGGCACCTATAGGCTTCTCCCATTCAACCGGCACCTATAAGATCTTATAGGTGCCGGTTCGTGGAAAAATTGGGTCTATTTGTCTTTTAGGTACCGGTTCTAGCAAATCCGGCTCCTATGTGGCCGGTACCTATGGAGGTTTTTGTAGTAGTGTGCGATTGACCATAACTATGCAAACGGGGGCGGAACCAGAATTTGATCATGCCTAGGGCTAAGTCAGTGTGTCCTTTGCCATCTCCATAAATTTCACGGTGGTTTGTTAAGATTTGAATGGGGGTAGAGCTAGCTAAGCCTAGGGTTTAAGCTCTAGTTGCCACACCCTTGTCTCTACCCCTGTATGCGGAGTCCATCCCATCGGCTGAAGGATAGCTTCAGAAGGATGACTCTATTTATTGCTCTAGAATCAGAGATAATTCAATATAAACTATAGGAGGCCCAAACGAGTTCCATTGAAAAGAATCATATATATGCATGTATCAAATTAATTTTGGTTCTCTAGCTTCGAGCATAAAACAAGTGGCAAGATTCCCTCTCTTACGGTGTTGCCTCCATTTTTAACAGTAAATTGTTTGGTTGTTTGAAATTCACCAAATTTATCTTCTTCTACATCCAAGTTTCTGAAATATTACTTCGTTCATAAAAGCTATAGGTTATAGTTTTGATTAACTTCTTTTTTTTTTCTTAATATCCGAAGGTGTGATATAAGGGAATGACTTGAAAAATATGGACTAGAATTTTCTGTGCTAACATTAAATATTAATGGAATGTTAATTTAGCATTTATTACCATTCAATTTATTATAAGACAGTAACACGTACGTTGTCAAATGCCTTTATTACTCGTCAGAGATAAGTGATGACATATTGCCACCTATATGGAATATGGTACAACCATATAGGTGCAGTATTATGAGCCATTTGATTTTCTGGAATGACTCTGGAATAACTTAACAACACATTAAAAAAAATCCAATAATAATTTGAATGACACAACTCACTAAGGCACCATTCGTTTCTGCTGTTGTGATGAGCTTCTCCCTCGATTCTAATGAACATGATTCCCCAACGTTAAATAATGTATTTTTGCTATATATTTCTATATAGAACTATAGAAGCCTTTTAAAAAAATCAAATAAATATTTTTTTTCACATTTGTGCTAATGACCTGTTTTCCATGTGCCACAATCGGCTCATCCCAATCTCACATTCGAACACTGCCTAAAATATTATATTTTAAGAAAAAAATTCTTGCACTTCGGGACTATAAAAATTAGTTGGCCTGTTTTTAGTTATGTTCATCTTAGTTATGTACGGTCTGGAAAGTTTTTAACATGGTTCTTTGATGAGTTCAATAAAGCTCCATTATTAAATAGAGAAAAAAACCGAAAAATACGTGAAAGGTGGAAACTGGTTCGCTGCATTAACGCCAAATTAAAGGAACAGTAGGAAAAAGGTGGCAAACACTGGGTTTTGTTGTATTGGTTTCATATATTCAAATTCTTAGTGTTGCCAATTAAAAGGTGACATGAGAAGTTTACATAGGCATTCAAGGCAAACAAAAATTGGTGTAGTGCGCTTGTCCGAAGTAAATTTTGATGGGTCCTTCAAAGCTGCCTGACAACAAACACTACATTTTTGGGCTGAGATAAGTAGTATCTGATTTTTTTTTTATTAGATAATGGATGGAATTCTGGCCTCTGCATACACAACCAAGTGGTGGTATCTGATGGATGCCCTCATCTTATTCTTGCCACTTTGCCATGGAAGATGTTTACATTTTAGATTTACTTCTGGCATGCCATCAGATCAAAATATGGAGTTATCTAACTCGAATTTGGAAGTCCCCACCATCTCACATAACTTGTTCCAGAGCAATGGTTTACACCCAACAACTGGTCTCTCCATATCTTCAAAATGGAAGGCAGCGGTTCTGTATCCCTACTCCTTATTTTAAGTCCTAGCTAAAGTCTCTGATCTATCAATGGAATGAAGCAGAGCTTTTGCCTGTGTTTCAAAAACAAGATCCTATCAAAAGCAGATGTTTTCATTGGTTTAACAAGTTTGTGCATGTTGATGCCAGCATAAATGAAGAGTTTAAGCTGTAGGGGAAGGGCCTATCAGTGACTGGTATGCTAAAGGGTGTTGGGGGATGGGCCTATCAGTGCTCTGTACCACTGTTTATAAATAGTTTGTAAATCTATTTCCTTCATTTAATTAGAACTCATGAGGTCCCAGCTCTCCTTCCATACCATTAAAAAAACATAAAGGAGTGCGGGAAGGTAGTTGCCTCTGGTGAGTCCTAAGATACATGTGCAAATTGGCCTAACTATCTTCGCAATCTCAATTATCTGAAAAAACCTTTCCGTTAGACCATATGACTTATGAGATAATAGAAAAACAGTTTCTGATAGCATTGGACTACAAGAATATTGAGCAAATTTTGTGTCTATTAAGTTATACTATATGACTTGGGAAGTGTTGGGAATTGAAGTGTCTCCTGGCACAGCGATTGCACTAAGCCATGCACAGCTGGAGCCAGCATGTATCATTTGAATGTCCATGTCCCCAATAGTGGCAACATCCTTAGCTCTTCTCTATATCATGCAAAGAAATATATAACTGTAATTTTAAGAGAAGAGATTGGGGGATTGTGGATTGAACTTCCACTACCGGAGAACTGATCTTTTATCTTGGTACCCAAAAACACAAATATCTCAGATCTATTACCAACCGGTAAACTCCCGTGACCCTGTACAATTTTTAGTATCGGTTGGTAACACCAACCGGTGTTACCAACCGGTACTAAAGATTGTTTTTAGTCCCGGTTCAACTTGTCAGTACCATGTCAGGCCCCTTCGGGATCTTTAGTACCGGTTGGTGACTCTATCCGGTAGTAAAAATAATTTACTTTTTATATGTCTTCTTTCTCCTTCAGCCCGAGCCAATGCTGCCAAAATTTTTTGTGAAAATATTTTGGTGATATTACACAAATCAAAGGGATCTAAAAGGTTAGCAACTTCATCCTCTATTGATGTATGGTTAACATATTACATTTCTAACTATGTTTCTATACGTTATCTCTCTCAAAAAGGTATATGGAAAAACATGAGAGAGAAAAATTTTAGAGAAAATAAGGGTAGTTCATAATTTTAAAAACATTTGGATAAAAATGTTCAAAACAGACCATAAAGAAAAATTATAGAAAATGAAGACAAAACAATAGAAAACTAAGTTTATTTAAAAATCATTAAAATAGTTAGAAATAAGAAGAATGCATTAAAAAATGTTTAGAACTTTAAAAAACTTCGAAAAAAATTAAAATAAGGATAATACATGAAAAATATATTTACAATTTTTTACAACTTCTAGAAGTTATATATACTTATCCATGGCTCCGATTAAGTCCATTTAAAACTTGTTAAAATCCTTAGAAATAAGAAGAATTCTTTTAAAATATGTTTAAAATTTTTAAAAAACTTATAAACATATTGAAAATAAAGATAATACATGAAAAAGTATGCTTACAATTTTTTAACGAAATGGTCATAGAGATTTGTGAGCTCAACAACAATCTCTTTGTATATGATTTCTATGTGTATGAGTGCGTATGGGCTTTCTATGTGTACCGTCAGTTTTGAGTTTAATTATGATGTTTTAAATTATTATATGATTATTTAATTATTTTCAATGTCGTGGATTTCCTTTACATTTGTTTATTTGATGTAGATTAATCGGCAATGGATGTACACCACGGACCAATAGTCGAAAGAGTTTATTGATGGCGTGCATTATTTTCTGAGTGTGGCCAATGCCCACAAGCCTATGAGTTTTATATGTTGTCCATGCAAAAAGTGCAAAACCGGAAGGGGTATTCTACATCAAGAACTCTTCATGTCCACTTGTTGTAGTCGAGATTCATGCCTAGCTATAATTGTTGGACCTCACAAGGAGAGTTAGGGGTTGCAATGAAAGAAGATGAAGAAGAAAACGACAACATTTCGGACTGGGCTCAATACGATGGATTTATAGATAGTACAACAAACGATGCGGACGGAGCTATTGAAGAAAACGACGGTGTGGATGATCTTGGTCAGATGTTGTGCGACGCAAAGAAAGACTGCGAAAGTGAAATGGAGGTCCAGAAATTGGAGCATATGTTAGCGGATCACAAAACGTCGTTGTACCCAGGTTGCGAACAGGGGCACAAAAAGTTGGGTACCATGCTGTAATTCCTGCAATGGAAGGCAAAAAATAGTGTGACTGACAAGGCATTTGGTGAATTATTGAAACTCATAAAGAATATTATTCCGGAGGGAAACGAATTGCCCAAAACAACGTACGAAGCGAAAAATATAGTCTGTCCTCTAGGACTGGAAGTCTAGAAGATATACGCATGTCCGAATGATTGTATCCACTATCGTGATGAGGAGTACGAGAACCTGGAAGGATGTCTGGTTTGTAAGGCATCACGATACAAGATTAGACGAGATGACCCCGGTGATGTTGACGGACAGCCTTCGAAGAAGAGAGTTCCTGATAAGGTGATGTGGTATTTCCCTATAATACTATGTCTTGACGCATTTGTTCGGGAACAAAGCGCATGCTAGAATGATGCGCTGGCACGCAGAAGAACCTGAACAAGACGGGATGTTGAGACACTCCACCGATGGGTCGCAATGGTGAAACATCGACTGAACATGTGAAGACTTTGGAAATGATGCAAGGAATATAAGGTTTGGTTTAAGTACGGATGACATGAATCTATTTTGAGAAATGAGCAGCGGTCATAGAACTTGGCCTGCGACCCTATGTATCTACAACCTTCTCCCTTGGTTCTGCTTGAAGCGAAAGTACATCATGATGCCAATTATTATTCAAGGCCCAAAGCAACCTGATAACGACATTGATGTGTACTTAAGACCATTGGTTGAAGATCTGTAACTGTTATGGAAGAAAAAAGGTGTCCCTGTGTGGGATGAGGACAAATATGAGCAATTTAACCTATGAGCATTGTTGTTCGTAACCATTAACGATTGGCCTACACTTAGCAACCTATCAGGACAATCAAACGAGGGGTATAGGGCCTGCACCCACTATATGGATGAAACTGACAGTACTTATTTGAAATATTGTAGGAAGGTTGTGTACAAGGGTCATCATTAATTTCTTGTTGCAAGCCACCCTGTACGAAAGAAAGGCAAACATTTTGAACAGAAGATAGACCATCGTACTAAACCAAAACATCTTAACAATATACCATGAAATTTAGAAGTTCTTCATAATCAAGCATAAGTAAATTTGACTTAGGTCTTGTCCAAAGCAACAAGTATTATAAACCCGGGGGTGTATGCATATTTGTCGACAATGTAGATATAACAATATACCATGCACCTATTATAGTAATTTACATTTTCTGTATTATTTAATGTTAGGAACAGATGGCAGATCGGGATGACGAAGAGTTCCTCTTGGACATGATCAATGAGGGCAGCAACCAACACTGGGTGGACGAGGAGGAAATGAGGACCCAAGCCAATAGCTGAATGAGGAGCAAGAGGAGAGGAATAAGGAGGAGAACGAAGTAGACGAGGACGAAAACGAGGATGAGCAATAGGATAGCCAATCAAACATTGGTTCGAAGAGGGCACACGGACAACGAGGTCTCACAAAGAAGGTGGAGGGGTGACACATTATAACTGCAGTGAAAGCAAATAGCGAACCAGTTGCCCCCAAAGATGCAGCAAGAAAGTTTGCGTCACACAGCGGTTGGGTTGTGAGGGATCACGTGTCCATCAGCATACAGAATTGGCACAAAACAAGATCACGTGGCAATGTGGAAGAAACGTATCTTATAAATACAGAGAAGGACATGTTATGGACCACCATGCTCGAGACCTTCACGATCCCTCAGACAAAACAGACTAAAGTGAAGGATTGGACTCTCAAAAAGATGGCCCAACAATTTTAGTGCTTCAAGAAATATTTGTACAACAAATATATCCTGAAGGATCTGACACCAGATTTTAACAAATTTCTCAAACTGAGGGATCATTGGGATACATTTGTGGCCTATAAGACAACAGAGGAAGAGCAAGCCAAGATAGCGAAGAACAAAGCCAATGCCTCTAAGAAAAATTCGCAAGTCTTATGGGAAGAGCACAAGAAAGACAAAGGTTGTCCCCGAGCTTGGAATGCAAGAAAAACAAGCGGTTTCCCTGATGCCATCAAACCTTGAGATTACTTTACAAGAATTTATGACAGATACAAATCTTAGCAAGAAGCAACTGCTGAGGATAGCCCCTATCAAGAACGCCATAGAAGAAGATCTAAAACACCCATACACAATCGGTGCACCACTTGTCAAGTCAGAGCTGGTCAAGAACCTACCTACACAGATGTACCGATTCCATCAATGGTACATCGATCGATCAGCTCATGGCAGGATTATGTTCGTGGCAAGGATTAAAGATGAAGATTTCTTCCGTGGGATGTACAATATGTGGATCAACTTCAAGGATGTGTACGACGTATACCAACAAGATGCCTCTGACGTCTCTCTTCTCGCTTGTTGGGTTCTATAAGTGTCGTTTAATTTTATTTCGTTCATTTGCCCGTCGCATATAACATCAAAGATTTAATGACTTTTTTCACTGTAAAATAGATATTAAAATTTGCCGTAGGCATGGATACTTCAAGTGTGGTTTCATGGACCCCTATATAATCAATGAGAAGACCGTAGATGATTGGCCAGACGAAACTAAGGAAAACATTTACAAATTTCTAGTGCAGCAACATTTTTACCGCCTCTTGTACCAATTTTCTTCTCGTATTCATAAAATAATATGTATATCATATTTCACGCAATTTGCGGATTTCACTAGTCCTTTTTGTCATAGACATGTCCAAAAGCAAGATTCATGTTATGGACTATATGTGAAAACCAAGGGATACTTTTAACAAAATCGTTAATATGCTTAACAGGTAATGTCACTAGTATTGTCATTATGATTGCTTTTATCACTACTATGTGGATCAAAGCATCATTGATTATAGTTTGCAACTGCAGAGCATTGACAAAATTCCATACAAACATCCGCGGGGAATTCAAGGAAGAACTAGCTGTGAGGATGGACTTTCCGGTACTAACATGGTCCAAAATTATATATATTATAATAGAAATATTTCATAAGTTCGTTTCTCCTTTAGTGTTTACGATGGGAACAAGGAACCAACTTGTGCGGCTACTATGTTTGTGATTTTATTCACTGCGTAGCACAAGGCATTAACACTGATAAGAATATCGAAGTACATAAACACCATTCTAGAATTATTTACACTCTTGTCATAGATTTAATATATTCATATCTCATTTTTTTGAAAACGACAGGTTATTTGGATGAAGGACCAACTCCCCCCGACGGATTACATAAAGGTTGTTCAAGAACAACTGATGGGATTTATTATGGACGAGATTGTTAATCCGTCGGAAGAATTCCACGACAACGGACAACCTATTCCTCATCACGAACAGTTCACCTCTTAGCTTTTGTAATATATGATAGAACATTAGAAATTAACAACGATTGTATATATATCAAAAATGTATTTAATTCCCATTGTACATAAGTAATATACCAGCAATTATATATACGTAATGCTATATACAAATATATATATTAATCATACGTGTATGTATTTACTTATAAAGGCATATATATGTACATGTACATATATGTACTTTTATATATATATATATATATATGTGTATATATGTATGTATTTGAATTTATATATACATGTATATTATATATATATGTATGTATGTATGTATCTATACATATATATGCATATATACAAAAAAAAAAGCAACGAGCAATAAAAAGCATTGAAAAAAAACAAAAAATATCTTTAGTACCGGTTAGTACTAAAGATATATTTTAGTCTTGGTTGAAATAACCAGGACTAAAAATACCCATCTTTAATCTCGGATTGTGCATCTCAGTTGCACAACTGAGACTTCAAACGATTGCCAACCGGGAGCAAAGAGGCTATCCCCCAACAGTGTTCCCTCCGTGGACTTGGGCCTAAATACCTCAAAACTGTAGTGTTTTTGATGGGGCTGCTCCTAACTTGGGAAGTGCTCTTTTGCTTGCTGAGCATAGCTGTGGTGTTTGGGCGGGGCTTGGGGGGGGGGGGGGGGGGCTATCCTCTTTTATTGCTCAAGATCTAGGTGGTTTGTCAAACGTCGTGGTTCAATTTGTGGTCATGGTCATTTTTTTTCTTTTTTTTTGTTTGTGGTTGCGTTTGCCAACACGCATGGTTCCTAGGGCTCAGTGTGTGTTTGGTTTTGTATCCAGGATTCTATCCTATCTTTGTTTTTCTTAATATAATGATACCCATAACTCCTACGTATTCGATAAAAAAAGAAATACTTCTAATGCCCCTAGACACATATACACCATTACCTATACACTTAAAAATAGTTAGACCATAGAGCATCATTTCACTGTCTTGTTAAGTTAATTTGGATAGTCAGTAAGACATGTCCATTGGAATTATCGTTGTCATATGATGTTTTAGTATCTGGAAAAAGTCCGAATTACCCACCTGAATTATTATGGTAGTATTAATTACCTTCATCAATTCAAAAACTAGACATTCTTCACCCTTAACTTTTTATACCGGACGAATTACTCCCCTGGCCGACTCCGGAGCGGTTTTGGTCCTAAGCGCACACGTGGCAGTCCAGTCAGCATAAAAAATATTAAAAAAATATGGCCCACATGTGATGATCGAGAGAAGAGTCAGAACTGACAAGTGGGTCCCACCATTTTTTTTATTTTTTTATGCTGACTGGACTACCACATTTACGTCATATAAGACCAAAACGACTCCGGGGTCGGCTAGGGGGTAATTCGTCCGGTATAAAAAGTTAAGGGTGAAGAATGTCTAGTTTTTGAATTGATGGAGGTAATTAATACTACCACAATAGTTTAGGGGCTAATTCGGATTTTTTTTTCTTTACTATTTTCCATATATGAAGCCTAACTTAAGTAGCTATAGTATAGAACCCGCCATTTGTTTTGTTTTTAAAAAATGGCATGCCATTCTCATTGATTCGAAGAGTTTATGTGAAATCTTATCTTGTACTATAGAGTTCAAGCATATGCCACGTTAAGAAAGGCCATTACCTGGTGTATCTAACTAGAGATCAGAATTGTGGGTCGGTACAAACTATGGTTTGGTTCTCGTGTGCAGCCATATGAAGTTCTAAAATTACCAATTCAAATTACGGTTGATGAAATAGTCTGGTCAGGACTATATTTTATCTTTCCAATACATAAAAACATACTTTCTGTCTCTGTAATATGATATATGAGTTTTCTGTTAGTGATATGCCCTAGAGACAACATTGGGATGTTATATATATCACAGACTATGTTTATGATTCAGTGCTTTGTTTCTTGAAATAGACATTATTATTCTTGATCAATAAGTATGTGACTTATTCACGAGACTCTTAATGTTACAATGATGCTATTTCTAAATGATCCCTGATCGTATATCATATGAGAAACAAATATGATTTAAAGATCAGCATATGTATTGATTGATGATCATGTCTTATGAATCATGGTATAGAGATACCAATCAATAATATGGACATATGTTGGTGAACATATGTTGGATAGACCCGCCATGAGACACTGCAGAGATTCTATATGTCATTAGTTGGTCTCAAGTACTGTTTATGTAGAATTCTTAGACTTGAGATCATCACGGTTCCCAACATACGTAGTAGCTTATTTTGGGATTACTAAACACTACTCCGTAACTGGGTAGTTATAAAAGTAGTCTTCGGGTTTGCTATGAAATATGTAGTGGGATGGGGATGGTCAAGATAGAATTTGCCCCTCCTTATGAGAGAGATATCTCTGGGCCCCTCGATGTAATGGATTATGGAAATGCATGGCCATGCTAGGTGATTGAGGAGTCAATCACAAGTTTATAATCCATCACGGAATCAAGAGAGTGATTGAGCTATTAAGAGGATGGCACAGGTCTCGCCTTGAGCTCAATCTATATCATGAGGCAAAGAGATTCATACATGAGAACATTACAGGTTCAGCCGATATGATCTTTACATATACTTTGGAGGTTAATATGCCTTGCTAGGGGCCGCTATTAACAGGTTGACCGGAAAGGCGTTTTTGGGTCGCAACCAACTATATGTGAACCTACAGGGTCGCACGCTTAACGGGTTGGAACACTCATTCGAATGTGATTCGGATGTGGGCTCAGTTCAGATAGGGATCCGAGTAGACTCCTATTGGGCATTGGTCCACGAGGCCCAAGCAGAGAGGTCTATATATATGGAGGTGAGGGGCTGAGGAAGGTACTCATCTGTTCATCTCGAGCATAACCCTAGCCGTCACCTCCAGAGCCAAACCCTAGCCGCTCCCGAGTGCTAGCACACTTGCGATCGGTGCTCCAGCCCCGTACGTGTGGATACCGGTGGAGGCGCTGCTCGTTGTGGCGTAGATTGGCATCAACAACCGACAGATTGGATCTGTTCGTGGCAATCGACTACTTCCACTACTACCTCGACGCGCGTGGTTGGACCGGCTTCTCCAACTCTACTTCCGCTGCGCTTCGCGTCTAGTGGTAACGATCCATGATCCTATCTTCGCATGATGTCCTGGTGTGCGCGGTAGAAAAGTTTTGTTTTCTGCTACCGTAGCCTACGCACTATCCTTTATTTTCTTTCCGGACTATAAGTAGTTTCTTCTTCAGACTAAACTCTTGTCCAAAACAAAAGGACTACCCTGCCATTTGTGCATACATATGGAGGCATATGCACTCCTTTCTGTAGTTGGCTATGAGTATATATATACTCTACATTGCAACCAACAAAACACTTCAAATATGGATGACAGGCATGCTAGTGAGAAGGGAAATTAAAGTCTGTGTGTGTGTGTGTGTGTTTACTCAGTTAGTTTGATCACATGGGTTGGGAGATGTCAGGAATTCTAGTGATTCCATGGTCTATATATATTAGGTCGTGGCAGAGGTGAACAATCAGTGATGACCGCAAGGCAGTCGTGTAGAGCTAGCCCACTCGCGTACTCACTTCAGCTGATGGTTATGCTTTCGCTTGCCTCTAAGGGCCAGTTTGGTCATTTGATCACATGAGAGTTCTTCCTGAAAGTACATGATCTAGTTTTGATGATTTTTATCTGTCTCGCTGCCAGCTTGGCGTGTTTGACATGGTGGTGTTTGCCCTAGAGAAAATGAAAACAAGCATGATTATCAAGCTCTCATGATTGCTTGTACTACAAACTTATTTTGGACAAAAAGTATATAATAGTGGTACGCACAAAAATTATTTTGCCCCTATCATAAATCACTTGGTTTTACTTTTTAGCTTAGTTGTTGCGGTGTGTCATATATGATAATCCCATGGCTTAGTGGGACATAATGTTTAGTACTACTCACTCTCTTTACTTTTTATGGCCATACTATAATTTAATTTTGTTCATGCACATTAAACCATCCTCTTGTGTGAATGTAAAGAAAAGAACATATTATGAGTGGATCGATCGAAAAGCTGCAAAAGGGGATGCCCCCGACTATTTCTTATAGTTTGGATTCACACTTCGATGTGAATATAGTTCTTGATTTGTATCTCCCACCAATATTGTATGAAGTGAGACAGGGGTGGTGCAGCTTAGGCTGCAACCCTACTCTGAAGTTTGAAATTACAATGCAAAATACTAAGAAAATAGAGGACAAAGACAAAACTATGCAAAATACAGTTCTGCTCTAGACTGAGAAAATTCTTGTCCACACCCTTCGATGAAGACATTGGTTATGTGCCTAATATAAGATGCTAGAGGCGTCTATTGTCTAAAAATATTAAATAGAGACATAGCCAATAGCCTTTTTAAGAGCAGTGAAGATGATAGTTGGTGCTACTTCTTCGTTCAGTCAGACCATCTATATATAGCTGCTGGCACCGAGCGAGAGGGTATGCCTGGATATCATTGAAGAAATGTTGTGCCTATTTTATAGTTGATTAGATGATAGGAATTGGAGGTGTCGGTAGTTGTGCCAGGGCTAGAAAACCAATAAGAAATGTCACTGTTTTGTATATTGGCGGCTGGCTCTGGCACACACAGAACGACCTGTTGTCGTCACCTTGTACTAGTATGTAGCAGAAAAGTAAGGACGAAGAGTGCATATTTAGGACCTTTTTACGGTACACCAAAACTTTGTCAGCCATCCATTATACATTGATCCAAGGGCTCATCTTACCTCTTGAGAGGTAAAAGTGTCATTAATTACGATTAATGACTGTTATTATTAGTCACTGTAATGAAAAAAAGGAAAGAGGCAATGTTTCCTTGCGTTGTAACAAAATTCATAATTAGTACCTTGAATAAATATGCTAAAAATATGCAAATTTCGAATCAACATTTTAATTACACTACTACGAAAACAATCTTTCATGACGTTTGGAAAAACTTTTCTCTGGCGGCTACGAGGTGAAACCGCCAGCTCAAAAGATAGGGGGGTGGGGGTCTCGGGCCGCCAGCGAAAAAACATCTTCGCTGGCGGCCTGTCCTAAAGCTGGCCGTCAGCGAAGATGTAGTATTTTCTCTAGCGACCATCTTAAGACACCGCCAACGAACATATCACATTTTCGCTAGCGAAGATGCCTACATCTTCGCTGGCCCACTAGCGAAGATGCCTACATCTTCGCTGGCGGCCCACTTAATCCGCCGCCACCCCTAAATATTTTCTATGGCGGTTCGAATGAACCGACATATGTTGACCGCCAGGGAAAATAGCATCACCTATATCACCAGTCCAGCTAGCAACCATGGCATTTGAGCATGATTTTCTCTCTCTTGTGAACAAATACATAGAGGGGAATGTTTTGATCTTCAATCTTTTGAAAGATCTACTGCACCAGAGGTTACATATATTTTCTCCTACTCCATTTGTAAAGTTTTTTTTTTCAATTTTATTGGTTGTTTGTTGAGATTTTGCATAGCAAAAAGTATGTGACACGGGGGAAGAAAAGTATTTTTTATTTGTTATTTGGAGCTTAAAATGGGCAAACTTTGTAAGAAATATTGTGCATGATCGATGTTCCATATATATATCTAGTTTTGATATGTTTATTTGCAGCAGATCTATATATTAGTTAACTGCAGAGAACGCTGAGAAGAAGAGAAAACGAGCTAGTTTTTTATTTTTTTCTAGTTGTTTGTAGTTTGTAGATTTTTGGCTAGCTTTAATTATCTTGTCTAGATTATAGTGGTTATAAATATTAATTAGTATAATTTTAATGTGACATATTATAGAAAACATATAAAGTGACGAAGTTGTACATATTTTTTCGCAAATAATGCATAGATGGCGGACAGAGCATGGATGTATAGAGAGAGATAGCGGTCCTCATACATTGAAGGAGTTGACATATTCATGAAAGCTGCTAAGAAGAATGCTGCATCTAATAAGACAAAGGAAATTAGATGTCCATGCTTACATTGCAAGAATCAAAAAATTTGGATCGACCCATCTATAATCGAGCAACACTTGGTGACGCATGGATTTGTTGCAGGCTACACAAATTGGTCACATCATGGAGAGATCCCAAGCGAACAAGTTCCCAACCGGGCGATAGTACAGGATGAAGTGTTCAACTGGGACGAGAATTTGATGGTAGTGGCAGAAGAAGGAGAAGAGGAAGTAGAGCCCATTAATGTTGATGATGATGTTTGTGGCGATGATGGTTAGCACAGTATAGTTGATGATGTCGATGATGGTAATGTTTGCGTAGATGATGGTAATTTTGATTTGGAAGAGATGTTGCGTCATGCTAAACCTGAGGTTGTAGCTGGGTCCGCTCGTGGGTTGGAGAACTTCGAATCATTACAAAAGGCAACGAAGGTTTTTTTGTACGATGAGGCAAATGGTTGCATGAAGGATTTCACATTGTTGCAGACGGTGCTTGAACTTATGAGATTGAAGGCCAGAAACGGTTGGTCGGACAGTAGTTTCAACGATTTGTTGGTTCTGTTGAAGAAACTATTTCCGCAACCTAACTCCCTGCCAACCAGCACCTATGAAGCGAAGAAGCTTATTTGCCCTTTATCTCTGGGTGTGCGAAAGATACACGTGTGTGTTAACCACTGCGTACTGTTTCGTAAAGAGTACGAGGATTTGGACAGATGCCCAACGTGCAACACTAGTCGATATAAAACAAGCCGTAGCCAGTCCGAGCATCAGGATGTTACCCAAGACGAGGTAGAAGACAACAACAAGAAGAAGATCCCACAGTTGGTCATGTGGTACCTTCCGGTGAAAGATCGATTGAAGCGTTTGTTCTCGAACCCGAGGGATGCCGAACTGATGCGCTGGCATCATGAAAAGCGGAAAAGGGATGGGATGATTCGACATCCGGCAGATGCTCGACAGTGGAAGGTATTTGACAGAAAGTACCATGAGTTTGCAGAGGACCCAAGAAATGTAAGGTTTGCATTGAGCACCGATGGAATGAATCCATTTGGTGACTTGAGCGGCTCACACAGCACGTGGCCAGTACTCCTAACCATGTACAACCTCCCTACGTGGCTGTGTCAGAAAAGGAAGTATATTTTGTTGACCATCCTTGTACAGGGACCACGACAACCTGGCAATGACATGGATGTGTTTCTGGAGCCTTTGCTGGAGGATATGGCTGATCTGTGGAATCACGGGGTCCGGGTTTGGGACGAATTCATGCAGAATTACTTCACGCTTAATGCAATTATCTTTGTCACCATCAACGACTTGCCCGCACTGTTTTCCCTATCAGGACAGCTCAAGGGGAAGACAGGCTGCGTTATTTGTGTTGATGGTACAGTGTACAGGTATCTTCAGGGATCGAAGAAGCTAGTGTACATGCGGCACCGACGTTACTTAAGAAAGAATCACCCGTACCGCTCCAAAGCAGAATATTTCGACAACACTGTTGAGGATGGTGATCCACCAGAACCATGGAAGGGTGATAAAGTGTTCACAATAACGAAAAAGCTCAAGGTTGTTTTTGGGAAGGCCAAAAAGAAGGAAACCAACAAGCGGAAGAGAAATGAGGCCAAAGAGCCAGCAAGCGCTAGCGGGCCATTCAAGAAGCATTCCATTTTCTTTAAGTACCTTCCGTACTGGCAAGATTTAGAGATACGTCATTCTATCGATGTCATGCACCTAGAGAAAAATGTCTTCGATAGCACCATGGGTACTTTACTAGACATACCTAGCAAGACAAAGGATGGGCTGAAGTCCCGTAAGGACCTCGTGAATATGCAGATAAGGAAAGAGCTTCACCCTGTAGATGAGGGTAACGGAAAAGTGTATCTTCCGCCGGCCTGCTACACCTTGACAAATGAGGAGAAAAAGGCAATGTGCAAATGCCTACGTGGGGTGAGAGTGCCTACTGGTTTCTCCTCAAACATTAAGCGACTGGTATCCATGAATGATTTGTCATTTTCAGGCTACAATTCCCATGATTGCCATGTAATGCTCACAGTATTCCTCGCTATCGCCATCAGAGCAATCGAACCATTACACGTTAAGGTGGTCATCACAAAGCTGTGTTACTTCTTCAATGCAATCTCACAGAGAGTAATTGATCTTGACGAGTTAGGTCCTCTCCGCACTTTCGCTATAGAGACCGTGTGCGAGCTTGAGATGTGTTTCCCGCCGTCATTTTTCAATATGATGGAACACCTCATAGTTCATATTGTGCCTCAGATTATTGCACTTGGTCCCCTGTACCTGCATCAGATGTGGCCATTCGAACGGTACATGTCCATTCTAAAAAGCTACGTACGGAACCGTGCCCACCCAGAGGGATCGATGATAGAGGGATATACTACCGAGGAAGTCGTTGAGTGTTGCATTGATTACCTAAAAGAGGGGAAAGCAATTGGTTTACCGGTACCTCGACATGAAGGTAGATTATCTGGAAGAGGGACAAAAGGGCAGAAAAGAATCCACGACGATGATTACAAGAAAGTGAAAGAAGCTCATTTCACTGTGCTGCAACAGCTCGCGATAGTGGAGCCGTACATAGATCAGCACCTTAAGGAATTACAAGCAATGAATACAGGGCGTTCTGATGCATGGATCATGAAACGACACAAGGCTGCCTTTACTGAATGGTTCAAGAACCTCGGCCTACCAGATGGCGATACTACGGAGGAAAAAACTATTAAGAGATTGGCTGACGGGCCATCAAGTGTTTACACCTCATGGCAAGCATATGATCTGAATGGGTACACATTTTATACCAAAGCGAAAGACCAAAGGAGTGCATGCCAAAACAGTGGCCTTCGAGTAGAGGCAATCGACCCAACTGGACAAAAGAGCACATACTATGGATTCATAGAAGAAATCTGTGAACTGGACTATGGATCCAACATGCAGATTCCACTGTTCCGGTGCCAATGGGTGAAACACCCATCTGGCGTGGTTGTCGACATTTTCGGGCTGACAATCATCGACCTGGTCAACGTAGGGCACAAGAATGACCCATGGGTACTTGCCGATCGGGCCGCTCAGGTTTTCTATGTGACTGATCCATCTCAGTTGAAGAAAGATATAGTTGTCTCGGGGAAACAAAAGATTTTGGGAGTTGATGATGTCCAAGATGTTGAGGCATATAATCAGTACGAGAACATGACACTCTTCACGGACTTTACAAACAACATTAAGGTCGCGGAAGCAATGATTGGTGATTCCCCGAAGCCATACATGAGGAACAAGGGAGTAGGGAAGAATGTCAAAGGTTAATCTACATATGTAATTATGGTGACCTAAGATGGATCATGAATTTTTGTACGGATGATTACCAACTCTTTTTGTAATTAGTTCTGTGGATATTTTTACATTTAGTTGTGCAAAGAAAAAAATATTGAAATGGGACAAACGTTTTTTCTGGCGGTCGAGGACACTTCCGGCCGCCAGCGAAAAAGGTGTTCTCTAGCGGCGAGGTAAGACGGCCGCCAGCGAAAATGGGTTTCGGTAGCGGGCCGCCTATTCCGGCTGCCAGCGAAAACCTATTTCGCTGGCGGCCAGGTAAGCAGGCCGCCAGCGAAAATTGGTTTTTGCTGGCGGCGAGGTAATCCGGCCGCTAGAGAAAATAGTTTCGCTAGCGGCCCGCCTAATGTGGCCGCCAGGGAAAAAGGTTTTAGCTAGCGGCGAGGTAAGCCGGCCGCCAGAGAAAATGGGTTTCGCTATATATGGGCGCGCGGGAGTCCTCAATTTTCACTAAGTCCCGAAGGCGCGAAAACCCTAGAGCCGCCGCCAGGCTGCCAAAATTTTCAGCCGCCGCCGCCAGCAAAAACCTAGCGCCGCCGCCTCCTTTTCGCGCCAGGAGGCAGGTAGCCCTCACCGCCGCCGCCTCCTCCTCACCGCCGCCCGGCTGCCTCCTCACTGCCGTCGCCGCGTCCTCACCGCCGATGGCCGCCTCCTCACCGCCGCCGGCCGCGTCCTCACCGCCACCGATGGCCACCTCCTCACCGCCGCTGGCCGCCTCCTCGCAGCCGCCGGCGGCCGCCTCCTCACCGCCGATGGCCGCGTCCTCACAGCCGCCGGCGGCCGCGTCCTCACCGCCGCCGCCTCCTCTTCTTCCTCTGCTCGCCGCCTCATCCAGGTACCCCTGTCGCCGCCGACTCTTTTTTCCGATGAATGGAATGGATGAATGAATGAGTGGATCGATGAATGGATGGATGAATCAATGGATGGATCGATGATTGATTGTTTGTATCGATGAATGGATGGATTATTGATTGATTGTATGAATGGATGGATTAGGGTTGAATGGATGGATTGATTGTATGAATGGATGGCTTAGGGAAGCTCTGCTCTTTGCCCAAAGAACGAATCATAGAATCACTGATATTATTTCTTCTTGTTGTAGACATCTTGAAACTAACTTTCATTTACTTTTTGCCTGACTTATATCTGAAGCTAACCTTTCTACTACTGATATTTTTCCTGTGAATTTCTATAGCTCATAGAATTGCTTATATTGTTAACAATGGCTCTAATCAAGTTGCCTTGAACAGAATTGTAACCATCATGTGGCAACTTTGGAAATCTAGAAATGACATAGAATTTCAGCGCAAACTTAAAAGAGCCGACTCAAGTGTGTTTTGCAGCAAAAGTCATGGTGAACACATACACAAAATACCTCATCACTCTTTGTAGGTTGAACAACAGGAGGATGAACACAGTAGAACATGGAAGATAAACTTTGATGCTGAGCCAGTCCATTGGAGTCTCAGACCTCTATGGAGTCAAATTCAATCAGGCATCCCAGAAAATTTCATGCAGATTAAATGGATACCAAGTGAAATCGATAGGATAGCTGACAAATTGGCCAAAGAAGTTAAAAGCTCACCGGCTTCCTATTCCTGTTTATAACTGTCAAAACATCTCCCATCTTGCTTATCCCAGTAAAGATTGTCATGCTAATAGTCTAAAAAATCACTTCAGTTCAGGGAACTGTATGATCAACCATGTGCTTTGTTTCTAATGTGGAATGAAGTTCTAATGGATGGATGGATGGATGGATTAGAGTTCGTGAAAATAAAAGCAATTTGTTTGTCACTTTTCAAATAAAACAGTTGGTTTATCATCATGAAGATAAAAATGCATTGCTTTTTGAGAATTATCAGTCATGAAGCTAGAAGAAAAAATGGTGTTCTTATTTAGTATTGCACCTGTTCTGTCCTTGAAAAATGAAGTACTGAACACATGTTAATTCTCACATCCTATATGTTGTGTTCTTGTTTAGTTTTGTGCCTATTCAGTCCCTGGACGATGAATTGCTAAAACACATGTTAATCCTGACATCCTGTGGGTGGATCTGTTTTAGGCCTATACTTGTTTGATCAGGTTATTTACCAAAATTAGTGCTTGTGGTTTTGTATTGGCTTGCTGTTGTTATTTGGGCACACTTTTATACGGGCTAACCCATGGAGGCTGTGGTGCACAGCTGAATTCAGGGCTTCGGATGATTGACAATCCAATCCATATTCATGTTCTTGTTACTAGCATCTTGTCTATTGCTTGATCTCTCACGTATCAATGATCCATGATTTATCTGAATACTGCTACAAAGAAAACTGGTGCATTTTGAATGTGTCACCTTCTATGATCCAATCACACACTGCATGAAAAGTGGTAGCTTTTGCACAAGGCAAGAAACGGTTATATTCCAATGAATTCACTTATTTTTTCACATGTGTCTAAGATTGCATGGTTGTTATCGTAAAGGTATATCTGAAAAATACATAAAAATATGGACGGCGCTGTGGCGTGGTCGTCATGTGTTTTGTATTAATATATAATTTGACCGTTTTGACCTAATTGTTTGAAGTATCAGATGTACATATTAAATTGCACCAAAATTCCAGTGAGTTCTGTATATTGAATAGCATCTACATGAATTTTCTCATGATTGTATATTGCATCAATTATTTTTAAATATTCAATGAACTTAACTGTATTTAGATGCCCTTATTTTTGGATTAAATCAAATATTGCATCACTATTTATATCTACTCTATCCGTCCAAAATATAAGTATTTTTGGATTAAAAAAATATCCCAAAATTAATATAAGGATTCCTAAAGACTCAAAAACATTTAAAAAGACTAAATTACACATTATTTAGATGCCCTTATTTTTCCTTTTTAACTCTTTTAAGAAAGATGTAACGATTCCATTCCGTATCTAATATAAACTCACCTTAAAAGGATATCAACGGAAAAACCGACCGAAGCGGAACCCTCGGGCGCCAAGGGCAAGCAAACTCCACCGATACTTGAGGAAGATATTTGCACACAAGTAGTCGCGGAGGAATCATCGCCGTCAAGTTCCGGTGAGGAAGGGAGTGGATCGTATCACTCGCCGAGTGACCCCCATCCTTCTCCTGCAAGGAAGAAAAAGGGTGGGAGCGACAATGAAGAAGTCGACTCCGACTACATCCCCCGCGAACCGGTGGTACGTAACATATTGTATATGATTAGTTCCGATTGTATTAAGTATATATATCGATTATAACCGATGTCATGTGAAATGCAAATATAGAAGAATGCTCCACGCCGATCTAAAAGGAAAGCCCAAGCCGCACCTGAAACGGAAGCCGAAGTTGGAGCTGTCGTGCGCGTCTCAGCTTCAAGTAAACCCAAGAAAAGAAGGGGCGAGCGAGGGAAGAACATGTTGTTGAAAGAAGTCAGCGTGCTGACGCGGATCAGTGAGAAAGGGGAACCCCTATCACCCGAAGATTCATGTTCCAAGTATAGCAACCAATGCGGGGCAATAGTTAGGGATATCGTGGAGATCACATGGAAGGATTGGAAGAAAGTTCCTGACACTACAAAGAACAGCTGTTGGACGTCGCTGCAAAGCAGGTTTGAGTATCCACAAGGGACAGACGACGATACAGCGAAGGTCTATGCACTCAAGACCATGGGCAAGCTGTGGCGGAACTGGAAAACAGACCTTAACAAGAAATATGTTCAGAAGGGACGTACGCCGTTTACGGAGTACGGAAAGATAACACCAGCCCAGTGGGATGAGTTCGTTGCCCTGAAGACATCGGCGGAGGAAAAGGAGAAGAGCCAGAGGATGTCTGAACTAGCAAGAAGGAATGAATATCCTCATCGTTTGGGATCGACCGGTTACCGTGCAGCGGTTAAGAAATGGACAAAACAAGATGAAGAGATGGAAAAGGCTGGGAAACCGGTTCCTATGAAAAATCACAACCCACGAACCAGGAACTGGGTGCGTGCAAGAACACCGGCCTTCATCCCGGAGGGGGATGTAGTCTTCAAGGATCCAAAGCTCCAGGAGGTAGCTGTCAAGATGAAGAACATCGTCACGCAGTAAGAGGCCGGGATGTTCGTGCCAGATAGAGACCGGGACGAGCTGACCTATGCGTTGGGCAACCCGGAGCACTCTGGCCGTGTCCGGGGAATATCCTCCAAGACTAGCTGGAAGGATGGATTCAAAGAGGATGCTCATACCTACAAGAAGCGTGATCGCTATAAGGAGGAGATAGAATCCCAGGCTAGGGCAGCAGCTCATGAGGAATGCCATAGATATTGGAGCCAGAATATGATGCACGGTGGTGCCGTTTCGCAGCCTGATCCGAGCTATCCGATGGACGATGTAACGGAGGATACTCCTTGCAAGCTCTTGATTCCGGTCGGCAGGGCAGGAAAGAAAATACAGGTTGCAACTGGGAGGTTCATACCGGGCCGCAGATTTCATTGCCAAGACATTCCGGATGACTATGCCAAGGTAGAGGTCCGGACGGTCAATGAGGCTCACCGGATGCACGAGATCGACATTCCAACACCCGAGGGGATTGTGTACCTTGGAGATGCTGTTGACCAGTTTGTGCTGTGGCACAAGAATGATATTCAACTAGGGTCAACGGATGGAACGGATCATACACCAAGGATACCGGTGTCACCGCCTCGTCCACCAAGGGAACAAGAACCGAGGGATCCTCCAGTTTCATCACCTCTGCAATCAGATCATGTAGTTGCATCACCTCCAAGATCAGAGCCTGCTGTTGCGTCACCTCCAATTGAAAAGGAGACAGAAGTACAATCAGGGCTTGAAATGGATCAATCAGAAGTACAAGTTCAGGAAGTGCCTCCGGCACAGCAATCAGAGCGTGCACAATCAGGGCCTGAGCGGACAATGCCCGATGAACTAGACCCATCGCAAACACAGCCATCGCAACTGGAGGAACCTAAGGGTGCCGATGTGCCAGTGATGGTAAGGACACACAAGCACAAAGGAAAAAGTGAATCGAAGAAAAAATATATGATAATGGCATTCCGAGGAAGGGACGAAGATATCAAAGATACCGATTTTGATGACAGAAAGTTAACAAGCCTCAAGGAAATCATGGAAGATTATCTCAATTATATCAACTGCCCGGATGTGCCGCATGAGTTTCAGAATGGCCAACCATTCATCCATGCCTGGCAACTAACAGAAGGACCGTGGCAACTAAGGAGGTGGCATGAATGGTACATCAGGGCAAGCACCATAAAAGGCCTTTCATCGTTCACAGTTGCCGTGCAGGAGAACATCTTCTGGAGCGGGCCATGCCTATTCCAAGTCCATTTCTCCGATATGCATGCCCTCTAACGTCGGAAGAGGCTCGACGCCAATTTGGTCGGCATCTGGTGTCTGTAAGTGCATGACTAGAACGTGTCAATAAATCATTGTACCTATGTGCGTACCTAATTTGACCTTACATTTTTTGAAGGATGAATTATGTGCAAGCCGAAGCGATACGAAAGCCTGTCGGCTTCCTAAACCCGTGCCGGATAAGCCAGCCGAACCACACCTACCTGCTAGACGAGAACAAGCTACCGGCACATGTTCAGGCAATGACACGGTAAGAGAGAGACGCATATATAGAACAAAGGCATCAGGAAAAGATTCTCGATGTTGCTACTTATGTAGCTATAGCACTTGAATCTATGCAGGACAAGGAATGTGTTTACGCGCCATACGCCTTTGAGTAAGTTTTCATATCAACTACGAGTATATACATATAATCACGGCTGGACTAACCATTTCTTTTGCAGCGACCATTGGATAGTATTTCTTCTCTATCCAAAGTACAATGAAGTCATCGTCTTGGATTCTCTTGATAAAGATAGCAATACATATCAAGAAATGCTCAGAATTATCGATCTGTAAGTTATATGCATGGACGTTTCCTATTCTTATATATTCTCATGACGTGTTGTTATCTTTGACGAATTTAAATTAATTATCTCTGCAAACAGTGCATATAAAAAGTATTACCAGCAAGGCGGACAATGGAAAAACTCCAGACAACACATACTCATCCGCAATAAGTGGCCGGTAAGTAAATTTGGATGCCAAACAATACTACTTATTTTTTATAAATGCATGTGTTTTTTCATTTAATTAACTAATATACTTTATAATTGATGTTGAAAGTGTCATAAGCAACCGGTGGGAACCGTACTATGCGGATATTACACCTGCGAATACCTTAAGGTCAATGGGAGATATTGCGCGAATTACGACGATGTAAGTACAAACCGTCAATACTCTTGTTAAGTTAATCGCTAACTTGCATTACTGTGAACAATTTCGTAATTTGTCATGATCTCGATCCAGCTTCCAAAAATTCCCAAGTCTGAAAGGGAGCTCGATGATAAATCCATTGAGAACATACAACGGGACATGTGCTACTTCATCCACCGTGAGTGCGCACATCAGCTTGGGAGGTTTTTCGACCACGATGGAGTTTTGGCCCTGCCGGAGAACGAATGTCTGTCTAACTGGAGCAGGAGTATAATATAGATAGGTTTCACGCGTATGTATATCGCTCGGGTTGTAAGACATTCAACTACTTGTATATGTGGTGTCGGTCCAATTCTATCTATATAGGTGCTTAGATATTGTATATATATATATATATATATATATATATATATATATATATATATATATATATATATATATATATATATATATATATATATATATATATATATTATGTATATGTATGTATGTATATATTAATCTTCATATATTATTTCCGCGTGCATGTATATTAATCATCAATGGCGGCTGCACGAAAGAGAACATACTTTATCGATAGCTCGATTAGTTATATCATCCACGTGTGACTCTAAAATACATGAACAAAGGTAAGAAAAAAATAATATATAATATTTTTTTATAAATATTGCATCTTCGCAGGCGGGCCACGTGTCAAAAATATGACGATGTCCTATTTTTACTGGCGGGCCATATGCCATCTCCAGAAACTATGGGCTTTTTTTCTAGCGGGCCACGTGTCCAAAAAGAGTATAAGCCGCCAGAGAAGAACATTTTCGCTGGCGGCTATCTTAAGCCAGCGGCCAACGAAGATATGGCTTCGCTGGCGGCTGACGTAAATTGGCCGCCAGAGAAAATAGTTCTTCGCTGGCGGCCTACATAAAGCGACCGCTAGCGAAGATATTTCTTTGCTGGCGGTCTATAACCGCTAACGAAAATCTTGATCTTCACTGGCCTTTGCTTTGTGGCGGCCCCAATTGCCGCCAGCGAAGACCCAAAATGGCCGCCACGAAAAACTGTTTCCGTAGTAGTGTTACCAGTTTAGTCAAATGCTATTATGCATGTTGCTTTCATTTTGTAATTGAACTTTTGAATTAATTTCAAAACTTTTAGTTACAGAGTACTCCATCTTGGTGCTATATATAACTCTGCGAGACAAGGGAGCCTGATATTTGGTAGTAAATGCTCTCTGTCCATTTATTGTGAGGGTTACTTTATTATAATATTCAATATCTGTAAATGAAATAACTACCTATCGTTAAGTTTTGCTTAGAAAATTTGCAGTAAGCCGACAATATTAGGCTCATGATGAGATGAATAATTTTGGGGAGAAATAAAAGGGAGGTCGCATAATGAAAGACTCAGAGCGAGAAA
The DNA here is from genome assembly GCA_008326285.1 of Oryza officinalis. Taxonomy (NCBI): domain Eukaryota; kingdom Viridiplantae; phylum Streptophyta; class Magnoliopsida; order Poales; family Poaceae; genus Oryza; species Oryza officinalis. Next base: position 32,103,562 of record BDMV01000007.1, on the reverse strand, counting down.
TTAAAAGAGGAGAGGAGGAGAATTTATATGCAATTGCCAATTTTGCCATTGATTTAAGGTGAACAAAGACAATAGCATAATGTTACAGCCTAAAGCTACGCAGGTTTAGCCTTGGGCTGAATGAGACACTAGATACAAGGGCTAGGAGGCTCATATTGCTTGTTAGGATGTGGCAACACTCCATACATCAGGTGGCAAAACTTTTGTTCATTTTGTTTCGTTCGGTGATAGGAATAGGAGCTCTTGGTAATTCAGTTACTTCGGGCTAGGATGGTACTTTTCTACAACTAATTAATAAGACTTGCTCCAAATAAAATTGAGAGGTGATTCTACTTTGTTCTGTGTGGCTCACCATAACCGTGCAAAGTTATCCCATCGGTTGAAGGATAGCTCAACCATTTGAAAAGATGGCTCTGTTTTATTACCTTTCCAAAAAAAATAAATGTATTTTCTTTTGAACACAAAGAAAAGAAAAATGTTTATATCTGTTCTTTACTGCAAATTACTATGTCAATATTTTTTTAGTTTCATATTGTATTGCAGAGTGTTTTATGCTCACCGATGAGTATAAAATATTCTTTACTGCAAATGTTGTACCTTGTGTTTTATTTGTTTTTTAGTTATAGAGTGTCTTCGGCATGCGTGGGTGACAAGTAGCACCCCTTGACTTTCACACTTACGACAAATTTGAACTAAACTTAGTTTCGTAGCAATAAAATAGTTCACGTCATGTTTGGTAGTAGTGTATTTATTTGGTTTATTTTGTAGAAGTTTTTAATGGTAGCATATCCATGCTTGATGTGTGGATAGTTATTGTTATTTACTTTTTATTGTGGATGTTCGTAAATACAAGGCAGTCTCTGTCAAAAAATTTCAGACTTAGCAGATTGTTTTGTGTAGTATGCTAGCACTTCAGATATGTTGACACGTTTTGTGTAGTTAGCTAGCACTTCAGATATGTTGACACCCGGGGCTTATAATTGTTGGGTCTAGTTCTACATCGGTAATTGATGATGAGGAAACACGACTTAAAAGGTGAGAGCAGTCCTCACTCATCAGACTAGTCTTTTGGGTTCCGTAGGCTTAGGACCTAAAGTTGTGGTTTTGGTTAGAGATGGCAATGGTGACCCGATCACCGATTTATTTCATACATTAGGGGATGAAGATGGTTGATATACCATCCATGGGGAATCTAATGCTCCAAAACTCATCACCATTGGGGATGGCAGGGGTGGGGACGGCGCACCACTCCTCGTTCCCGTCCCCACGGTGTTCTAGACTTTATGAGTTGTTATGGCCCATAAAATGGAAGCCCAATAACCAGATATATATAACTTCTAACCCTAGTCAACAACCTTCCCCATCTCTTGTTCTTCCTCCCACGGAGCCACCTCCACAGCACCGCCGCCGCCGTCGCTCCAAACGCGTTCACCACTGCATCCCCTAGCCGTCAACACACGCGCCGCCCGCCACCTCCAGCTGTCGTCGCGCTGTCCGTCGGCTCCATCCGTCCTCGCGCGCGGCGCCGCGGCCAAGAGCCGAGCATCGTCCTCGTCCATCGCCAGCATGTCGTCCGCCACAATCCCACCGTTTCTCTCCCCTGCTGGCTACAAGCCATGGCTTCGACCTCCCCTATAAGCTCCGACTGCGACGAGCAAGGTGAGCACATGCAGTGACAGGGATAACCGTGAGGATAAATTCACCGCGCGGGGATGGGGATGGATAAAATGTAGCCCCATCGTGGTTGGCGAGAGCGGGGACGGTGAAATTTTAACACCGCGGGGACAGGGACGCAGATGTGACCCCCGACGGTGAATTCCCTGTTGCCATCTCTAGTTTTGGTTGGGCTTGTGGTGGAGCAGTTCCAATATGACTTGGGTGGCCCATCGTTGATGGTCTGGGTTGCGCACTATAACAAGTGTTATCAGAACCCAAGATTGAAACTCGAAACTATTTCCATGGTCACATGGTGAGGGAGTCCAGGTAACTAGTCTTGAGGTCATATGGGTTGATGTGATGGGGGAGATTATTGGATTTAGTTTCATATCAGTAATTGATGATAAGGAGAACGACTTAAAAGGTGGGGTAGTTTTCATTCATCAGACTAGTCCGTTGGGTTATGTAGGCCCAGAATCTGAAGTTGTGGCTCTGGTTGAGCCTGTGGTGGAACAAGCCCAATGTGACTTGGGTAGCCCACGATTGGTGGGCCAGGCTACGCACAATAGTAATTATAGTCTTCCTTAGTTTGTATGTCCTAGAAATCTAATTACAAACATTGGTTAGGTGCCTAACATAAGAGTCTAGAGGCAAACCATTTCTATTGTCTAATAAAGACATATTAATTCTGCCTTTCAAAATTGAGTTATGACATACTCATAGCCCTACATGTCTCTACTACTTTAAAAGCGAATTCGCCCTCATCCTTCACTTCCCCACTATCGCAGTTCTCGCATAGAAAACCGCTCTTAGAAAACCACCCCATCCAAAAAAATTGAGTTTGCATGTGAAAATCAACCTACTAGAAAAACCATAGAAGAACTTAATCTCATAAAATCATCTCTATGTGTTCCTCATGATTCTGTTGCAACGCACGGATATGAGACTAGTATGGTCTTAAAGAGAGTCCCTTGCTAATGCAGCGAAGATAGGATAGCTACTTTTCTTTTATTTATTTTTGAGATGACATATAGCTGCACCTAGCAAGCGAGGGCTTCCCAAGACATCATGGGAGAAAAATGGTGTCAAATTTTTAGCAAATTAGATAGTATAGGGCTCGGAGGTGTTGGGAATCAAATTGCCTGCACGAAGAACACTGGACGTTCAGTAGTTGTGGCAGAGCAAGAGATGTTAGGATGAAGGGCATTGCAGGTTGGTAGGCCATGGCGCTGGCTCTTCTAGACTCCTGTCCTATCAGAAACACTGCTGTTGATCGCTTCTTCGGTTCATTTGGCACGGCAGCATGATGATCCTGCCACAATACGATGACTTTCCTCACCCATTTATGGAGCATAAAAACTCAATAAGATTTATTTTTAATAAGCTTTGCCGATAATTTTTGAGTTAAGCCCACATCGCCGCTTATCAAATTGGTTTTAGTTGTATTATGGCATGTGGGGTTAGCTCATGACGACATGAATAATTTTGGGGAGAAATAAAGGGAGGTCGCATAATGAAAGATCCAGAGGGAGAAAACGAGAAGAGGAAGATAATCTATAAAAAAACATTGTGATTTTGCAGTAGCCCATTAGCGGAATTGCTAATTCTGCAGTGTGTTTCAGCAAAATGGCATCCAAGTTAATTTGACACCTGTCATCTGATAGCCAATAGGCAAATGGCTAAATGGCCGACGACAGATTTTTTTCACCAAAATCATGCATATTACTGACCTTGGGATTTGCTTCACGATTTGTACTTGGATGACCTAAGCTTTTCTCCACTTGCTTCAGTGACACCATCTTCTCCAGCTCTGGCGACCTTGACGAATGCGGTGGAGTTAGGGTTTAGGATCCCGGGTTGGGATGATAGTGGGAGGGGGATGGGGGAAGAGGGAAGATGGGGGAGATCGCCGGGCTTAAAGGGATGGACGTGGGAGGCGGTGGCCTGACGGTGGGCAAGGGACACGGTCAGGCAACTTCAGCACCGGCGGAGGTGCTGAAGCCGTTGGAATGAAGGACGGAGGTGGGCCAGTGTTGGTCCGTAAGTTTGTGGTTAGGAGGTGACGACTGGTGGTGGTGGTGGATCCGACAATGGAGAGCCGCCAAAGAAGGGGAGAAGATGGCAGGGTGGGGGCACTCACCACTGCCAGTTTCGGAAAGAGAAGGGGAAGGAGGAGAGGGAGTGGGAGGAGGCCGGCCGGGAGGGCCTCGCCGGTGCCGTTGAGCCCTACCGGTCTGCCGGCGAGGCCAGGTGGCGGCACGCAGGGGCGGTGGCAATGGAGGCGGCGCGGATCGAGCCAGCTGGTGAGTGGCGGCGGTGTGAAGGGGTGTCAGGAGAAGGAGGAAGAAGAAATCGGTTTTAGGGTTAGGTTGCCCAGCACAAACCTTAAAGCAATCGAACGGTCAAGAATTTACAAGATTCCTAGAGGAGTTTTCAGTTAAATGGTGTATAGATAGTCCTTTTATTTAAACTGAACAAAAGGCAAGTGCATATCATTATAGCCCAAAGTGGCACAAGTTTACACTACTACAGAAACGTTTTTCCTAAACGAGACCTTATTTAGATTGTAGACAAACCGTAACTGGTCGCGTCTGTAAAAATCGACCTTCATTTTCACATGCGGTTTCTTAAGAGGCTCGCATGCAAAATTGATTTTCACAAACGGGCCACTTAAGTAGCCGCATGGAAAAATGAGGGTATTCTCGCATGCGGTCCCTTAAGAGGACCGCATGCGAAAATACCCTCCTTCCTCTCTAGATCTTTTACCTCTCAATACTTCAAATTTTTCATCCTTATCCTCTCTATCCATCTCTCTCACCTCCTCATCCTTATCGTCACTTTCTCTCTGTCACTCACTTTCTCTCTTCATCCTCTCTCTCACTTTCTCTCCTCTCCTCTCTCTCACGGCGACACTAGCGGCGTTCTGGCCGACGGCAGGCAGCTCGGCAGCGGGCAGCGGCAGCCGGTAGCCGGCTCGACAGCGGGCGACAACCGGGTGACGGCGGGAGGAGCGGGGCCCTGAGCAGACTCGGCAACGGCTTGCGGCAGCAGGCGGCGGCTGGCGAAGGAGCAAGAGACGGGCTCGGCGGGGTTGTCTTTGTAGCGGGCAACGAGCTCGATAGTAGGCGCTCATCATCCATGCGACAACGGGCAATGGGCTTGGCACGCGGGGCGGTCCCCCGCTCGGATCCAGCGGCAGGAGGCTCCACCTCCTCCACCGCCTGACGGGCGCGCGGCGGCGGCGGATCCGGCCGTCGCTCTGTCCCCCACGCGCGCAGATCCGGCCACGGCAGGGCGGATCTGGCGCGGACGACGACGGGCGGCTCGGCTATGGGCCGCGGCGGGGCTAGGGTTTGGTTTTTTTATTTTTTGGAATTTTACTTTTTTTGTGATTTTTTGGTTTTGAACGCGGTCCACATAAGCACCCGCATGCGAAAATCCGATTTTCGCATGCGGTTGCGCCACCCGCATGGAAAAATCGCTATTTTCGTTGATCTTTTGGCGTAGACGGCTGGCCCAACCGCATGAAAAAATAGGTTTTAGCTACATGGAAAAATCGTTTTTGTAGTAGTGTTAGTTAGTGACAAGCCGTAGCGAGACACTATATAAGCTGTTAGGATGTAGCCACATTAGTCCTGCTTTAAATGGCAAAAGTTTTGTTGATCTTGTTTCAATTGTGGTGCTATGTATAGGAGTTGTTGGGAAGTATGCTAGTTCGGGCTGATGTAGTAGACTTGTCTACATCTAACAAGACAACACAGTTTGTTCGGACTGGCCCATCACAACTATACAATATCCCTCCCATTGGCTCAAATTTTTTTATTTTTAATTTTATTTATTAAAATATTTACAAAAATAATTTTCTATTTCAAAAATTTACAAATCTAGTCGCCCATCGCCCTCTGGGAGGGCGTTTTTTCAAAAATCGCCCTCCCAGAGGGCGATTTATCTGACGTGGCAGACGGTCGTTGGCCCTCGGCCAACGGCCGACCAACGGGGAAGGGAAACTTTGCAGGTAGCCCCCTTGCCGTCCTCTGGAAGGGCGATTTTTGACTGTGCTGGGGGCCGCCTGCAAAAGGGCAGCGAGGGCGGTCTTGCATTTTCGCAGGCAGCCCTCTTGCCATCCTCTGGGAGGGCATTTTTTGACTGTGCGGGGGCCGCCTGCAAAAGGACGGTGAGGCCGGCCTGACATTTTTGCAGGCGGCCCCCTTGTTGCCCTCTGGGAGGGCGATTTTTGGCCCCCCGTGTATAAAACCCCTTCTCCCTCTTCACATTTTCGTTATATTCACTCAAAATCCTGAAAAAAGAAAAGGAGAGAGGGGTGAGGGGGAGCAGAAGGAAATCGGCGAAGCCCTGCCGATTTGCTGACTCCATAGCAGGTAAATCCATTATATTGTATTGTCTTTGAAATTTTTGTAGCATTTTAGTTGTATTGCCATATATTTTAGTAGATCTGGAGCACACTACATATTTGTATAATTTAAGAACAAAGGCATACGACATATTTATAGAAATTGAGACTTAGGCCATAGTGCAAATTGTATAATATATTTGAGTTATATGGTACATCTGGAGCACCATATAACTTAGGGTATAGTACATATTGATGAATTCGATATTAGATCTGGTAATTATGTTTCGAACTTAGTTAACCTAGATTTTTGTTTCATTAGGCACAATGTCAAGTAAGGTCATATTTCTATTAGTTCACAGGCAACCTTAGATTTGGTCCAGACGGTGTTGATCTGTCAGATTTTAGAATGACATCGAAGGGCATCGATAGGCCTGCCAAGAAAACATCTCAGTCAATTTATAGTTGGTTGCTGCGAGGATTTAGAATAGACCCAGAAGTCAACACAATGTCAGTATCTGTTGTAGTGAGTCGTGCAACAGAAGGTTATTTTTGGGAACTAATGCCAATGGATAGCACTGATGCTTGGAGACGGTATGTGGAGATGACTTTTGAACGGTCATGGCCCCTTGTTATTTTTGTGTCGGTGCATGAAAAGGATAGAAATGTTGCAATGGAAACCGAAGATGTTGAGGGTCCAAGCCATGTGGGGGATTGTGTTGGACCATCGATGAAAAATGAGAAAAATCAAACAAGGATAGTGCAGACCATGGGCGTGGCGGATGAGGGGGAGTGAGTCGGTACAATTGTCGATGGAATGAAAAAGGAAGATTCGGATAACGAACAAGCGGAGGGCGACGTATCATCCGATGAGAAAATAATGTAATGCCCACTGATTGGACAAAAGAGGACTTCTCAGGACTTGTTATCTCAGAGGGGCATCATATACCCTAGGAATACAAAGAGAACGAGGTAATTCAGGGTGCTAGGTATGCTCATAAGGCGGATATGAAGGAGGCGGTGAAGCATTGGGCGGTCTCATTGCAAAGAGTTTAGGGTGGTCAAGTCAACCAATTATGTGTACGAAGTGAGGTGCGTGAGGGAAGATTGTCCATGGCATGTTTATGCATATAAGGGTAAATGGATTGATTATTGGAAAGTTAGCATTGTGACCGAGCACCAGTACCACTTACAAGGGATGGAGAAATATCACTGCAACATCACTTCAGCTTTTGTTGCAAGTGAGATGTATAGCAGTGTTGTCTGCAACAATGGCTTTGAACCAAGATCAATTATTAGCTACATTGAAGACAAATTCAAGTACACCATAAGCTATGCCAAGGCCTGGAGAGCCAAACAAAAGATTTTAGAGATGAGGTATGGCACATTTGAAGCATCATATGATAATTTGCCTCGTCTGTTAGCCAGCATTGCCCAAAGAAATAGTAATACTTACTATGACATGCATACATTTCAATCGACTGATGATCCTACCAAGAATGTGCTGCAAAGAGCATTTTTCTCATTGGGTGCTTGCATCAAAATGATGGAACACGTGGATATTCATGTAGTGAAACAAGATCGGACTACCTTAGGCGGAAGGATGAGCATGAACGCTGAATTGCTACAGAAGCTTTAGAATGGCAGGTAAATCCCTTGGGACTCCCCATATGGTGGGAACATCCAGAGTGTCATTGTGATAACCGTTGTCAGGTAATAAGGTCCGTAAGACAACGAACTCGAGGACAAAGATGCTTCGTGTGTCCTAACATTGTCGATGACGATTTTGTCGTAAGTATGATTTTTTTCGGTACCACTAATCGCTACTTTCCTACACTTACCTCTTCTTACAAAATTGTACAAATAGGAGGATGTAAGAAAATCTCAATTCGTACAGTGGATCGATACGGTCAGAGTTAATTCCATCACTCAAATGATAACGCAACCTGAGACGACGACACAATTCATTCAGGCATGGATGGAGTATGAACGTTGGGTACAAATTGCAAGCTTAGACTGGAGGAACAATCCATTAGGTTTACCTAAATGGTCGGAGCGTCCAAAGTGTGGTTGTAGATATTGCTGCCAGGTGGCTACCTCCTTTGCAGAACAAACATTTGACAGGAGATATTTTGTCTGCCCCAACGTAGACAACAACTTCGTTGTACGTCTTACATTTTTCCAATTTCGCTACCATCTGCATAATATTACTACCCTAACTTACTAACTACGTTTATTTCTCAGGGCAATCCAAGGAGGTGCGGATTCATTTTGTGGATCGACAATGTCAATCCAACATATCATGGCCAAAAAATAACTGAGTCTAAAACACAAGTAGAGTACCAGCGATTGAAGGAGCACGAAAATACAGTTTACGTTGAACGACGTAGAAGGGGTCGGTAGATAAGCTCAGGCTCGATTCGTTGGGACCCACAAATTTGTATCGTGTATCCAAGACACTTCTTAACTATCTTATCATAATAATGTTTAATTATGATGGTGTGTTGATCTATGCGTCACGCATTATAAATTAATGGGATTGTATCGTTTCGATTTGCAAAGTTCCTTTTACGCCCCGATACGTTGTATTCCTTATAATTTATAAGTACGTGCTTATATTTTCGTAAATTCTATCTTCAATTGTGTACATGATTACATAATTCAACATACGCGAGAATTATACGCAACTTTAACTTGCATTTAGAGGTAAAAATCCCCTCCTCGGGCTCCAATCCGAATGAAAATAAACTGTTGGATTTTTATAAAATTCTTCGCATTTTGTTCATTTCAAAACGATGATTTATCTAATTTTTGGAACGAAGAGTTCAATATTTTGATATAGAAAACCCTCTCCTTGGGCTCCAATATGAGTGAAAAATAAATCCTTGCAATTTCACAAAATTTTTCCTGTTTTGTTCATTTTCAAAATGATGATTTACCTAATTTTTTAAACAAACAGTTCAATATTTCGATGAAAAAACCCTCCTTGGGCTCCAATCCGAGTTAACAATAAATCATTTACATTTTAAAAAATTCTTTCTATTTTGTTCGTACTCAAAACGATGATTTACTTAATTTTTTAAACTAACAATTCAATATTATACCATATAACAGTGAAAAATCGTCCTCCCAGAGGGCATCAAGGAGGCCGCCTGCAAAAATGTCAGGACGGCCTCACCGCCTTTTTGCAGGCGGCCCCCGCACAGTCAAAAAACGTCTTTCCAGAGGGCGGCAAGGGAGCCGCCTGCAAAAATGCAAAGCCACCCTCGCCGCCCTTTGCAAGCGGCCCCAGCACAGTGATAAATCGCTCTCCCAGAGGACAGCAAGGGGGCCGCCTGCAAAGTTTTCCTCCCCCGTTGGCCGGCCGTTGGTTATCTGCCACATCAGATAAATCGTCCTCTACGAGGGTGATTTTTGAAAAAACGCCCTCCGGAGGATGATGGGCGACTGGATTTGTAAATTTTTGAAATAGAAAATTATTTTTTAAATATTTTAATAAATAAAATAAAAAATAAAAAAATTCCATTGGCTCGATGAACGTCCGTAAGGGCTCAATGACACTGTTTTCTACTCAGTACTATGGACTTGGGGGATAATTCAATTCAATACAAGCTAATATAGGAGGTCATTACCAGTTTCGTTCATCCAAACTGTAGACCTGTACAGAGGATTTTGAAAATAATAATAATTAAGTTTTCATGTATTGAATTCGAGTTCTTTAGCTTCGAATATTAGTTTATTGGTGTTTATGTTTTTTATAGTAAATTATTTGGATGTTTGAAATTCACCAAATTTATGAAATATTACTTAATTCATAACATAGATAGGTTCAAATTTTGATATATTTCACGATATTTGTTCTCAATGTCTGATGGTTAGTGATCATTGCATATCCTTTTGAGAAATATGGACTTTAAGAATTTTTTATACCGACAACAAATATAAAATAGAATCTTAATTTAGCATTGCTTTTACTTCTGTAATATGTTGTCAACTGTCTTTATTGCCCTTAACTGATAAGTGATGCATATGCCACTTATATGGTACATTGTACTACTATATTGGAGTAATAATATTATCCATGATCGGATTGTCTAGAATAATTAACTTAGGAATATCTTAAATGAGCCAATAATAAAATGAATGGAAGAAGAACTCACTAAGAAATGATTCCTTAAGGGAAAAAGATTGGAAATTCCAGTGTGAGTGCATGAAAAAACTGTAAAATGGAGCACTGCTTTGATGCATATCGTGCAGTAGGAAGTGAAATTTGGTAAAACACGTTGTTTTGAATTGTTTTGAATTCATGTTTTCAAATTCTAACTGTAGCCAGTCAAAGGGTGACAGGAGAAGCTTTGAGTAGGCATTCTGCAAACTGTAATTTTATCTACGTCGGTTTCACGCTGTGTGTTCTGTTTTAAAGCCCACCATGTAATATGTTGCCAAGCCCATCTAATTTGTTATCCATCGTACAAATCTATTTATATATTTTTTCAGTCGTACGTATCGATATTTTTTCAAGGATACATCCAAACCGATATTCAGATCATTCATGGAACGGAGTGCTTACCCTGAATCTACTGTAATACTGAATAGACAGCTGTAATAGCATTAGCAGACAAATATGTTGATTTGTGGACGTTCACTTAAGCATCTACTCATTTCTAGCATGACGAATGGTTAACTGGGTCATGCCATTGTAAATATACCGATTTAAATAAATATCATTATAATTTGTTTATTCATAAAATGTCATTCAAATTTGCATAAAATTAAAATCATGTCATCTTTGCCACATTTTTCGTCATAGACAACATGTCAGTTTTATCTTTTTCCTTCATCCTCCCCTCTTCTCTCTTCCCCCTCCCCTCCCCTCTCTCTCTCCACATCTTCTCTGGTAGTCAGAGGGATAACACCAGATCTGAGAGGAACGATAGGGATGGCGAGGACAATGCAGAGCTCGGTGGCTGTAGTCGCCACGAGCCCAAGAAAGGATACCACCGCAAGCAAGGAGAAGGACGGCGCCAGCAACGTGTGGGACAAGAAAAGAAGAGCCGCCACGGCCACCGCCAGGGACAAACACCACCATTGAGCATCCATCGTGCGCACGTGGGTCGACGGTGGCTGGATCTACTCCCCTACCCGACTGCCACCTGCCCTCCTCCTTGTCTCTGCCTCTTAGATCTAGAGCACTCCGAGCAAAGAATGGCGGTAGCCTCATCAACCTCCTGTGCACGGGCAGTGGAGGAAGAAGGAGCTTCCATGTTGCCTAACGGGGGGAGCACAGGGTGGCGAAAGAAGCTCAACACGGCACCCACACCGGTGAAACCTCATCGTCCGGTTGCTCCAGTGCTCTTGCACCATATCCTCCTTGTCGAGCACGAGCGCGGGAGCAGGGGAGAAGCAGTGGACCTGGTGACGGTTCGTCGGGGAGCAACAGGCGCGGGCAGCCTCCTTGGAGCTCACAGACGAGAAGAGAAGAAGGGAAGGAAGAAAGAAACGAACATGACAGAAAAATGTGATGACAGTGACACGGTTCAAATTTTACAAAATTCCAGTGACATCCAGCCGATATCATGAATAGTAATGGTATTTTTCTAATATGATATATTTGTAATGACATGGATTAAATTAATCCTAGAATGAACGTTACAACACATCTATTCTTTCTATCCAGAGTAACTGATTGCTCTACGATAGATTACAACACATCTGACTATGAGCAAATGGAACCTACAAGAAAAATAAAGATTTTGAGTCCATCAACGTTGGCCATAGATCTACAGGGAATTTGTTTTGAATAAAATATGATATAAAAAACATGGACTCTTTTGGTTATAGTTTTTCAAAAATTAATAATTATGAGATTCAAAACTAATAAAAAACAAATTGTACCCAGCCCGGACTCAAAGTTAAAATTTTATTCATTTAGTTCTAAAATTTCACACGCTGTAACTAATATAAACTCGAAATCAAATACAAGTCCATATTTATTAATTGCAGTTGATTATTCATCTAAAACCTATAATTGAGATTCCAAACCGGATACAACTCGAAATTTCTTAATTCGCAATTTTAAATTCATTGAATCATGGAAAAGGTATAATTAAGACTCCAAATCGAGTATAACATGAATCGGTACTAGTACTTATTAATATGAATTTTATGACAATTAAGTAAGAAAATATAAAGTAACAAAAAGAAATATTAGAATAAAATATATATATATAATTCTGTAGATAAAAATTTTGATTTTGGAACTATGAATAAAACTAAAAAATTGTCCTTAGAACTTTGAAGAAAGTTTACATTAACGGCATTAACAGTAATAGCCCGTGCAATGTATGGGTTGATGACTAGTATAATTAATACGTGATCATCTCACTCAAATTTCTAAGGCCAAATTATCTCACATATGCTGCTCCAAAGAATTGGATTACATCCAACAGCCGTTCTAGCCACATCTTCAGAATGACAGGCGGATGTTGTGCCTCCTTACTCCTTATGTCAAGTCCTAGCGAAAGCAGATATGGAGTACCAAAAAAACATTTACTTTCTAAAGAAAAAAAGAACATATCATTTTCATTTTGAAGATGTTAATTGTGTATGTTGATACTACTGTGCGAAGAGTTTAAGCTGTGTAGTATGCATTAAGAAAGGTCATCCAGACATTCACTGCTATAGCTACACTAGAGATCAGAACCCCAGGGTACTAAAGTCTACTGCACGCTCACTGACTCACTGTGTTTCTATGTATCCACCCATAACGAAAACATAGTGCTCCAATGACTATATATACATGGAAGATAGAAGCACTACAACAGAAATCGATTTTGGTGCTGGATGGGAACCAGCCTTAGATGTCGGACTCACAACCGGCACCCGTCAGACGGCACCTATGAGTTGTACGATTTGCAACCAAAAAAAAAAATCCAATAGCTTCCGCTCAATTCGAGCCGATGCTTCAAATCCAGCAAAAAATAAATCAAAAAATCCCAGAATCAAACATTCATCCTCAACATCCTAGGACCAAGGCATAAGATTCAAGAACAGAATCACAATCATATAATAAAAATCACGGAATCGATGCGCGAGCCCCCGCCGTTGCCGTAGCTCGCCGGGGAGGGCACCCGCCGCCGCCAATCCACCCATGCGTGAGCCCCTGCCACTTCTGTAGCTCACTAGGGAGGGCGCCCGCCGCCACCATAGTGGAGAATTCTACTGTTGCCATAGCTCGCCGAGGAGGGTGCCCGTCGCCGCCGGATCCACCCAATGGTGAGCTCCCGCTGCCGCCGCATGCCGCCGAGGGGCCGTTCTGCTCGCGGGCTGCAGAGAGAGGAGGGGAGCGTCACCGTGTGTCGCCGAGGAGTTGATCGAGTTAGGAGAAAGATGAGAGAGATAGAGAAAGAGTGCGAGGGGAGGAGAAGGATAAGGAGTCAGGAGGAGAAGAATGGAGGGAGAGGATAAGGACGGGGATGGTTGGGCTCAGCTCGGTTGGCTCGGCACCTGTAAGTCTAGTTGGTTTTTAAAAAAATCAGCACCTATAAATATATTATATGTGTTGGTGTTTTAAAAAATCAACACATATAACATGACGATCTTACGCAATGAATTTAAATACTATTTTGTGATATCTTACAATAACACTATCATAAAAATAGTTATCTCTATCTGTTCAAAAATGACATTACTACCGTTTTTTGAACTTTCAGAAGGCCGATGACAGTGATACTGCCCATAAGACCAGCAGTGCTACTGATTTCCAAAAATAAAAATAGTATTGCAAATTGTGATGATTGGCAATATCATCATGCATGTGCATAGAGTTACAGGGCATACAAAATATTACTTCCCGACCAAACACTTGCCTTCACAAAATATATAGTGGTACATACACACTGGATCAAATTATCATCCATTGCAGATTGAATTATCAAACTACACGATGAACCACAAGTTCACAATGAGAAATTCACAAATTCAACCAAAGAACAAACAGATGAGAAAAACCCGGCCCAATCACAAGAACAACTCTGATTACAGAGATCTAAGTCCAAAATAAAAAGATGAGAAGAACTAACAGCTCCCAAGAGCACCAATAGGCTAATCGACAGGAGTCACCTGTGCAGCTCAACGACTCTCCTCACCCGCACAGGACCGCCATCATAGCTCCTCTCCACGCAGGCCAGCCGTCGCCACTCCTACTGACACCATGTCAAAGGCAGCCAAGCCATGACTGTTGTCTTCGTTACTAAACCATGGATGCTATCGTCACTGAGCAGCTGCTCTTCCACCCCCTTCCCCTCCTCAGCCTCCTAGCACTCCATCCTCTACTCTTGGTGACCGATCAGCCGGCGGAGAGCCCAAGGTCACTAGATCCGGCGGCCACAGTTTACCCTTTTGCTGGATATGGCACCAAGTGCCACCTAGGGGAGAGGGAATGGATGGTGGCAACGGTGCGGCTAGTCGATGGGGAGTGGGTGACAGCACCATGGCCAGGGGGCCAAGGAGTGGTTGGAGGCGATACCTGGGGAAGGAAAGGAGCAGTAGTGTAATGGTGGCAGCATGGCCTTGGTGATCTTGGCGGCAGCATGGCCAGGGAGAGGCCGGGGAAGGAGCGGGGAGAGAGAGAGGAGAGAGAGACAATAGGAATGAGGACGGCTTGGAACTAGGGAATTTTTTTTGCCTGCGCATGGGATTAAACAGATCACCCGGTTCTCTTTGTCAGTTCACATAAGTAGCATTGCCAGTTCAAGCCAGAAACCGACAGTGGCATCGTGGGTTGAAACAGCAATGATAGTAGTATCACTGCCGGTTTAGATTGGTTGAGGGTTAAAATTCAAAGTGATATGGCAGAGATAAACTATCACTGTCGGTTCATGTCGAATCTGAAATGATGACCCGGCAGTGATAGGTTGTTTTGTGGTAGAGGGAGATAGTAGATACCTATAGTCGGATCAGTTGATTTAGTACCAGTATGATGTACCACTTTATCTGCAATTGTTCGGTAAAAAAATATCTTTAATTGGCTAATTTGTGTTTGTGCCCATCACAATAGAATAGATGAATAGGACACAGATATATTTCTTTGGAGCTCACACACAATCACACCAATGTACCATGTCAAACATTTGTACGTGCACAGAAATCTCAAAAAGAAAGGTCTGCGTGCATAGATAGGTCTACTAGGAAAACTGATTTGTTGGGTTTAGTTCCACATCGATAATTGATGATGTAGGAGCACGACTTAAAAAGTGAGAGCAATTCTCACCTATCAGAAGTCTTTTGGGTTGCATAGACACATGACCTAAAGTTGTTGTTCTGGTTGGGCTTGTGGTGTAGCAGGCCCAATGTGACTTTGGTGGGCAAGGTTGGTGGGCCGGACTATGCGTTCTAACAAGTGGTATCAAAGCCCATGTTTGAAAACCCAAAATAATTTTCATGGGTCGCACAGTAGGGGATCCTGGTAACAAGTCTCTAGGGTCGCATGGGCTTTGATGTGATAAGTTTTTAAGGTCACAGATTGGCGTGACAGGGAAGATTGTTCGGTTTAGTCTCACAACGGTAATTGATGATGGGGAGCATGACTTGAACCCATCGAACTAGTCTTTTGGGTTGTGTAGGCCGCTTCTACTGTAGTAGGCCAAGTGTGACCTAGCCCATGGTTGACAGGCCAAACTGCGCCCTTGTAACATAATGAGTGATCACGATATTGAACACTGAGCACACTGTAGCACATTGAACCAGTTCATTTCAAATATTTGGGTAAATAATGAATGTTGAAGTAAAACACCAAAATACTTCTGCCCCCACCCGACTACTCATTACTCGTGACTTACATTACCATACATTGCTTTTCATGTGTGTGGTTTGTGAAATTCATATGGTCTCCATCATTTACTCTTCTGATATTTATTTCTGATCTCTTCCTAGTGCATTTGCCATGCCTAACGCTCAACGCAGAAGATATATAAATCATATGGTTGGCCTCCATCTCCTCCAGAGAGCCCTGCGGCCAAACACCCTTAGGATCAAAGCCACATTGTATCTATGCTAACAAGTAGGCGTCAATTAGTTAAGCTGTCGGTGTTATCCTCCTCTTAGATTATCTCCATAGATCCAAAAACTTTGGTTACCTGAGAATGGGTGGCATTGGGAAACTTGGCCACGTTCCTTAGAAGATTAACATATGCCGCCATGCCGGGGCCATCAGAACCACCTGTAATGCTGCCTGCAACAACAGAATTAAGACGATCTACCAATAGCACAGTATGCACATGACCAGTACCACATTGGAGTTAGTTTTGTAACTCTATTTGCATCCTTTAATTAAAATTCACAACTCTCCTGCCATCGCCATTAAAAAGATGAGGAGTAGAGGTGGAAGCTGGAAAGTAGTAGCTGTTGTTGTTGGTGAGTCCTAGGCCATACTTGTGCAAATTGGCCCAACTATGAACTATCTTCTTCATTGTTATATGATAGGATTGTGAGACAATGGGAATCATGGAACTTTCCCCATGTACATCTTCTACTGGTCCTGGAATTCAATCTGAATTACCACACCGAAGAGTTAATTGGGAACTATTTACCTTTGGGCATCGAATGGGTGAGTTCTTCGCTCTACTTTCCCAACTTACATCTCTCTTTTTTCACGCGCACGCTTTTCAAACGGCTAAACGGTGTATTTTTTGCAAAAAGTTTCTATACGAAAGTTGCTTTAAAAAATCATATTAATTCATTTTTCAAAAAAAATTAATAAATACTTAATTAATTATGTGCTAATGAGTCGCTCCGTTTTTCGTGCGGAGAGAATCTTTTCCCAACACACCCAAAATAACACACCCTTGTGATCTTCATCAGTTGTACATGTGTAATACCTAATTTGGAAGAGTAATGTGTATTTCTATACAACAATGTGGGAGTATGACATGACGAGAATCCAATGCATAGCAGTTGGGAATAGAAATTTGTTAATTGCATAAGTTTTATCAAGCAAGCAATGTATAGCAACATGGTTATATCCATATTGACCATGTATAGATATCTGAGATTCTATTTCCTGCATCAGGGCATTTTGCGAGCTAACAATGCTCTAATTCGAGTAGAACACTAGTTGTTGTACCAGTTATACATGCATATTTGCTTTTTCATTCCAACAATTTAGGTATTGTGGTTTTTTAAACAACCTAAAAGTAATGTATTAGTGATCTAGCATAAAGCTTAAAGCATACTGATTGCTTATCTCCAGAAAACAGAGAGCATCCTCGATTGCTTATCTCCAGAAAACAGAGAGAGCATCCTCGAAAGCAAAAGTAATTTCTTATACGAAGAACCCTTGGAAGAAGTACACAACACCAAGTTTGATTTGAAACTGTAGGATCGAAGATCAAGATCTAAGCCAACCAGAGGGGGGTGAATGGTTGTAACACCAAAAACCAAACACTTTAAGCGGAAATTAAAGTTACCCTCTTTTCGATGTAGATCGCCGCCGCCGCCGCTGCTGTCAAAACGCCGCCGCCGGTCTGACCGCCCGAGCGCCCCGGTCTGACCGGTGTAGTGTTGCCGGTTGAACCGCCGCCTCTCGCCGGTTAGACCGCCCGTAATACTTCGGTCTGACCGTCGAGAGCCAGAACAACGCCGGTAGAAAAAACTTGAAGATGTAGATCAAATCTCACGATTTTATTGCATCAACTAGTGTTTACAAAGTGCAACCACAGCACTCAAAACCCTAACTCAAAGCTCTAAAAGCTTGATCTAAAACTCAATGCAGAGAAACAACACCCTGCCCCTCTATTTATACCCTCAACATGGCTGCCCCAAGCCACGAATCCTACTCATACAAGAAGTCCTAATCCCATAGGAAACCTCCCATACAAGCAACAAACTCAACACTATCCAAATTTGGACTCCTACCAAATTTGACTCCGCTTTCCATACACATACAACACCACGTGTACGTCATATGGAAACCTTCACCTCCACATGCATTGTTCTCTAGCCTGAGCATCCCGCGTAATATCCTCGACCGTCTGGACCTCAACTTCTCCCAAGCCTAGTCCCGATCCATCACCGGCTATACTTCCATGGCCTCAAGCAACACCTGCACGTGAACAACAAAGAAACTCCATATCCGAGTGCAAGTTATCCCCAACTTGACTCACATTAGCATAACACCAGTATCCACACGTATAGAAACCAATTATAAGTAAAATCCACGAAGTAAACATCCAAATCCGAAACTGATTCAGCCTCTGCAGACTTTGCCAGTTAGACCGCGTGACGACTGGTCTGACCGCTCGCATACCTCCGGTCTGACCAGCTGCCTCAGCCTAGTTTGACCGGTACACAACCTATCAGCATTATTCACCGTCTGAAAACACAACTCCGTATTTTCACAAACACTTACTTTTGACAATTGTTCATCACCAAGATCATCACATGATCCAACAATTTCCCCCTTGATGAACACATTGGCAACATCTCCAAAATGCAATTTAGTGTTTTTGAAAAAACGAAAACAAAAACGAATCAAAAAGCTCAGACGGCTCAAAAATCACAAAAGTGACAAAAAAAAAACTCTCCCCCTTTTTAAAAGGAAGAATTTCCCATATTTTCGACCAAAACTTCAAAATCGATTATTCGATTATTTTTAAAATTGAAGCAAAGCAATTCAAGCAAATCAATTCTCTCCCTTTCAAGAAGCATGTATTTTGTATATTTCTCCCCTTTTGACAATGATTTCATCAAGAACGTAAAAGAGAAATAATAACAAATGTAGTACAAATGCAATGATATCATGAATTACTCTTGTCATAACCAACATGAATTTTTTATTTTCTATTTTCTATTTTTTCATCGAGAGCTTTAAAGTATACCAAAAGCAATTCATAATCATGTTTTGCAAGACAAGGAGATAAATTTATTAACTAGTTAACAAGCATACACTATAGTATAAACATGAATCAAAGATATTACAATTAAGCTCAACTTAGCAATAAAGATTCATGATTTCAAACGATTTATAATGCAACATATTCATAAGCACATAGATTAAAAAATAAACATCTATACATATACACCTATTGCATTTATCACTCTTTCTCAAATAAACTTTAGCACAAAACAACCAAGAGAATTTTTAACTTTTATTTGAGCTTCATTTTGCTCAAAGTTTTTCTCTCAATTATTCTGGGTACGTCCTTATCGTCAAGACTATTTCCAAGTATTCGGCACCCATTATTTTTGCTCTCATTGAATACGTTTTTGTCGTCAAGACTGTTTCCAAGGATTCGGTATTCATTATTTTCTCTCATAGATATTTTTTTTATTCTCTTGTACAATGAGTATTTAAAAGTTATTTGAGGAATAACAAATCAATAAAACATATATATATAAACATTCATCATTCAATCAATATACTAGCATCAATATTGCATATTTTCTTAATTCAAGTAAAAGAATTAGTGTCATGCATCATCTCACTTAAAAGCAATATTTAAGCTTCATGAAAAGACTAAAATGCATACAAGCTAACATAGCAATAAATAAACCTCAACTATTTTGCTAGCATGCACAAGAATATATTAGAGGTATAAAACAAAACTCTCTTTTCTATCATTTTTATTTATTTTCAGATTTACTATCCAATGCATAAAAATAACCATGAATGCATGAAAAAACACAAACTCGCCCTCAAATTAACCTTCAATTTCCCTTGAAGAAAAAATCAAGAAGAAATCAAGAGATTTGAAAAAGACATCCAATTGCCAATGATATCATCAAGATTTGACATATATTCACTTGAGTTAACCAAAACTACTATCTCACAAACTAGCACATGAAAAGCTAATAATCGAGAGAGTAGAACAGAATTATATCAATCCAAAATTACCTTGATGTTACCTTGAAAAGCAACTGTCGTCTCAAAATTTAACGCACATGGGGAGTATGCCGTAAAAATACCTACGAACGAGAAAATGTCGAGGTCTCCGTGTTGGGGTTAGAAATAAGAAATTTTGGAATCCAACACTGAGTCACACGACCAATAGAACCAGTAGGTACATATGTACGAACAAAATCAAAATCAGACTTACCTGAAAACTTACCTTGTCGCTTCACAAAAGTTCGATTTGAATTACGCGCAAAATAGCCCTGAGGCTGGTCTGACCGTCGCTGTCCCTGCGGTCTGACCGGACCTGGCTGCCGGTCTGACCGTCGGTACAACTGTGGTCAGACCGCTGGTCGAGGCCGGTCTGACCGATTAGTCAGTGTCGGTCTGACCGAGCTCCTCGATCCAAAACCCGATTTTTGCCACCGTTGTTTAGCTAAAGCAATTTCTCTTTCCTTTTTCTATTTATGAGCAAATCTAAAACAAAAACCAACCAAATGTCCATCTTTTTCACAAAAAGAACAAGTATACTTCTCACGACAAGATGTTTTTGAAGTAGATGGTTTTGAAATTGATGGTTTTGCAAAAGACTTTTTCTCTTGAATCGTTGAAGAAAGAGAAGGCAAAATCCCAGCGGATTTAAAAATCGTTTTCTTTTGTTCGGGTTTTGTCAAAACATCATCTTTTTCCGTTATGTTCAAAACAGCAGGTTGGTGATTTGTAAAATAGGCATTACTATCAAAACCTACACCATGATTGAAAGTGCTCACTTTTGATTGATCCAAAATCATGTTAAGTTTCTTTTTACCATCTGAAAACTTTTCCAAAGAACTTTTCAAATAAGAAACTTTTTTTTTCAAATTAACATAATTTTCACAATCAACCAAAAACACTTTTATTTTTGCGACACTTAGAACAAGAAAGCACTTCATCTTGTTTTACAATATTTTTCATGTACTCAACACGTCCTAAAGAATCTTTTAATTTCATTTCATTCAAAAAGCACTTCGAGCAATGTTTAATCTTTTTCTCACACAAAACATTGAACAAAGAACTTGCACATAAAGCAGTTTTATATTTTTTTCAAAACATTCTTTGTCAACATCAATTCATCAACAACACGAGCATGCAAAGCAAATCCAAGTGCAAAAGAAGACTCAAGCTTTTTGATATTTTCAATCTCAGATTCCAATTTCAAGCAGAATTAACATCTCGTAAAGCATTAACTTCAGAAAATAAAACTTCACAAGATTTACAATCATCATCATTAGGAATTAGAGACTTTAATCTACCAATTTCAGCATTTAGAATCTCAATAGTGTGATCCCTCTTATTTAACTTATAAGAACATGTTTTAAGTTTCTCAGCAAATTTAAAAGCAGCATGTTCTAATTGATGATAGCTAAGTTTTTCTTCAGTATCACTATCAGATTCATCCATATCAGAGCTTGCATTGCGAGCAACCAAAGCTAAACCAACAACTTGCTTACCTTTGCCATTGCTCTCATTTTTAGTTTCTGATTCGTCTGCACAAGCTTCTAAAAGTTCTTGAATTAGCATCTGCACACAACTTCTCTTTTTCTCCGTTTGAAATTCTTGAACTCCTTCTTGTCTTCTTCTTTCTCCTTGTTCGCCTTCTTGCAGTTAGGACAATTGAACTTGATATGATTCAACTCTCCGCATTCAAAGCATCGAACGGGTCCTCCACGCTTCCTGTTCTTGATATTATTCATAGCTCGAGATAACTTGTTAATAGCCAAAGCCAAATCCTTCTCCTCCTCGAGTAGTTCGAGTTGATCATCGGATGTGGCATTAATGGAAGCAAGAGCAATAGAAGTTGATGAAGAAGCACCAAGATCCAATGAAGAAGAAGAAGAAACCAAAGCACTAGACTTAGGATCAATTTTTCGAGAAAGAATGTTCATCTCATGAGTTTTGAGTTTAGTGTTCAGAGAATCCAAAGTCAAACAAGACATATCAACAGATTCTTGAATTGATGTAACTTTCATCTCCCAAATAGACATGTCAAGACCATTCAAAAAATGGCGAGAAACTTTGAATTGAGAGTAGTTAACTTCAAAAGCAGAATTACAGATCGAAGATTACTCAAAATTTTGTTGAATCTAGCAAGATAGTCATCTAAAGCTTCTCCAGGTTTCATCTCAAATTTTATATAATCCTTTTTGAAAAGATCTTTACACAATTCTTTAATGTTGGAAGTTCCTTGATGAAAGTTACGTAAAGCATTCCAAATCTCATTGTCAGTTTTAAGATGTGACACACGATCAAAATCGGAACGAGAAATTCCAATCAATAAAATATTTCTAGCTTTGCAATTATTTTCAAATTCAGTTTTCAAAGCAGTAGTGTTTATTTGATCTGGAATTTCATAGGGATGAGCAACCTTAAGCCAAATATCATAATCTTGAGCCATAATGTAAGATTGCATCTTATCACACCAATAAGGAAAATTGACACCATCGAAAACATGTGGCTTGGTTGAAAACTTGTTAGCCATGGCTTAAAACTTTAGATCGGTAAAAATCCAAAGAAGAAAACGAGGCTCTGATACCACTTGTAGGATCAAAGATCAAGAACTAAGCCAACCAGAGGGGGGTGAATGGTTGTAACACCAAAAACCAAAAACTTTAAGCGAAAATTAAAGTTACCTTCTTTTCGATGTAGATCGCCGCCACCGCCGCTGCTGTCAAAACGCTGCTGCCGGTCTGACCGCCCGAGCGTCCCGGTCTGACCGGTGTGGTGTCGCCGGTTGGACCGCCGCTTCTCGCCGGTTAGACCGCCCGTAGTACTTCGGTCTAACCGTCGAGATCCAGAACAACGCCGGTAGAAAAAACTTGAAGATGTAGATCAAATCTCATGACTTTATTGCATCAACTAGTGTTTACAAAGTACAACCACAGCACTCCTCTCCACAATTTCGACTAATATCAAAACCCTAACTCAAAGCTCTAAAAGCTTGATCTAAAACTCAATGCAGAGAAACAACACCCTGCCCCTCTATTTATACCCTCAACATGGCTGCCCCAAGCCACGAATCCTACTCATACAAGAAGTTCTAATCCCATAGAAAACCTCCCATACAAGCAACAAACTCAACACTATCCAAATTTGGACTCCTACCAAATTTGACTCCGCTTTCCATACGTATACAACACCATGTGTACGCCATATGGAAACCTTCACCTCCACATGCATTGTTTTCTAGCCTAAGCATCCCGCTTGATATCCTCGACCGTCTGGACCTCAACTTCTCTCAAGCCTAGTCCCGATCCATCACCGGCTATACTTTCATGGCCTCAAGCAACACCTGCACGTGAACAACAAAGAAACTCCATATCCGAGTGCAAGTTATCCCCAACTTAACTCACATTAGCATAACACCAGTATCCACACGTATAGAAACCAATTATAAGTAAAATCCACGAAGTAAACATCCAAATCCGAAACCGATTCAGCCTCTGCCGACTCTGCCAGTCAGACCGCGTGACGACCGGTCTGACCAGCCGCCTTAGCCCAGTCTGACCGGTACACAACCTGTCAGCACTATTCACTGTCTGAAAACACAACTCCGTATTTTCACAAACACTTACCTTTGACAATTGTTCATCACCAAGATCATCACATGATCCAACAGAAACAATCATTTTAATCGACTTAAGCTCCCATCAACTATGGCTTAATGAGGCTGAATAATGTTCTCTCTCTCTCCTATATGACATGCATGATTTTTTTATGATCGTTCATAATTTTTAATTCAGACAAAATAATTCTTATACATGAAAGGGACGAAAAAGAATGTTATAAATGAAATGTGTGCAAGTCGAATTGACCTACTGTTTTCACATAGTTTTAGTGCACATGTCGATGTGACTGTAATCATGTTTGTATCCTCGCACCAGAGTGTCTTAAATGCAGACTTGTGCATCTTCTGAAGTTGAGAAATGAATAATTGTCCACATTCAATCTTCTGAAGTTGAGAAATGAATAATTGTCCACATTCAACAATCAAATCCTTACATATATGGCACCAAATGGAAAGCTATTTCTATTGCATGCGAGATAAATAGCAACAGCCACTGAGAGCACGAGACAATATGCATAATGAGAAAGTTTTGTGCCTATTATTTGTTAGGCAGTTAGATCAGATGACTTAGGAGGTGCTGGGATTGAAATGTATCCTCACATAACATTTGCGTTAAGAATGGTGATGCAAGATAGAAGGTATCATTTGGATGCCCATGTCCCCCAACGGTGACAACCTTAGCTTTGCTCTGTATCATCCAAAGAAATATATAATTGGATCATAGGACATCATTTCACTGTCTTGGCAAGTTAATCTGGATAATCAGTAAGATATATCTATTTGAGTTGTCCTTGTCATATGATGTTT
Organism: Oryza officinalis; assembly: GCA_008326285.1. Taxonomy (NCBI): domain Eukaryota; kingdom Viridiplantae; phylum Streptophyta; class Magnoliopsida; order Poales; family Poaceae; genus Oryza; species Oryza officinalis. Next base: position 32,079,256 of record BDMV01000007.1, on the reverse strand, counting down.
TAGATTTAGCTCTCCTCTGTATCAACCAAAGAAATATACAATTTGGAAGTAGCACTACGATGGTTCTGCCTTCCTTAACAAGACATTTTGTTAGAGTTCGTGTCGAATATGTGTACAAAGTCGGTTACACTTTAGGACATGGAGTTGTACTAGGTGTTAGGAATAGAGTAAGACTCAGACTCTATCCTAGGTTCTCTCTTAAATAGAGAGGCGGACTTGTTGTAACTGCATGGCAACTTAGCATAGGAGAGAGGTAGCGGCTACCGGCGACGTCCGGCCATGAGTCGTTGCACCTCTGATACGTTGTAATATGCTAGATCGGGGAGGAGCGCCTGTAATCAGTGCCCGGGGATGTAGGCTTCAGCTAAACCTCATTAACAAATATCGTGCCTAGCTTGGTGTCGTCATCGTATTTGGATCTCCTATGGTGTTTCTTTCGCGTTTGGTTTCCGATGGTGATTTAGGGCCAGTTTTATAACAAGTGGTATCAGAGCCTCCATGGATAGAGGCACGATGGAGGTGCCCCACACCGCGTAGCCTACTTGTAATGTCCAGGGATGGACATTGGCACAAGGTGGAGCATGGCAGCGATCAATGGAATTTGATCGATGGATTAAAAACTTCAGGTGGTAGCCTGAACCGTTCGATGGCTGCTTCCAACAGGAAGACGATCAGACGTGGTGGTCGGGTTGATGGCGGCGAAAGCGATTGGCAATCCAATCAGTGGAGTTGGACACTTCGGGTGATTGGCTCAAACTTTTCATGAGCTACTCTCAACAGGGAGACGTACAGCCGCACGCTTGGGTTGATTGAAGCTGGAGGCAATCGGCGTTTCTCGATCGGTGGAATCGAACACTCTGGGCGGGGTAGCTTGGGCCTTTCGATGAGCTTCATTCTATGGGGAAACGGTTAGACGTGGCACTCGGGTCGTTCGGCAGCTGTGAAGGCGGCATGGCTAGATTGATGGACGGTTAATCGAGGCTAGAGCGGGTTGCGGGCTCAAGGTAGAGGTGGAGCAGCAATGGGTGGATCCCAGGTGCTGTTTTGAGGTGCTGACAAGGTGTTGCGTGATGGATTGCTACTAAGGCAGCATATATACGGCTGACGGTACAACCAACGCTTCGGGCAGTTGGTTCAGTTCTAGTTCAGATCATCGAAGCATCGGTTCAACTGTTTTTGCATAGCAGGAGGCACATGTTCCAACAGATCAGTGGGTTCCTGTTGGTGGAATTGGTCACATGTGTTAGAGAGCTAAGCAGAGGGTCGTAGGGGTATGCGGAGGTTTGGGAGGTCATGAAATATGGCGGTGTGCACGTGTTGGTGTCGAAGTCGAGACCATGGGACGTGACTAGAGCCCAAGGTAGCAGGAAGGTTCGATTTTTGACAAGGGTTGTGAAGGACTCGATCTGGAGGCATTGTGTCACAGAAAGAGTTTAACATGGTCTCGTATCCAACTTGGATTCATAGCACAACAGAGGAACAGACCGAGAACGGTACCTAATCAAGCACGGAAGGGGAAAAGGGAAGAGGACTCTGATTCGTGGACAAATTGGACTCATCCCAATCTCAATAAAACTAGCACAAGATCCATGGGATTGCAACACAAAACAATCAGAACAAATCACCTAGCAAAGGGCAAGATTCATACCTGTTTTTCGCGGAGGCGGAGGTGGTTTGGGGCAGCGCTCCCAAGCAAGGCGGCGGCTTCTTGCGAGGCGACGCTATAGTGGCTTCATTGTGAGGCGGCAGCACATTAGGGAAGGGCGACACGGGATCTAGGAGGTGGGAGCAAGAAGGCCGAAGGAAAAGGAAGAGCGGCTCAATCTTGATCTGAGCTAGTCTTGACCGTTTTGATTGGTTTTTTGACCAGAAATAAAATAACCGGTTTGTTCTAGGAAAAGGGAAAAGTAACAGTTCGGTCCAACTGGATTAATTGGTAGGTCAATAAATAGTGCAAATCTAATTTGACCGAGGTGATAGGTGGTTGAATTGGATTATTGTCGATGGCGGCGATGATGTTTTCCATGTTTGATTTGGTGAAGTTTGATGGCACTGAAAATTTCGTTCTATGGCAAACCAGGCTAAAGGATCTGTTGGCTCAATAACGAATATCCAAGCCTCTTGGGGCTATGCCGGAAAAGATGGACATTGACAAGTGGGAGGTAATGAAGGCACAGACAGCTACGACTATACGATTGAGTCTCTCAGATTTTGTCATGTACCAGATCATGGATGAAAATTCACCAAAGGAAATTTGGGACAAGTTGACTAGCCTGTATATGTTCAGGTCATTGACTAGTAAGTTTTATCTCATGTTTGCAAATGCAAGACGAGTCAGATCTTAGGAAACACGTGGATGTCTTCAATCAGTTGGTCATGGATCAGTTGACCATGAATCTAAGATCATATTTGTACAAGCTACAAAAGAGTGTTGTTGCAGGTGAAGTCATGGAAGATGGACATGTTGGTGCTGCTATGCACAATCCTGAAGACAACAAGTCTGGTGTAGGCTTGTCGGGCGGCTCGGCGTGAGCAGTGGAAGAACCAACTCAATTCTTGGTACATGGAGGTTCATGTAAGTAACAAATGACATATTTGCCAAGGTGGAGTTTGTTAGAGTTTGTGTCGAATATGTGTACAAAGTCGGTTATAATTTAGAACTTAGAGTTGTACTAGGTGTTAGGAATAGAGTAAGAGTCGGACTCTATCTTAGACTCTCTCTTAAATAGAGAGGATGACTTGTTGTAACCGTATGTTGGTGGCGTCCGGCCGTGAGTCATTGTAACTCTGATACGCTATAATATGCTGGATCGGGGAGGAGCGCCTGTAATCAGTGCTCCAAGGATGTAGGCTTCAGCTGAACCTCGTTAACAAATATTGTACCTCGATGTCGTCAACATGTTTAGATTGCCTATGGTGTTTCTTCCGTGTTTGGTTTCCGATGACGATTTTGGGCTAGTTTTATAACACATTTTTGTCAAGAAGTAGCTAAATTCCGTCACAAGTCATGTTCTATGACGACCTTGTGACAAAAGGGCGCCGCCGAAAGTAGTGTAGAACGCACCATTTGTTTTCAAGCTACGAGAGATCAGCATTGTGGAGCTGTACAAACTATGGATTGCTTCTTGTGTTCAGCCATACGGAGTTCTACAGATCACCAAATATTAAGGTTGATGAAATAGTGAGTACTACCTATTTTCCACCATTGTACGGCTTGATGAATTGGGAATTTATTTTATCTTTCCATCATGTAATAAGGTATTCCCTACCTCTCTGTAGTAATGTATGTTTTTTCATGACCTTATATAGTTTTGTTCAGATTTTACAATTAATTCTGGTAATCCTCATTGTACCTTATGATGGGAGTGTTGTAATTAGTGACATGCACTCCCTCGGAAGTTGGCTATTAATATTGTCTACGTTGCAACCACCAAACCCTTCAAATATGGCACCGCACAGTCCATCTCTAGCACACGCAAGGTGACAACTGACAACAAGTCAATCTATAGGTTACAAGGGGATGAGCGTATCGAGCGATAAGCAATGAAGACAAGGGCTCGTGTCTTGGGTTAATGGTTGGTTTTTGTTCATATGGATTCGGAGGTGTCGGGAATTGAGGAGGTTACTAGATCTGGATTTTGTGTAGGCTATGAGGAAGATGTGGAAAACAAAATCAAAATTAGTGGACAATCACTAGGACACACCACGTAGAGTCCACTGCCTACCTCACTTCTGCGCAATGCTACAGGTTTGCTTGCCTCCAATACTCTGTTTAGGAGCTGACCGGAAGAGGGTGCCTGATAAAAATGCATGCCCAGGAAGGAGCTCTTCCGAATGAAATTGTATGCCTTCGGAGCCCTAATTACTTCATGGTGGAATATTTGGCTTGAAAGAAATACAGGTATCTTCCAACAAGATCTCTATAATGAGCTCTTGGTTGCAAATCTTATTGTGATTAAGGACATAGACCAACGCACTTTAGCATTTGAACCACCCTGATGTACTCTTTCTTTTTTCACTTGTCGTTTCCATTCCATCTAAACTGTAATAACTCATTAAACCTGCTTTTTTGGTTTAATTCTTTTACTCCTTAATATATCCAGCATAGCCCCTTCCTTCGGCTCTTCAAAAAATAAAAATAAATTTGTATGCCCGATAAGGACCTGAACTTTTGATGATTTCCATTTGCCTAGCTAGGTTGTGTTCGACATTTGTGGTTGAAAATTAATCCCTCGTGCATGTAAAACAAAACGACTCATTAGCACATAAATATTAGCTATTTTTTAGAAATGGATTAATATGATTTTTTAGAGAAACTTTCTCATATAAAACTTTTTTAAAGAACGTATCATTTAGTAGTTTAAAAAGCGTGCGTGCGAAAAACGAGAGAGATAAGTTGAGAAAGAAGGGGAAGAACACAGCCTTAGGCTGAGTTCGTTTGTGATGGTCCTCAACCTTCATTCCCTCGTTTTCTGCGCGTACGCTTATCAAACTATTAAACGGTGTGTTTTTTAAAAAACTTTCTATAGGAAAGTTGTTTTTAAAACGTCATATTAATTTATTTTTTAAGTTTTTTAACTAATACTTAATTAATCATGTGTTAATCTGTCACTTCGTTTTTCGTGCATGGGGATTTGTTTTCAACCCACACCGAAAAACCTAGCCTTAGGCATTGTGGTAGCGTTTGGTTGACTCCCCGAAGAAAGTTCATACATGATTGAACTTTCATGGTTGGGTAAACAATTAACTACATAATTATTTTTCTAAAAAATATAATAACGTTAAAAAATAGCTACACAAATCTTCTTTTACCTTTTTGCCTGAATCTGTTGTTTTACATTTAGTATATCAGTTTGTGTTACAGACGTACCGTGCTACAGTGCTACCACCCAAATTAAACAAGAACAATGTAAGATAAGCAAATCATGGAGATCACATCATGTGCTACACCATTATACGCTGTGTACACTAGTACATAAATGCAAATCCCTTCCGACTCATCAGTGCGGTTCATGACATTGAAGGGAATTTTCCCGCCTAAACAGCCACGTATCGGCAGGGATAAGAGGCATCATACTGTTGTTGTTTTTCTCCAAAAAATGGTAATCGCTGCCAGTTTTAAATTGATCCAGACAGTCCTCACTAATGGAATGACGGTCTGAGCCGTTCATTTTCCCGGTGGGAAATCCAAATCCTGTCGGTTGGTGAACCGAACCGACAGTGATATGTTTAGTATCCCTAAAGCCTGCGATATGTTTAAACTTTGGCGGCTCGGTTTTCTTTAAAGACTGTTCTCGCAATTGATCCGGTGGGAACCATTTAAACCGGGAGGTTTTTTATTATAAACTGGCAAAGGCCATATTTTGGTATTCGGTGCAAAAATAGGTTGTGGAGACTGAGAATCGATCCCTAGGTAGTGGATAAATTGCAAGCTCCCTACAGTGACCACATGAGCAACTGCTCGTTTGTTGCATGTTAAAAAAAATTAAATGTATTAAAACATTGATCCGTGGTTTGAACCGTTGACCCACCGGTCAAACATGTGAACCAATGAAAGCGTCACTGGTTCAACTGCCAGTTCAGTTTTTTTTACTATGCTTGCAACTGTAGCATCTTAATAATGTGTAGTATGCATGCCTTTTGTGACCTTTTAAAGCCATGGTTTTTGCTCTCTCTCTCTCTCTCTCTTCTTTCTGACCATTGAGGCTTGAGTAAATGCTGATAGTTGGCTGGGGTGAGCTGAGGATGGTCCACTTGGAAATCTAGGATGGGCTGAATTACTCAGAACAAGCTACAGTGCAGCAGCTGCTCATCGCTGACCGTGCGGGCACTTTCGTCAGGCAGGCAGAGGTACAACAAGGCAACATTTTTCTAATAATGGAAAGGAAAAACAACTCCTGACATTTAACATCTTGCACTTGTTATTCCTTCAGTCCACTCCAAAGGAGATCCTCCGCTTTCCCTAAAGTATATCTGTTAATTTTATCTTGTATTGTATGCATGTAACAGAAAAAGAAAAATTGTTAAGTTAATCATGCACCAATCTAGAGACGTATTAAGCTAAGTTTTTGGGTACCAGCTATGTACTAGTCCAAAGTCAACAACTAGAGAAACGTTAGCAAGAACTAGGGTTTCCTTTACCGTTTACCGGCCGGTTACCGCGACCCGGCGGTACGGCGGTTATCGCGTGGACCCAGCGGTACGGCGGTTACCGCGCGGTAACCGCGGTAACCACCAAAAACCGCGATAAATTTAATTTCCAAATTTTGAATTCAAAATTTGGGGAAACCGTGGTAAGGACCGCGGTAACCGCGCGGTATGGAGCAGTAACCGTGCGGTTTGACGCGGTTACCGCTCGATGTTTGGTCGAAAAAAAAAACGAAATAAAGAAAATAATTAAAAAATTAGAGAAATTTGAATAAATATTATTCTTTTTCGAGAAATTTCTTCACCATAATACACTACAAATCAAGCACTACCTTTACCAATTTTTTGAATTTTTTTGGATTTTTTTGAATTTTTGAATTCGGTCAAAATTCATCAAACCGTACCGCGTGGTACTGGTTACTGTACCCCCCGGTAAGGGCGGCCCGCGGTTACCGCCGGTAACGGAAACCCTGGCAAGAACGCGTTTGCAAAAGCTACCAGGGCTCTTGGTCAAACAGGCTGGAAATGGTGTGCATCTCAAGAACAGAGACTTTACATAGCCTCTTCTAGTAATCATATAGTAACACTTGCTAAGACAACTCTAAGGCACCCATTGAAACAAAGGAAAAACCATAGGAATTCTAGAGGATTTTATCCTATAGAAAATAATTATATAGTCCTTTGAAACAAAGAATTGTTTCCTATCAATTCTTTTATAATTCCTATGAAATGGACTTTGCTAAAGCAATTTTGGAGGAAAATAAGTATGAGGTCTCCCCTCATGTTTTTCTCTTGTAGGGCAGAGATAATCCCAACAGTGTTGTGCAAATGGGCATGTGAAGAATAGATGCTGAAGTGTTTCTTCTTGATTCAGATTACACAAGGCACAATTGTAGTCTGGTCTCTCAAGTTTTTTTCTTCTTAGCAGATTTCTTGTATTCAATCTATCATTGAGCAGTAGACAGAAAAAAATTTGTGTCTTGGTTGCGAGCAACATTTCCATAACTAGTTAAAAGAAGCTGGGATGTTTACTGTCCCCATTAAACTTTTATAAGCTTTCATTGATGAATATTGATCTGAATGGCAAATATATATCCACACATCTTTATGCTCAGATAGAGTCAAGTGTTCTAAAATTGCTTGCAGGTCTTGGAATTGATTGTATGCTTGCTCTGACAAGGGCAGATTGAAGTTTGTGCTTAAATCAATTAAGTCTGAGGCCATTGCAACCGGGATGTCGGGATTTTTTGTATAGGAAAAGAGGTGTGGCATTATGACTGAGAGGAGTTGTCCATTCCATTGGTCTTTCCATAACATGAGTGTGTTTCCTTTATTAGGTGTCCCTCTAGCAATAGATTTGAAAGAGTCTACTAGCTTGAGATTATCTCTCCACCAAAATGACCCATCTGTTAATCTGAGGAGTGGTTTGTTTCTGTAGTATAGTTGCCAGAGCAAATGGACCCATGGAACATCATGATGATTGTAAAATTTGTGCAGGTTTTTCATCGGCAGAGTATTATTGTGCACTTGTAGATTGAGCACCCCAAGTCCTCCATTTTCTTTAGGAGTGCAGACTTTTTCCCAGGCTACTAGTGACTGCCCATGATTTTCTGAGTCAGATCCTCTCCAAAGGCAGTGTCTTCTGTATTTATCTATTTGCTCAATCACTCCCATTGGAAGCTTGAGAGTGCACATGTAGAATGTAGGCAGTGCAGATAAAACTGAATTTATTAGGGTGAGCCTGCTGCCATAAGGTAAATATATAGCCACTGATGTGAGTCTTCTCTCAATTCTTTGCACAAGGGGAAAGAAATCTTGTACCATTGGTTTTTGGAGGCTCAGTGGCAACCCGAGGTATGTGAAAGGAAAAGAACCTTTTTGGCAGTTCATTGTTTGAGTAAGGTGCACTATCTTGTCATCTTCCACGTTGATAGGTACCATGAAGGATTTGTTGAAATTTATTCTTAGACCTGTTGACTCTACAAATGTATTAAACAGGGCTTTGAGGGTGAACAATTGTTTTGCACAAGCTGGCATTGTTATAAGCGTGTCATCTGCATATTGAATCACCGGGAAATAAGGACAGCTTGGAATTATCAGAGGTGAATGTATGATGCCTTTCTGCATTGCTTCATTGAGGATAGGTTGTAGCAAATCTGCTGCCAGTACAAAAAGAAGTGGAGATAATGGATCTCCTTCACTTACTCCTCTATTGCATTTGAACCTTTTCCCTGCAACTCCATTTAGTAAAACCGAGGAGGTGGCTGTTGACAGAACAGAATGTGTCCAGGGTAACCATTTGGTGCCAAAACCTTTGTGCTTTAGGATGTTTAAGATAACCCCATGCTCAATTTTGTCAAAAGCCTTCTCAAAGTCTAGTTTCAAAACTACCAGTTCCCTTTTAGATTTGTGGCAATAATACAAATATTCATAAGCCCATGCCAGGCAATCTTGTATGGTTCTGCTTCTGATGAACCCGTACTGATTTGTGTGTACTAGTTGCAAGATCTTGCCTTGATGTCTGTTTGACAGCAGTTTTGTGAGTAATTTCAGAGTAATATTGAGCAGAGAGATTGGCCTATGTAAAATCAAAGTGTGTTTGATTGGTATTTCATGATGAACAATTGGCATGTGAGATAATTGGTTTTGGTATTTGAAGATTATTGGCGAAGTGGTTTTGCAGCTGGTCAAACCATGGTGTATACCAGTCAGACCGGGGGTACGGTGAATAGGATTTTCAGATGATGAACAGGTGCTTCGGCTTGATGGAGCCGGTCAAACCAGGCAGATAAGGCCGGTCAGACTGGAGTATGGCGAGCGGTCAGACCGGCCGCCCGATGGTCTGATCGGCCGACACTGTGTCTGTGTCGGTTTCGGTTTGTTTATTTGGATACTCGTGATTAATTCATGTTTATGACTTCGAGATGATTCCTATACGTATGTAATAATGTTGTGTGCTAACATTGAGTCAAGTTAGAGAGAACTTGTGCTTGGATATAATTTCTTGGTTGATGCATGTGTAGGTGAGTCTTGATGCCTCGGGAGAGCACTGCCAGTGATGGATCGGGAGTCAACTTGGGAAAAAATGATATCCGGATGATCAGGATATCATGTATGATGTTTAGGCTAAAGATCAATGCACATGGTTGGTGAAGATTCCATATGGCATACGATGCAGATATTGTGTGCGTATGGGATGAGTAGTCAAATTTGGAAGGAGTCCAAATTTGGTATAATTGGTTTTGTAAAGTTTGTTTCTTGTACGGGAAGGTTTCCTAGGGGATTAGGACTTCTTGTATGAGTTAGATTCATGGCTTTAGGTTGTGGATCTATGGGTATAAATATAGAGGAAGGTTGAGATCTCTCGGTATCGATTTTGTGTAAGTTGAGTTTAGAGAAAAGTTAGGGTTTCAAGTTTAGTCGAAATTTTTGAGAGGAGTGCTGTTGTTGCACTTTGTAAACACATATAGTAGCAATAAAGTTCAATCTACTCTCCAGAGATCTTCTATTTGTGTTTGCTCGGGTGCGGCGGTCCAACCGGCGGAACATCGGCGGTCAGACCGACGGCACTGCACCGGTCAGACCGGCAGATCAGAGGTGGTCAAACTGGACGCAGTGAAGGTGGCGACAGGCGATATCAGGCGGTTAGACCGGAGCTCCTACATCGGTCAGACCGCAACGTCTACGCCTGTCAGACCGATCTACATCGAATTTGAGGGTAACTTTTATATTTCACTAAAAGTTTGGTTTTTGGGTATTACAACCATTCATCCTTTCTTTGGTTGGTTTAGTTCTTATTATGCGATCCGCCAGCCTATAATCATTTAGTGTCACTGGTGAATCTTTTTTTGGAATAAGAGTTATGAAAGAATCATCGATGCTTTGGAGATTGATGGTTTCATCATGAAAACCCTTACATAGGTCATAGAAGTCATTTTGTACTATTCCCCAACATTCTTTAAGAAACGGCCAATTAAACCCATCTGGTCCTGGTGATTTGTCAAGTGGTAAAGATGCCACTACTTTGTTTATTTCTTCTTGAGAGAATGGTTCTTCCAGAGAAAGCAGATCCCCATGTTGTGTAAGAAGTTGTTGCAGGTCAAAATGCATGACAGGATTATCTGCCATTCCAAGTCTTCCTTTGTAAGAGGTCCAAAGTATTGCTGCTTTTGTTTCATGATCAGTGAAAGTTTCACCCTGTGAATTCTGTAGAGTTGCCACTTTATTTCTTCTGTGTTTAATTGTTGCATTTGCATGGAAGAACTTGGTGTTTTCTTCCCCAAATTTGACCCATTTAACTGTCCCCCTTTTCTTCCAGTAGATTCTTTGCCTTTCCAGCAATCTTTCTAGATGGTTTTTCAAAATCAGTCTTGCATTATTTTCTTCTGTTGAAAGTGCTCTGGATTCTTCCAAGGTGTCTAGAAAAAGAATGACCTGGTTGACATTTGCAATTGTTTGTTTCATGTTTGATGTCTTTTTTGCCCATGACTTTAACATTCTTCGGAGTATTTTGAATTTATGTACTATTTTCTTTGCAGGATCATGATGATTGATTGGGATGGCCCATGCTGTTTGGACAATGGTCTTGCATTCAGGAACTTGCATCCAGTAGTTTTCAAATCTGAAGACTTGAGATTTTGGTATTGAGGTGCCTATATGAATGACACAAGGAACATGATCAGATGTGGTACGGGCTAGTGGTAGCACCAATGTGTCTGGGTATCTTGTGGTCCAGGAAATAGAGGTGAAGAACCAATCAAGTCGTTCTAGAAGAGGTGCCTCATGCATATTACTCCAGGTATACTTCCTTCCTTTGAGTGGTAGTTCTACCATGCAAATCTGGCTGATAGCTTCACTGAAGAGGAACATGTCATTGATATCTCCTCCTGGATGATTTCTGTCTTCTGGTGATTTAATGAAATTGAAATCCCCCAAAACTAGCCAATCAGTATCTTCATCCATATGAATATTTGCAAACCAATCCAAAAAATCTGCCCTTTTATTTGGTGTACAAGGCCCATAGATATTGGTAAGGGTCCACGAGTCATCATTAAAAAGAGATGTGAAGTTGACTGAGATTGCAAAATCATTTTGGAAGATTAATTCACCATCAAAAAGATTACCATTCCAAGCAATTAGGAGGCCACCAGAAGCCCCCACAAATGGCAGGAATTCAAACTTGTTAAAGTTTCTTGGGCAACATTGTCTGATATAAGGCAGATCAAAATGTTCTCTTTTTGTTTCTTGAAGACAGATGATATCACCTCCACATTCATCCACTTTATTTCTAATTGCCTTCCATTTGTTGGGTGCATTCATTCCTCTAACATTCCAGTTAAGAATTTTCCATTGTCTATTCATAATCAAATGATTTTAGTATGCAATAGAGCTTAGCATCAACTATTTGTACAGAGCGTACTGCCTGAGGGGTGGACCAAGGTATTCCAAACACAAGACCACAGGGAGAAGCACCTGAGAAAATGACCAGGTGTCTGACAACCAACAAACATGAGAGGTGAAGCTCTGAATATTACATTTATTTGAAGCAACTTAAGAGTTTCAGCAAAGCTAGAAAACACCATCTCAAAATAAAGTTCTGAGCATAATAAAACCATTCTCAAAAGACTTAGAAAGTTTTGAGATTACTGTAGCCAACTAGAGCACCATCCAGCATCACTTTTCTTGGCTGCATGAATTTTCTTGGTTGTCTTCTTTTTTGCCAGCTTGGCTTCACTGACCTCCTCAGGAGGCACCATGCAGAATTCTACACAAAGATTTCTTATCACTTTGCTGTTTAGAACAGGTGGAGCACATCTACAAGCCAGACAGTTGCCTTGGCTACAGTTGTCACATCAGATCAGCAGGCAGAAGATACAAGAGCTGAAGGCTCGTGTCATGGAGGAGAGCGATCGGCACAGAAAGTACTACACGATGAACATCTCCAGCATGAGCTCTGAAGCAAATCTGTGCAGAGCAAGCCTCCGGTTCTAGAACTAGAACTAGATCAATTGATCCTCGATTGTCCGCTATCTACACAGAGGCAGAGAGGCTTGTTGGAATCGATAGACCAAAGGATAAGATCATCAAATGGCTAATGGATCCGCAAGGAGGCATCTCACAACGGCTCAGAACAATGGCGATCGTGGGGTGTGGAGGTTTGGGCAAGACCACACTTGCAAACCAAGAGCCCGTTCAGATTGATGTCATTTTAAACCATATCATTATTTGATAAAATTGATAAATATATGGTTGCGTTTAGTTTGTTGCCAAATATTGCTAATGCATTGAAAATTTTGGCAACAACATATTAATCCTATTCTATTAAAATTTGATAATGTTGTCAACTTGCCAAAACTTTGGCATTGCCAAAATTTGGAAAGTTGATTTTGGCATTAATCCCCTCAAGTTTACCTTGAAATAAAAAATCAGTTTGATTGCGGTGCTTTTGTGACCATGTCGCAAAATCCTAACATGAAGCATATGTTCTGGCAAAATTCCTTTCTGATGTTTCCGGGGCCATTGGTGGTGCATTGACTGATGATGAACATCACTTGATCAACAAGCTAAGAGAATACCTCCAGGATAAAAGGTATGTTGGGTTTCAGTTTTGCATTCTAGAACCAATGTTTTCTTTCGAGAAAAGGAGCATAAACTAATCAAATATTTTTTATGTTAATTGAGGACATACTAGGAAGCATCATATCTTTTACTATAAATTTTGGTGCCTTTTTAGTATTGAGGTACCAAAATGTACTACAACATATATACTGGATGACTGTAAAATGAATCATACTAATTACTAGTTCTTTGCTCTCCATTACTTGCCACAGCAGGGAAAGCTTTTCCATTCATCTGCACTATGATTGGTATCCTTTGCTATAACTTACTTGTAGTTTCACATTGTAAGACAAATGCTCTAGAAAAACCTATTGAAATTTCTTTTTTATATGATTAATACACTAGTACAGATCTTCTTATCTCTGACGGGCCCTCACATGCCTGGACTATTGGGCCGTCAGAATCAAGTCATCTCAATCGGGCCTAAATTTGCGCCGTTGTAGATGTACTCATGCAGTCATACTCTAGGCCCAAGTACACATAGCCCGTCACGGATGACACTCATCTGTGACGGGCACAGCTTTAGGCCCGATTGAGATGACCTAGCATATCTCAATCGGGCTCATCTACAGAGCCCGTCAGAGATGTGGATCATCTGTGACGGGCTCCAAATATGGCCCGATTGAGATGGCTTTAAAGCCCGTCACCGATGACTCGTATCTCAATCGGACCCTTCTAGAAAGCCCGTCAGAGATATGAGTCATCGGTAACGGGCTTCAAATATGGCTCGATTGAGATGTGCTTTAAAGCCCGTCACCGATGACTCATATTTGTGTCGGGTTTTTTGTTGATGCCCGTTAGAGATAACTGTGTGCCCGTTAGAGATGTCGGTTCATTGGCCCGATTGAGATATATTTCGCACACTATAAATAGACCACCCGACTGTTGTTTGAAGTTATCCCACTATTCACTATTTTGGTGGGAGGTTGAAGAGGGCAAATTTTTGTTATTTTTTTCCAAAGCAAAACAGAAAAATCTTAGAAGTAAGTAAAAAGGTAATAATATTTTTTTTTAATTTAGTAGTATGTTAACTAATATTTTATTAAATTTTGCAACGATGGATCGAAGTTGGATGAATGCGATAACTTTGAAACGTCATTGCAAGGAGTATAGAGATGGCGTTTTAAGTTTTATGAACGTTGCGGAGGAGGATAGGAGAAGAAGAAATAGCAAATACATGTGTTGTCCATGTAGAGATTGCAAGAATGATATTATGTTTAGCAGAGAGGAGGTACACTCTCACTTGATACAACGGGAATTCATGAAGGGCTACACATGTTGGGTGAAGCATGGAGAGCAAGAATCCGGTAGTGATGCAGCTGCAGACAGAAGTGGTGCAGACAATCATGAAGATGAAGATGAGCATGACATGTTTATACTATCTCCATTGGGCGGTGAAATGGTTGATGTGGATCCTGATATGCTGCAAGAGATGTTACGTGACGTTGAGGAGTAAGCTCACAACGAGAGAGATTCCATGAAGTTCAACAGGTTGGTCAGTGACTCCGAGACACCTCTATACGCCGGATGCAAGGCAAAGCACACCAAATTGTCAGCTACCTTGGACCTAATGAAGCTGAAGGCAAGTAGTAGATGGACAGACAAGAGTTTTACGGAACTTTTGGGAATATTGAAGGTCATGCTTCCTGAAAAGAACACATTGCCCGAGACAACATATGAAGCAAAGCAGGTTCTGTGTCCCCTGGGGTTAGAGGTCCGTAGAATTCACGCTTGTCCAAACGACTGCATATTGTACCACAAGCAATATGCGGACCTAGATGTTTGTCCTGTGTGCAAGGCTTCTCGATACAAGCGAAAGAAAAGTGCGGGGGAGGGAAAGAAGTCAAAGTGGGGTGGTCCAGCGAAGGTTGTGTGGTATCTACCTATCATTGATCGCTTCAAGAGAATATTTGCCAACCCAAATGAAACAAAGTTAGTGCGTTGGCATGCCGAAGATAGAAGGAATGACGGTTTGCTAAGGCACCCTGCGGATTCGATTCAATGGAGGAATATTGATCGAATGCACTAAGACTTTACTGCTGATCCCAGAAATATGAGGATATGTCTATGTACGGATGGCATGAATCCTTTCGGAGATATGAGTAGTTCTCACAGCACTTGGCCAGTTCTTATTGCGAACTATAACCTCCCACCATGGTTGTGCTTCAAAAGAAAATATATTATGTTGTGCTTGTTAATCCAAGGTCCAAAACAACCGGGCAATGATATCGATGTATTCTTGGAGCCTGTTATCGATGATCTTGAGATTCTTTGGAAAGAAGGTGTGGAAACCTGTGATGCATACGGTTAGGATAACTTCAAGCTACGAGTTCTATTATTCTGCACCATTAACGACTATCCTGCACTAGGTAATCTTTCCGGACAAACCGTGAAAGGAAAGAAGGCTTGCTCTGACTGTATGGAACATACACGCAGTAGGTGGCTGAAGAAATCAAGAAAGATGGTTTACATGGGTCATAGGAGATGGCTTCCGCTACGCCACGCCTTTAGAAGAAAGAAGAAAATTTTCAACGGTCGGAGAGAACTTGGAACTGCTCCCAAGGATTTGTCTGGAGACGAAGTTCACGACATGGTCAAAGACATAACTAACGAGTTTGGGAAGAAAAGAAAACGTGGCAAGGGAAATGATAAGGGTATGTGGAAGAAAAAATCCATATTTTGACGGCTACCATACTGGAAAGACCTTGAGGTCCGGCATTGCATTGATCTAATGCACGTAGAGAAGAACTGCTGCGATAGTTTGCTCGGGCTACTGCTTAATATGCCTGGAAAGACAAAGGACGGGTTGAATGCTCGCCTAGATCTGCAGGAATTGAACATTCGCAGTGAGCTTCAGCCTGTTACGGACGAAGAGACAGGCAGAGTGTACCTCCCACCAGCTTGCCACACATTGTCGAAGGATGAGAAGATCGCAATGCTATCATGCCTGGCTGATATTAAGGTTCCTTCGGGCTATTCAGCAAGGATCAGTAAGTACGTTAAATTGGAGGATCTAAAACTGGTTGGAATGAAGTCTCACGATTGCCACATGCTAATCACACAGATCTTGCCAGTTGCTATCAGAGGCATTCTACCACCCAAAGTCCGTCACACGATCCAACGGCTCTGTGCTTTCTTCAATGCAATCGGTCAGAAGATTATAGATCCCGAAGATCTAGATAAGATGCAGGCTGATATTTTCAATACCCTGTGTCACTTGGAGATGTATTTTCCACTATCTTTCTTCGGTATCATGGTTCATCTCCCTGTTCATCTAGTGAAACAAACAAAACTATATGGTCCAGCTTTTCTAAGGGAGATGTACCCATTTGAGAGGTATATGGGAGTTCTTAAGTCGTACGTTCGAAATAGAGCAAAACCGGAGGGAAGCATCATTGAAGGGTACACGACGGAGGAGGTTATTGAGTTCTGCATCGATTACATGGCCGAGACTGATCCTATCGGAGTTCCTGCGTCTCACCACAAAGGAAGGTTGGCAGGCCTTGGCACAACAGGCAGAAAAAGAATTGTACCCGATCAGGCATCCTATGCGCAGGCTCATTTCGCTGTGCTACAACATATGGCCGAAGTAACTCCATACTTTGAGGAGCATCTAGCGAAGGTCCGATAGGAGAACATGGGTTGATCAGATACGTGGATCAACAGAAAACATAGTACTCACTTCAACGAATGGTTCAAGAATCGTATCGCACAGTCGATCGATGGCCCAAGTGAGATAATACGAAGGTTGGCAAGGGGCCCAAGCTGGGATGTCGACACATGGCAAGGGTACTATATCAATGGATACACATTCTACACCGTCAAACAAGATGACAAAAGTACAGTGCAGAACAGTGGAGTCCGTATAGATGCATATCAGGATCAAGCTGGATCGAACACATACTATGGCCGCATAGAGAAGATCTGGGAGATGAACTATAGGAGCTTCAAAGTCCCTTTGTTTCGTTGCAGCTGAGTGAATATCCGCACTGGAGTAAAAGTCGACAGGGAAGGATTTACTTTAGTGGACCTGGCCAAGGTTGGATACGCGGACGAACCGTTCGTCCTAGCGAAGCAGGTCGAGCAGATTTTCTATATACAAGACCCCGCTAACAAGTAGTTGCACGTCGTTAGGGATGGCAAACGAAGAATTGTTGGGGTTGACAACGTCGTCGATGAGGAAGAATATAACCAGAATCTTCATGTGAGACCTCAGATCGACCTTGACGATGATCCCGAAGATGAAGTGGCATACGCTCGTACTGACCATTCGGAAGGCATATCCTTGTAAACAGAGTCTTCGTAGTACTGTAAATTGCAAATAGATATAACTAATGAAGTATTTTGTACCGGTGCCTTATGATCTGCATATTTTAAATTCATGTGTGTTTTAAAATTTAATAGCAAATTTACACTGTCTAAATAAGGCATAGGTTAATTATAATAATTTTTTAAAATTTAATGGCAATTTTAAACTAATTTAATAAGGCATATTTTAATTTAACAGAAATTTTACACCATCTAAAAATGTAATAGCAATTTTAAATCGGGTAGAAGTTAATTATAAATGATTTTATAACTTAAATATCATTATTAAATACAACTGATTACGAATATTTTAATTCTATAGTGGGATGAGCTTATCTCTATCGGGCATATAAATAATGCCCGTCAGAGATGAGCTTATCTCTATCAGGCGTATTAGCTCTGCCCGTCACGGATGATTGTCATCCGTATCGGGCTTCTTTCTTGTGCCCGTCACGGATGATTGTTAACCGTATCGGGCTTCGTTCTTATGCCTGTCATGGATGATTGTCATCCGTATCGGGCTTAGTGCTTGTGCCCAATGGTGATGATCTACGACTAGGTTTTCTACCGATCCAGATCTGACTCTGGATCGGTAGAAAAACTAAGTTTTTCACTCTCCCTCTCACCCTCACTTGCACTCTCTGTCACAACCGCCGCCGCCGCCGCCTCCTTCCTCTCACTCTTGATCTCTCTCCCCACTGCCGCCTCCTCCTCCTCGACGCTGCCGCCTCCTGGACGTCGCTTCCTCCTCCTGGACGCCGCCGCCTCCTGGACGCCGCTTCCTCCTGGACGCCGCTGCCGCCGCCGCCGCCTACCAGTAAACTTGTAAACTTGTTCTCCGTTTTGAAGGTAAAAGTGGTTTCTCCTTTTTTCCCCTAAGCTGTAAACTTGTTCAGTTCCTGATGCTTTGTAGTTTGTACCATGCATGTAGTAGTTTGCTGTTGGTTATGCCATGATTTTTCAGTCCATCAGATTATCTTTGCCTGTTAATATGAGTGAAACTTGTGATATACTTCTTGAACTTAGACCATGTTTTTTGAAGTTTATTTATGTTTTGAAATTTCAAGAAATCTCTATAAGGTTCTGTGGAGTACACTACTGTTAATAAATATGTGCTAACCCTAGTGTAAAGTGAAAATATGTGCTAATAATTTACTCTTTTGTGATAGAACTGTTTGTTCACATAAAACATTGCTAAATAAATGTGTGTTTTTTTAAAAAATTCTATGTAAAAGTTGCTTTAAGAAATCATATCAATCTGTTTGGACTTTGGATCATTGGAAAATCATAGATAAGAGTAGGGAAGGCTGGATTTTTTTTTCATTTTGGCCACTTCCTCTATATCTGTCATCTTCCTGCCACTATTACTCTGTGATGATTTCTTGATAAATGGTCAGTGATGAATGCTCAAGAACAGACCATGTACAATTGTTCTTTTTATTTGGGGGGCATTACACTTTCTCTTTTTTGCATAAAAACAGATTATCTACACATGTTCTTTTTTTTTTATAAAACTTCACTTGTTCTTTTTGCATAAGAACAGACCATGTACACTTGTTCTTTTTATTTGGGGGGCACTACACTTTCTCTTCTTTCATAAAAACAGACTATCTACACTTGTTCTTTTTTTGGGGGGAACTTCACTTGTTCTTTTTGCATAAGAACAGACCATCTACACTTGTTCTTTTTTTTGGGGAAGTACACTTGCAAATGATTGTAATTGATGCATAATTTCTAAGCAAAACTGAGGCCATATCTTAACCTTAGCATAAGTTATATACACAACCAAAATAAGTTTTTCTATAAATTTTTTTAACTTTCTTGCCGTACAACAGTTGTATAGAAAATGTCGCAGCAAGGCGAACCCATGTCAGCGACTGCTAGTGGGACAACATCGAGCCGGGCTACTAGGACCCAGAATAAGATCCCTAAGGAAGTGTACACCATAACAGAGGTGGACGATCTGGGATTTCCGACGGCTCCTGCGAAAGCTGTCAAAAAGTTCGCCACAATATGCGGAATCCTCGGGAGGCGGAACTTCACCATATTGAAGGACCACATAGATCTGGTCCCACAAGAAAAAAAAGATGAGGCCTGGAAGCAGTTCAAGGAAAGCTTCGAATACCCCCCAGAGGCCGAGGCAAGACTTAAGCGGCAGGCTATCCGCAAGATGGGCAACTTGTGAAAAAATTTCAAGACCACGTTGGTCACCGACTACGTCCTCAACGCTGCCCAGCCAGAACCATTCGGGAAGTACCCGTTCATCTCACGGGTCGTGTGGGAAGAGTTCCATGCCACAAAGTCAACCCCTGAGTCTCGGGACAAAAGCGAGGCCTATAGGAGGTTGCAGGCAAAAAACGTTCACCCGCACCGGCTTGGCACCAGAGGCTACGCCGGGAAGCAGCACGAATGGGTCAAGGAGGACGAAGCTGCTGCTGAATCTAACACGCCGCCAGTACTTGGTGATATCCCGACCACCCAAGCAAGGAACTGGGCAAGGGCGAGGGTGAAGAAGAATAGTGATGGAACACTAACGTTCCCAAATCCCGAAGATCAAGCGGTGTACCAGAAAATCGTAAGTACCACACGTAGATTATGTTTCGGTAGGTTGTATCGTACTCTTGAATAAATTCGTCCTAACTGCATCGCAGGTCGACCTGACTGCTGAGAGACAGTCCTCCTAAGAGGTCTGCTCACAAAGACGCGAGGATGACGTCCTCACGAAAGCGTTGGGAAGCGAAGAACACCGTGGACGGACAAGGGGCATTGGCTCCAATGTTCCATGGAAGCTTGGGTTTCCCCAATACGCGTGGCAGTACAGGAAGCACATGCTTTCAAAGGCGCAGAAAGATGCACGCTTGAAGGCACAACTTCGGGACGAGATTAGAAACGAGCTCCGAGAAGAGTTCGATAACAAGTTGTTACAAGTGGAGGCTCGGGTGGAGGCACGCCTCAGGGAAAGCGAGCCTGCTGCCGCTCCCATAGTAAAAACGAGCCCCACGCAGAGACGTAGCAGCTGCGCATCTACTGGGGCGGCGGCACAAGAAACACCAGCCCCCAATGCGGTGGACCACATAACGGTAAAACCAACACAAAACGTATATGTTCTCCCCTAACCACAGTACATTATAACATATTATAAAGATACGTATGAATCTAATGCAGGGACCCACATCGTGCACCCTAGTCGTTAGGGTGACAAAGGACTTTGCAATTCCTGCCGCAGAGGGTCTTGCGTTCAAGCCCACGCCGGAGACCCGAGTGCATGGGGGGCAGCTGCTAGCCGACCATGCAAAAGTTCAAGTGGACATGGTGAAGCCCGATTGGGTTGGCTTCACTCTCCCGCTCCCACCAAATGACGAGGTTCTGACCCTTGGAGCTGCATGCGGGACCTTTATCCAATGGCCCAAGCAGAACATTCAGATAAATATAACTCCTAGGCTAGCACCAAGTGCTCGTCTGGCGCCGCCGCCGCCACGTCCCCCTCCAACTCTTGTATCTGCCCCTCCTGCCGTTGAAAAAGGAGATCAAGATCTCCAATTGCAGTATGATACAGATTTTGGGGATGACGGACAAGAGGTCAGCAGCAGAGCGTTCCTCCCCCCAGTCTCCACAAAAAGAAAGAGGGTGGCATCTTCTCCACCCAAGCTTGGATCACGCAAAAGAGCTGCTAGAAGGGGGAGAGGAAGAGGAAATGTGGAAGGGCCGCTTCTGGCTCCAAAGAAACTAGATCTTGGCAAGGCGTCATCAGCTCCTAAAGAATTCACATTAGGCATGCCATTGGTCGGAGACGACGCCTTATCAAAGATGGGCCCTGCATGCAAGGAGTTGCATGGGTACTATATGGAGAGGTCCAACGCAAGGAGGAAGCATAGAGAGACCTCCATGACGGGCCAGCACGATAGACAGCCGTTCCTCGGCCCTGAAGCCTTTATCGTCGTAGACTTTCAAGATCTATGGGACCTCTACAGGGTACGAGCGGTCGACACCAACCTCCTTAAGTGCTACTCCTTGTGAGTATTCTTGCATACGAGATATGGTAATAACTATCCTTGTATTACGCTTACCCTAATTCTTGTCTTGCTTCTAGGTTAACTTGGAAGCATGTCCATCGTAATGCTCCCCATGTTGCTTTGCTCGATCCAAGTGTCGTCAACGAGACAACTATGAAGTACGATCGAGCCAGCATGGTAGAATATATCAAGGACTGCTTATGGTCCCGCCAAGACAAGGACTTCATTATGTGTGCCTACTCTGAACAGTAAGCGTGTTCCCTACTTACAGTCAAACCTGCGACACGTATAGCTTTAGTATTTAACTTGCAATTTATTAATGTCGCAGTCGTCATTGGATTCTCCTGGTCATAGTGCCGAAGTGGAGTTTGGTATACTACCTTAACTCCAATATCAAAAAAGAAATATACGATTGGTCGGCGATCGAAGCTGCCTTGAACGATGCCTGGGACCAATACGTGGCAAAACGCAGAGGCATAAGGAAGGGCATCCCACACTCGGTCACAAAAAGGACTATCCAATACGTCAACAAGTTGGCGACCAGTGTGGGTTCTACGTCTATAACATGAGGACCCTCACAGACAAGGTGACATTGCTCGACCTTGAGGTGTGTGCTTCAGTTGTTTATATACATTAGAGAGGAGATAGCACGATTCATACTAACTTTCCAATTATGTAGACTAACTTGACGCCTCGCATGCAGGAAAAACTTTCGGCGATTCCAGAAATCAACTTCAATATCATTATAGAGGAGATAGCACAATTCATACTAGATGATCTCTTGTCGCCGAAAGGAATGTTTAGAGTCAAGTCCTAGCGGAAAGAAATGATTTTGCGACAAACATTTGATTTTTGTAAATATTCTTTGTAGTACAATTATGCACGTTCTTCTGTATATATTTGCATTTCTTAATTACATATATACTTGTTCCAATTTATAACTCAGTTTTACAGGTTTTGATGCATGTCGGCGGTTTTGTGAATTGGCTGAGAATTTTGTGAATTGGCTGTGAATTGGCTGAGAATTTTGTGAATTGGCTGTGAATTGGCTATAAATTAGGAATGCTGGGAATGGGGTTGCTGGGACTGTCATTTTTTGCAGCGGGCATGGCTAGCAAAGGCCTGAGGCTAGCCAAAAAAACGAATTTTATTTTTTTTTGCTGACATAGTCATCCCTGACGGGCATTTTAGTAATGCCCGAAAGAGATAATCATCCGTGACGGGCTCCTAAGAAAGCCTGATAGGGATATAGTCATCCCTGACGGGCTCCTAATATAAGCCCGATAGAGATAAGTCATCCGAACCAGAAATATTTTGACTCAACAGGTGGGGTCAAACCTATCGGTGACGGGCTCTTTGGTAATGCCCGTTAGCGATGGTAGTCATCGGTGACGGGCTGAGTAGTTTGCCCGATTGAGATTAGTCATCCGTGACGGGCTCTACCCAACCTGGTTTGACTTGTATTTCTTGGTCAATCTTATCTGTGACGGGCTATATTGTTAGGCCCGATTGAGATAACGTCCATCCGTGACGGCCTTGTGCCCGATTGAGATAGTTTCTCACATCACTGACCTTTGGTTAGTGACGGGGGCCCTACCCGATAGTGATGAGGGTTAATACCCGTTAAAGATAGCTGATCCCGCTCTAGTGATAGGTATTTGCTAGTTTCCAATCGCCTAAAGTTGTACATTGATCAGCTTAAAATTACAGTTCTACGTAATGTGATAACTTTGGTTTCTTTTACTGTACTTTTGTTCATGTATGTAGCTTTACTCTATTTTTATCTATCTTTGCATATTTTTTATATTTAAATTCTGCTAATGTTCATCAATTTGTAAACTTATTTTATGTTTTGGTTAGAACAATTCATCGTTCAACATTTTATACAAGAAAGAAGGACTATGTTTACATAAATAGTATGGAGAGTGATGAGATGGTTTGTTTTCATCCAAGGGACGAAAAAAAGCTTTTTCCAGTCACATAAAAGCTAGAGAATCCCAAATTTATATCTATGAATCATTATCGGTAAACGTAGCATGCAATTTCGTGTATTTTACATTTTTCTAATGTTGTTCCAATTTCGTTGTCAAATTTGTTGTAGATTGGCATTAAAATTTTTGATTTCTTGATCTAGAGTTGATTATTATGTATATTTTTAACATACATATATGTAGCAATATCTACATCTGATTCATACATAGATGATAGATCATTGCTTCATCATAGGCCCATATCAATTAGCATTCTTGTAGAAGATCAGTAGTAGAAACGATACAGGCTCAAATGATATGTTCCCTTTCTATTGCTTTTTGGAACAAACTTTCTGTATCAATACATCTTTGGTTGATAATTAAAGGTTTCAAATAATCATGTGAAACAGATATTTTCTTGTCATTGATGATATATGGGATGCACAAACTTGGAGAATAATTGAATGTGCCTTGGTCAAGAACAGTCAACGTAGCAGAATAGTCACCACAACACGTATAAATGATATAGCTAAATCTTGCTTCTGCTCTTATGGTGATCAAGTATATGAAATGAAAGCTCTTTGTGCTACTGACTCCAAAAGATTGTTTTTCAGAAGAATTTTCAATTCTGATGAAAGGTGCACTCCTCAATTGAGGGAAGCTGCCAATGACATATTGAGGAAGTGTGGTGGTTTACCATTGCCTATTATTTCTATATCAAGTTTGCTGGCTACCAAACCAAAATCAGTAGACCAGTGGGATATTGTGAAAAGTCGAATATATACTTTTTATAAAGTTATAACCCACTAACTCTGAAGCTCAACATATAACCATGTCACATCATCACCCACTAACAATAATTATATATTTAACCTCATGCAAGCATGCAACATCATCTACAATTTATTTAATTCTACAAATCAACATATAAGCATATTCAATCATCACCCTCACATCATTTTCACAATATTTTAACAAATCTATCTATTATTTTTATAATATTTAACATATACTTATCAATATGTTCCACATTAAAGCGCGGATATCATTTGTTTGTTTCATGATAAGTACTGATAAACTCTGACGTTTTATTTTTTTTTCTTTTTACTGCTAGCTCGATTGTCAAAAATATATTGAAAATTGCTTAGTAACTCTCGTAACAAAACACTGGGAATCACCTAGTTAATGATACACAAGAAAACAGTCCTGATATTGAAACAATGACATGGTTTTTATCTCTCAGCTACTTTGATCTTCCTCACCATCTAAAGACATGTTTAATGTATTTAAGTATATTTCCAGAATATTATGTGATAAAGAAAGAGCGTCTGGTAGGTAGATGGATCGCTGAAGGATTCATTGATGCAAAACAAGGAGAATGCCTATCTGAGATAGGAGAGAATTATTTCAATGAGCTCATCAATAGGAGCTTTGCTCCAGCCAGCAGACATAGAGGATGATGGTCAGGTGCATGCTTGCCGAGTGCACGATACCGTCCTTGATTTCGTCGTGTCCAGATCAAATGAAGAGAATTTTGTTACTATGGCTGGTGCTTCAAATCTCACATCTACTCCAACCAGCAAGATCCGTCGCCTATCATTCCATAAAAACAGTGAAGGAAGTGTCACAATGCCAGCACACTTGCTCAGACGCCATGTCCGGTCACTGACGACATTTTTGCACGCTGGACAGATGCCTCCTCTTTTGGGTTTTTATGGTCTGCGTGTGTTGGACCTTGAAAATTGTAATGCATTGAAAAACCATGATCTTAAAGATGTAGGAAGACTAGTTCAGTTGAGGTATCTGAACATCAAAGGGACAGATCTAGGTGATGTGCAATGTCAGATCGGGGAACTTCAATATCTGGAGACATTAGACATTAGATCAACTCATGTGAAGGAATTGCCTTCAGCAATTGTTCAGCTTCGACAGTTGGCACATCTGCTTATTGATTGCCATGTTAAACTACCTGATGGAATTGGCAATATGCAAGCATTGGAAGAACTAACAGGTTTCTCTGTTTTCATGTATCCTTCAACATTTCTGCAAGAGATAGGAAATATTTCCAATCTAAGGGTGTTGAGGGTAGTTTGGAACTACGTCCATTTTCAAGGCAATGCAGAAACCTACATGAAAAATCTGGTCATTTCTCTCACCAAGCTAGGCACATGTTACCTTCAATCCTTTTCTCTTGAAATTCATGGACACGAGGAAGACGATTTCTCACTACATTTGTGGAGCCCTGCTCCTTGTAGACTCAGGAGATTATACATTGGTCGATGGTATCCCATTTCCACGATACCAAACTGGATTGGATCCCTTGCAAACCTTCAGTACTTGCACATAACCTTTCTTGCTCGTTAGCGCCCCCTAGCCTATTCTCTTAGTTTTGTCATTTTGAATTGGGACAGATCCTTCTTTCTGGTTGAAATGAATGAATTACCACTATATGTCAAAAGAATTGACCAAGAAGATCTTAGGATGCTTGGAAGCATACGTTCTCTCCTCACTCTATACCTATTCTCTGATAAAGCCCCTGAAGAGAAGCTCACCATCAGTAGCCAAGGATTCCAATCTCTGAAATTCTTTAAGATTCACTGCTATCATATGGGATTGGTTTTTGAGGCAGGATCTATGGCAAAGCTCGAGTACCTTCATATCCTGATCAGTGCATTTCAAGTGAAGTCTTGGGATGGCAGCTTTGATTTTGGGATTCAGGATCTCTCCTGTCTCACCAAGGTGTATGCCTATATTAACTGTTATGGCTTGACCGCTGAGGAGGCTGAAGCTGCAGTGAATGCCATTATGGTTTCTGTTGACACGATCCCTAATCGTCCCAAGCTGCAGATCGATAGGCGATATGCACCCTTGTGATGGAGAATTAAGATCTTTGTTTTTTTTATTAACTGATGCACATACTGCTGCTGTGATCTCAATTGTTACATCTATTTTTCACTTCCATATATAGCTTTGCTCCTGTAATTTCTTTCAGCGATATCAAATTAAAGAGATTGAGGTTTGGCAATGATTTAGTCCAAGGACTTCATTTAAATGGATGTTTCAATTAATCTTTCCTGCATATATTTGTTCACTCAACAGCAACAACAACAACCAAAGGGAGAGAACAGTTGCAGAAACCAAAAAAGAAAAAAAAATCAAACTAGCAAGCCTAAAAACTCAACCTAATCCAGAAACTTGAAGACCCTCCTTGTGGTCTGACCGTAGTTAAACTTTTTAAACTTCAATTTAGTTCAGCTAAACTAGCACTAGACAATCAGACCACCAGCCTAAAAACAGTCATTTATAACTCCAGTTGACTCAATATTTAGACAATAGAGAAAAGCAAGATGAAATGTTCAAAAATATTTCTGGAGTGGTGGATATCATTTGTACTGAATAAGGGGGCGACTGTTTGTTAGTGATTGTTTTTTTTCTTACCTATCAACCTCTTTTTTTAACTTCTAGATCAACATTCAACATCTTGCATGTCAATCTTTTTCTTGGGTTAAAAAAACTGAAGTTTTTTTAAAGAATTGGTACTTTAGTGTAGATCATGCTAATATTAAATAAAAAATTATAACATTTTTGGTAAAAGAAAATTTAGCCTAGATAAGCATAAAAATGCATATAGATTAATGTAGTAAATGAAAAACAAAGAAATTTAAAAGTCACACTCAATTTGTACTAAAATTTGCAGTTTTTTTAATATTGTGCTTGTGTAGAATGTTTGTTGCACAAGGTTAATTGACTAAGGCATAGGAATTTGTGGCTAAGGCGCAGGGGGCAGTGGGAAACTGCACAAGAAAGAAAAGTTGCTGCACAGTGAGAATAGATAAGCTCATTGGCGTGGGAGAATGGAGAAGAGGACCCCACCTCCGACTCCTCCCCATCCAGTGGGTATTGTCTGTAGTACTGCTGATGCAGCAACAGACACTGGCATGTGGGTCCAAACCCACATGTCAGCTACTGCTACTACATCAGCAGTACTGCAGAGGATCTGCATCCCTCACCATTGAGCTAGTGTCTTATTTTATCTCTTAGTCTTGCTGACACATGGCCCACTGGTACAAAGTGCAATACATTGGTAACAATACGTCGCCATAAGTGAAAATTTGGTTAGGGTAGTCCAAAATAAAACTCTGGTAAATATACCATCCTAACATACAATTTACTCTTAGAATTTCTGAATTATTACTATTTCCTTACCCATCCTCATGCATTCGTAGATTTTCTGATTCTTCTTTTGATATAATGTGGTTGCTATAAACATTTGCATCATTTTCCTAATCTTTAGTTATTCAGCCTTGCTTTTGAATTTTTTAAGAGTACTCCTTTTCTCAGATGGTTCTGGCGTATTGGTTCACACTTTTAGTAGTCTAAATGACCATAAAAAGAATGTCCAGGACATATCACGAAGATTATCCATATTTAACTGAAAACTGAAAAATACATGAGTGGAACTCAGAATTAGCACGTCTCATAGCCTAACTGAAAGAAGGGTATAAAGAGATGTCATAAAATTGGTTGGATATCAACAATATTTGACTAGTTTAAAGAAAGAAGAAAACGTAAACTGGAATCTGCCAATTCAATTTAATAATACACAATTTTCAAGATGTTGTAGAAAATGCGACTTTATATGAATAAAAAAACTTTGTATGAACTTAACACGTCATTCTGTCATTGATGAGTCACTGAAAAAAGATAGTTGACATTATTGGTACGTACTTAGGCTTAAAGGGAACAATAGTTCTAAGATTACATCATCTTATTAACCACATATAGCACACTGATTTTAAACAATTTGGATTGTGAAGAAAAAACTCCTACAGAAACGTGTGAAGAAAAATCAGTAAAGTGGGGAAAGAATTAGCACGTACCTGATACCCTAGGAAAGTTAAGACATCAGAGTCATATACAATACTGCAGCATTATACAATGAATGGATGGTAAACGGCGCTGCCAATGTACCAGTTCGAGAATAAGCTAACCCTGTGATACATCCGATGACAAACAACTGAAATGAACTATTTATGGAGAAGTGTGCTATGCTGAACATAAGTGAACTGACAATTACAGCATCCTTCCATTTCATTGAGGATGACAGCGCTGTTAGGAGGAATCCACGGTAAATGGTTTCTTCTGACAATGGAGCAATCACACAGTATAGGAAAACACACAATAGACTAGAGGTTGGACTGTCAGAAAGTATTTTCCTTAACATAGGATCATATGTATCCTGCAATAGAATTGAATAAATAAAGAATTAGCTCCTTACTAACTGAAAGACAAAAGTATGGTATTGTAATTTAGCAAGCCTGATAATAGGCCTGACATGGAACTGCTTGAATTGCATCTGACCTCAAGACCTATCAATCTGTCAGCTACTACGGTTGTGAGTGAAACCATGGTCATCAGAAGTATCAAACCTAGTACAGTTTCTTTTACCCAACTGTGTTGTGTATAAAGCCTCCCTTGAAAGAAGGCCCAAAGTTTATGATCCTTTTTTGTGGAGTGCTGCAATAGTGCTAGAGCCAAAGTAAGCTCTGCCAATTGAAGAACGACTGTGGAAGAAACCTAAAATGAAATAAGCTGTTAAAATAATATATATTAAGATGAATTAATCAAACGATGAATTTAAAAAAAATGATACCACTTACTGTGGTCAGTGGATCAAGTGAGGAGCAATGTAGCAGTTCGGCCACCACACCAAGCCCTCCAAAGCTGAAAGGGATATGCAAGATAAAGAAATATGCTGCAAATGTTCTCCATATATCCTCGACCTCCCATGGAATATTTAGAGAGAGCACCGAAAACTCCTGAAATATCATCGCAATTTTACAATGATTTATAGTTTAGAATCACAACTACAATTTCACATCACAGCACAATTAATCGCAAATATCATAGCATGGAGACCAAATTGAAGTTGTCAACCTAATAGAGGAAACTGGGCGGCCAGCCCAGGCCTCATATCGTGTGAATCATACTAGACCAACAGAATCACGAATTTCACTCCAATATTATTTCAGACTACAAGTATAGCTCTACCATCCCATTTTTAGATGTTCATAGAGAATTACTCTAGTGCAGTAAAAATACCTCACGGAGATGCCAAGAACTACCAACATGATACGCCGGTAAGTAAGCAAAAAGTCGAGCATGCAACTACCCGGGGGGACGGGGGGATATTACATCGAACAGTTGGCGGGCACCGCCCTTGTCGCCGCCGGGGGAGGGAGAGGGAGAGCAAGAACAGCCGAGAAAGCGACGACGCAGGAGCAGGAGGGGGAGCGGGGTAGGAGCCCCGAGCCCCGCCGCCCAGATACGAGGAGGAGGAGCCCCGCCGCCGCAGCCTCCGAGCCTGTAGTGGAGAAGACGACGCGACGGGGCGTGGGCTGCTGCTGCGGCCAAGAGCATCTCGAAACTGAAGTGGCGCGCGCGTGGACCGCTCGTGTCTCTGAAGTCTAATCCATCCATGCTGCTGCTGCCAAAGATTTTTTTTTTTTTTAGTGGAGCCAAAGGTGGTTATTTGGTTGCTTAGCTCATTTGGTTTGAGGCAAAATTTCTCATATTAACACTTGGCAAAATTTCAAAAAGAAGCCCTTGCGAAATTTCAAGCTAAAATGGCTACCCAGGATACGTTTGGCCAAGTACTGAAAAGAAAAATAACGGAGAGATAATTTGGAGCGAACCTCTCTCAAGTTGAAAAAAACTTGTTACCAAATTTAGAAGCGCCATGCTCACGGTTCATATATTTCTGAAGTTATTTGTTTTTCTTAGAACATTTTAGAATGTCTTCCTAAAATGAATGATTGCACAATAAATATGTTCAAAAATTAAAACTTGAAATATAAACCATTCAGATGGATTTTATGTGCCAGCTGGCTAGCAACATGGTTGGTGGGTTAGCAAACTCAAGGTTTGAATCCCTCCTTAAAAACAGTATGGAGCTAACAAGGTTTATCCCTCCATATGTGTTTAATTAGCTTTCAATGCATAATCAATCTACACAATCCTGTAGAATGAGTTAGGATGAACACCTCACACCCAAGATGGGCGATGACCATGTATTGCTATAGCCAAGTGAGAGTACAAGATCCTCAATTAGAGGAGTATACAAGGAATGGTAGATACAAATCAATCCTATACATATATGGCTATACATTCCTTACACTTGCCCGCTGTCGTAGCGGGAGGAGAACGGACGCAAAGACTGGCCCTGAAATCAGTGAACAACTACATAGGTAATCCCTTGGTCATGATGTTAGCGAACTGATGTGACAAAGGAACATGGAGCACATGAACCTATCCCAGCGTCACCTTCTCACGAACAAAGTGAATATCGATCTCGATATGCTTCGTGCGACGGTGATGTACCGGGTTGGTAGTCATATATACGGCACTGAAGTTGTCATGATAGACAACCGTCGCAGAGGAGATGGGAGCATGAAGCTCCTGGAGGAGTTGGCACAGCCAGCAGCACTCAGCAACAGCATGAGCCACGGCATGGTTTTTTGCCTCTGCACTAGAGAGGGACACCGTCGTCTAGTGCTTGGAGGACCAAGAGACCAGATTGTCACCGAGGTAGATGTAGTAGGCGGACGTGGAGCGCCGTGAGTCAGGACATCCAGCCCAATCCACATCGGAGTAAGCTATCAAGGACTAGATAGGATCAGTGTCGATGTGGAGTCCTGCAAAGAGAGAGCCTTTGACATAGCGCAGAATGCACTTAATCAAAGCAAGATGAGGCTCTTGGGGATCATGCATGAAGAGGCACACCTACTGAATGGTGTAGGCAAGCTCAGGTCGACTTAGAGTGAGATACTGAAGAGCACTAGCAAGACTCCTGTACTCAATCGGATCTATAACGGGAGCACCATTCGAGGCAAAAAGCTTAGCCCGGGCATCAATCGGGTAGCCGTGGGGTGACACTCGGACATGCCGCGCGTGCTGAAGTAGGTTGACGGCATACTGTCGTTGGGACAGGAAGAGGCCGTCGGGCGAGCAAGTGACGACGATGTCGAGGAAGAAGTATACAAGGAATGGTGATGTGCTGGAGAAGATCCATCGAGGAGGCCGTCAGGATGATGTCGTCAACGTAGAGTAGCAGATAGGGAACATGGTCTCCATCTTTGTATACAAAGAGAGACGCGTCGGAGGTTGACGGCGCGAACCCAGATGTCGGATGTAGGTGGCAAACCGCTGGTACCAGGCGCGGGACGCCTGCTTGAGGCCATAAAGCAACCATTGTAGCAGATAGATTGCATCAGGTGCAGAGGGGCTGATGAAGCCAGAGAGTTGTTGATAGTACATTTTCTCATCCAGGGTGCCATGGAAGAAGGGTTCTTCACATCAAGCTGAGGATGACCCGATTGGTGGATGGCTTGACGAAGGGGTCTTGACGGTCCTGAAATATCAAATCTGACCGTCAATTCTTGCATAAAAGAAAGTAAAATAAAACACTGGACATAGTGATAGGGTTTATTACTAACCATTTCCACAAGTCATGGTGAAATATTTGTATGCGGGTATTTTGTATGAAAACCACCCACCATGCCATGAAATACACCTCCGTCCAATCAAGTGCGAGTACACGGATTGTAGGGCCCACAAATCAGAGCAAAACTGACATAATTGAGGCCTATCCACCGTACACCATCATAAGGGCCCACTAGACAGTGACTCGGCTAAAGGAGAGGGGGAATGCTGGGGCCAGGGGGTCAGCCGAACCCTGGTTCGGCCGAACTGCCCTTGTGGCCGTTCATCCCCACCTTCCACGTGGAGGACCCTGATTTAATCCCAATGACGGTTGTGGGTGAATCGACCTCATGACCACCATATTAACCATCATTACAGCCTATAAAAGGAGCTTCTCACTTCACTCTCAACACAACACAACTCAAGTGGAGTTCCATCACTTTCATATTTAGGCCACTCTCTAGTAGAGTTAGAATACAGCGAGAGAGTGAGGGAAAGCTTTGGAGGAGTGTCGAAGTTGTCGGCATCGCTCCACTCTTGTACCTTGGTAGATGCTTCTTTTATATAAGTATTTGTGATTTCTTTTGGGTATTTCATTTTCTTATTTAAGTAACATATATTCTCATCATTGTGGGTTCGTCGCTTAGTATTTATATTAAGTGCTCTAGTACTAAGACTTTGGGTAAAGAAGGATTTTTTGGCTGAGCCTAGAGTAGTAATCGATAACATAGACGTACTATTGTGTGCTTCGTTTGTTGTGTGCTCCCCGGGTTGTAGAGGTAGGCAGCAGATGGTGACAGCCTTGACCAGCCTTTGTAATCCTCCACGTTCAGGTAGATCATAGCGCTATAGGCCGGACTCGCTTAGTAGAGAGCCGATGCCCGAAGCAAGTGATAGAGTTTTACCTTAACTTAATTCAAGAATCTTAACCCATAGGAATCCTTTCTATCCTAAACCTTCCATTAGTTGTTGTCCTTGGACAACCTGTTTCTTAGATTCTACACACATGTTCCCTATGATACCCTTGGAATACTCTGAGGTAAAATATTATAACGGTATCCGTGCGCTTGCGGATTTATCTGTGATCATAACAAGCACCAACAAGGGGCTGAAAGCCTTGTCGTAGTCGATGCTGCATTGCTAGGAGTAGTCATGAACCACCCAACGAGCCTTGCGACGGGTGAGGAAGCCGTCGGAGCGGAACTTGAGTTTGAAGATCCACTTGCCGGTGACAACATTGGCACTAGGAGGGCGAGGCACCAGTCATCATGTGCCGTTGTCGATCAATGCCTTTTACTCCTCCATCATGGCGATGAGCCAGTTGAAATCATCCAGCACGCTGCGGTAGTTGGACTAGACCAGGGAGATGGCGGTGTGGGAAGTCGACAGGACGAGTTGGTCATGGAGCGAGTCACCATGCGAGGAGCTGGCAGTGGTGGTGTAGGCGTGGTGGGGACAACGACAAGAGGCGATGTAGGAGCGACGGGTGACGCTGGTTGCCACTGGTAGAAGAGCCGGACTGGCTCGACCAGATGAGTCGAGGGCGCAAGAACCGACGGAGTTGGCCTGGGGGCCGACTGGGCCATGCTCAGAGGAGGCCCGACCAGAGTGGGAGAATACTAGGTAGCAGCGGGTGCTCGACCTCAACCGAGGGAGCGACCGCTGGAGGAGACTGATGCTTGACGTTCCCAAGGAACAAAGTGACCGGTGAAGCACGTGATGGCTCGACGTCCGAGGTGGACGAAACAACCGCGGGAGGAGTTCCCTGTAGCAAAAAATCAAAAGAGGAAGCAACCGCAGGATGATGTACAAAGGGAAAGGATGTCTCATCAAAAACGACATGTTGTGAAGTGATAATCCAGTGAATGGAAAGGTTGAGACAATGATAGCCCTTGTGCGAAGATACCCGAGGAAGACACAAGCCACGGAGCGGGGAGCGAGTTTGTGAGGGGCCATGGCACTAAGGTTGGGGTAGCAAAGACAACCAAAAAAACCCAAAGGTTGGAGTAATTTGGAACTATGCGATGGAAGAGGTGAAAGAGAATGGAATTGTTTACTGAGGAAGAGTGTCTCCGATTGAGAAGATAGGTGGTTGTGGCTAGTCCCTCGGCCCAGTTGGACGGAGGCATGGAGGCATGGAGGAGCAACGTGCGTATAGTGTTGTTGGTTGTGCGAATCATCCGCTCGGCCTTGCCATTCTGTGGTGAAGTGTGTGGGCATGAGAGTCGAAGCAATGAGCCATGACTCGTGAGGAAGGAGGTGGTGGCTGTGTTGACGAATTCCATGCCGTTGTCCGCTTGGACACATTTGACAAGACAACAGAACTGGGTGGATGCATACTGAATGAACTCCACTATGTGACGATGAACATTGGATTTATGATGGAGGGGAAAAGACCAACAGTAATGACTAAAATCATCTAAGTATAATATGATAAAATTTATAGCCAGAATTACTCGAAACCGGGGAGGTCCACACATCACAATGCGCAAGTTCAAAAGGGGAAGAAGTACTGGAAACAGACCTAGGAAAGGGAAGCCTAGTGTGTTTTCCTAACTGACAAGAATGACAGAGAGAATTATTTGATGGCCTATTACAGGAAATAACAGACATATTTTGTAGAGTGTGGATGGCGGCAGCACCGGGATGACCAAGGAAATGATGCCACGATGTGGAGGAGGTGGCGAGGAATCTGTGGGCAGCGACGAGGGGTGCAGTGGCTGGAAGGGTGTATAGGTCGCTACGACTATTGCAGGGAAGAATCACGCGTTGGGTCCGAAGGTCCTTAATGGAAAAACCAAACTCATAAAATTCAATGACAGACAGAAAGTAAATTGCGAACCTGGGAGGGAGCAATGAGAACATGTTTAAGATCAATTTGGTAGTTCCTATGGGTAACAAAGAAGTGCCATAGCAAACAACAAGAATGGAATGACCATTTCCGATGGTAATAAAGGTGTGTGAGTTGGGCAAGCGAGTAACGAGTATACCGTCAATAGAGGACATGTGAGAGGTGGCACCGGTGTTGAGGACCCAGGAGTTGGGACTCTGCACACTCATCTGGTTGAGGGTGATCGGCACATGTGACTTGAAGATGTGGCCGACGGTGGTGGAGGCTGATGAAGGGATGGTTGGAGAACTGGTAGAGCCAGAGGTTGCCGACATGGTGGAGGGTTGGGTTGATTTAGCCATGGTGAGGGTGGACGTGTGAGCAGGGATCCCGAACACAAGAGAGAGGGGCGGTGTGGTCAGCAGACGATGGCACAGAGAGGGAGGTGCAGCGGCCAGGGGGCGGTGGCTCTAGGAAGAAGATGCGGAAGGAAGGGAGCCAGGGGTGGCCCTGGTGTCTAATACCATGTAGAATGAGATAGGGGAACACCTCACACCCAAGATGAGGGGTGACCATGTATTGATATCCCAAGTGAGAGTACAAGATCCTCAACTAGAGGAGTATACAAGGAATGGTAGATACAAATCAATCCTATACATGTATGGCTAGACATTCCTAACAATGGCAATACATCTTTTGCATGATATCTTTGACAATATACCTCTTGCATTTTATTGGTGTGTTTAGTTTTGGTATATGGGCATGATGATATCTACATTGATGCATCTCATCTCGGAAAGATGTCTTTGTATCTGTAAAATGACATGTATTTTATTTAAATCATGTAAGATTGATTCCATCTCCTACTAGCAAAATACCTATGGGCTTTCAAAAAAAACAAATCATAATTTTAAGCATAAAAATTTATTATTTCATTTTCGAACACACAGGAGCAAATAACCGAAAATTGTCTTACGAGAACACACACAAAAAGAGAGAAAAACAAAAGAGAAACAACGAACTAAAGCACTCTAGGAGCCATCGGCCCAAACCCTAGCGACCAAATCCTGAAGCTTGGAAGCACCAAAGGCTGCCTTCCCTCACCACTGCTAGGAGGACATCCTCAACAAAAAGAGTAGCACCATTAAAAACGCATTAAATACATAGTCATTTCTGTGTTTCCAGATTTCCCAAGCTACCAAAATGATCAGAGAATTGAGCCCCTTCTTCATATTCCTTTGTCTTCCCTTGGCCAATCTTGCCCACCAACAAGAGAATTTGTTTGTGTCCTGATTAGGCGAGACAGAAAGAAGACCAAGACAGAGGAATATATATAACTTATAAGTAAACATCAATAACAAAATAATTAAGCCATGCACACAAAAGACAGATTATGGACAATTGTTTTTAGAAAATTATCATATGAAATATTCCTACAATGTATATATGAAAAAAGGGTTCACAATGTACAAAAGGAGTTGTTTACAAGTTGTCTATCCATTGTTGTATTGGGGTTTTGAGAGTATATTTTGCTGTACAGATAACCATGGCAAGTTCTTGTCTAAAGCGAGAGGCAGGCACGAAGTTCAGGATTAATGTTTCTGAAGGTAAAATTGTTTTTTGTAATCCGGATGTTCCAAGTCATTGAAATTGTTATTTCCATATGGAAGGGAACCTGCAACTTTGCTTGGAAATCTTCCATGGCTTCTTGAACCGGAATGTTTCTTACTCTTGTAAGGCAAAGCTGGGCATCCCAACAGGCTTGAGCAAAAGGACATGAGAAAAAAAAGATGTTGAAGGATTTCTTCCTGTGCTTCCATACATAACACACAATTGTAATCTGGACTTTCAAAGTTCTTTCTTCGGAGTAGGTTCCTTGTATTCAATCTATCTTTTAGTAGCAGCAGAAGAAAACCTTATATCTTGGCTGAGCTCAGGTACTCATAACCATTTGTATGAATATGCTTTGATTGATGAGTATTGTCCTGAATTGCATGTATAACTATCCTCTTCCTCTTCTGCCAGATTCAGATCTCGTATCAAAAGTTGTAATTCCTGAAATCGCTCAAAAACTTCCACGGAGAGTGGTAGTTGAAACAGAGGGCCTGTTTGGATCAATGTCAAAATGTGCCCTACCAGTTTTTCGATAGCGTGAATAGTAAATAGGTTGGTTTGGTTTGAAGCCAAATGGTTGGTAATGCCATGCTCAAATTGGCACAATTCTAGAAATTTCTTCATCATGATATAAATTTTGGCTCCCAATTGGCATCAATCCAAACACATTCGCTTTTAATACTACCCTACTAAAACATTGGTAGTGTCAAAATTTGCCTAGATTTTGGTACTACCAATGTTTTGGTATGGTACTAAGCCAAACAAGCCCAGAGTGCTTAATTCCTCCCAATTAGCTATTTGTTCAAAGTGACACGTGTATTCTTTGTATAGGAATATAAATGAGGCATTGATTCAGCAAGTATTTGTCAATTATTCAATTTGTCTTTCCAAAAAAACAGAACTGAATTCCCTTTACTTGGTTTACCATGAGCAATTGTTTTGTATATGAGTCCAAAAGTTTAAGATTGTCTCTCCATCAGAATGATCTATCTGTTACTCCTATTGGCGGTTGTGTTGTATAATACAAATTCCCGAGCAAGTGCACCCAAGGTACATCATGATGAGTGTAGAACATTTGCAGGTTTTTCATTAGAAGAGCATTATTGTGATCTTGCAAATTGAGGATATCCGATCCCTTTTTCTTTTTCTTTTTTTGGGGGGAGGGGGAGGGGGGTGCAGACTTTTTTCCCATGCTACCAAAGGCACTTAGAAATGAGTTGACCAGAGTCAATCTAGTTCAATAAGACAAATATATGGAGCAAGATGTAATTTCTATTTTTTGGACCGGGGGATGAAGTATTGGATCACTGGTTTATGTAAAGTAAGAGACAATCCCAAATAAGTAAAGGGGAAAGAACCTTGTTGACAGCTTATTGTTTGGATGAGATGGGACATCTTCTCCTCATCCTCCTCCACATTGATGGGCACCATGAAGGATTTGCCGAAGTTGATTCTAAGACCTGTTGCCTGTGCATAGGTACTTAGGAGTGATATGAGGTTGAAAAGTTGTCTTGCACATGCTGTGACATTACTAAGAGAGTATCATCAGCATACTTGATTGAATTATGGACAATTCTTTATAAGGATGAATAAATAATATATATTATAAAATTAAAAAATAGCTTCAAACATGTCACCTATGCAATATCGGTGTAGAAAGCTACAGCCAAGGCAAATCTCTAGTATTGGTACCAGGGGGGCGGCGTCTAGGGATAGTTTGAGAACCAACCATAAGTCATAAGCTGAAAAGAACACGCTATCCACTCATGGAGCATCCCACCAATCTAGAGGTGGTGGTAGGATAGTATACTAATCACCACCAACAAGTCCTTTCATACAGTAAAGATTGAAATATAAGTAAGAACACATCCATTTTCTTTGGGATGCTGAAAGCCTGCACTTACCAGCCATGTTTCTCTCTCTTTTCAGTCATTTTCTTGGCGTTAACATCCTAAACAAAAAGGAACAGCTTGTAATGTCTCCTTGGTTATTAACCAGAGATTTTGGGATCCGGTTACAACAAAAAAATTTCGGGCTCCACCAGAATGGACGAATTTTGGAAATTTTGGCAGAAATTTGAACCAAATATGATAAATTTAACCAAAACCGAACCAATTTCAGATGAAATGGGAGTGAATGGTGTCTCGAACCTCACCAAAGTGGGCGAAATTCGCCCAAATTGTCCTTTCGGTCCAAATCCCAGAACCGTTAAGAAAACAGGAAAGTTCACAGCAATAACCATACTCAAGCCATTTACCACAAGGGACAATCTGTTCTCCCACAAGGTACTGCATCAATCCATCACACAAATTAACAAACATCACAAGCAAATTATCTCCTTGCAAATCTAATACAGATGCCAAGTGCATCTTATTAAGTTCTCCCAGATAATTTGTTTTAGAAGTAATTTCTCCCAGCTAATTAAGCAGATATGACTTGCATCTCCACTTCATCCTTCAAATTTAGATGCTTGCAGCTTTCCTAGGGGACAGAAGGTCCTGCAATATTTGTGATGTTTTGTCTGAAGAACTCTTCAACTTCTGCGGCATCCTCAGGAAGTGGCTTCTCATCCATCAGCAGCTTGACAGCAAATGTGATACACATGTCCCATTCGGACGGCTCTCCGTATATCGATGCTAGAGCAGCTTCTGCACCTGAAACACCTGAGACATGAAAATTTTTACCAGGACTGTTTTGATCCAGAGCTGAAGTTGTTCAGTGTAAAGCTTACCATTGTCTGCTTTGTTTAACATAGGATAGGTGACACCAGTGGCATGCTGCTCAAGAGCATTGGCAGCTGCACCATTGCTGTCCTTGAGGCCAGCTCCAGCATCATCAGCTATCAAGGCATCCTCCTGCTTAATAGCATCTGCACCTGAAAGCTTCTTGTCCATGAACTCCATTGGAGTATTAGGAGTTGGCACACCGTCCTTCTTGTTTGTATTTGCGCTACTGCTGTTCTTCACCTCAGCTGAGGTATCAATCACTCGGACACCAGTCTTCTCGGTAACATCGTTACCGGTGCTGGTTTTCGCCTTTCCCTTGGAAGCTGTCTTCTTCTTCTTCCTTGAATAAACAGCCTGATCATCACCATTCTTGTTCTGCCCAGTTTCAAATTTCTGGAGCTCATCCTGTGATGTCCACAGTGCAGGCTCTTTTACCCTGTGGCGCGCTGAACGTTTACCACGTGTTTTCGGATCTATGCGTTCGGTGATCTCTGTTTTTATTGCTAGAAGTTTGTATTTAGTATCTTCACCATTGTTGTCCTTTAATTTAGGTGTCGTTTTAGATGCACTGCTTGACATGTTGTCTCCTTTAGTTGATTTCTTCATCTTTGAGCCAACACTCCGATCATTCACAAATTTTCTTATCTTCCTTACGGAGTTCAGAAGCCCCTGAAGTGGTGCCCAAGGTGTATGATTCCTTCCCCTTGGGCGGTCCGAACGCTTTCCATGAATCTTAGGAAGCATAGGTTCAGAATCTCTTGATGATCCTGACAAAAATGTAAACTACTTTCAATTCATTGACATTGAAACAGGGTTGTTGAGATATCCATCCAAATTACAAATTACTAATATCAAGGGGGAAGTAAATACAACAGTGACAGAATTCAATTGATTTATTAACATGAATTCATTGCCCTTCTGCATGGTAAACTAAGATAAACTGTTACTTTCATAGGGAGAAGAGGTGCAGGCAAATGAATGACATATGAAAAGATTTTAATCTGGCCCTATTGTGATGGAAGCAGGCCTGCATAGTGTGCGAAACTAACCTTGAGTTTTGTCTTTTGGCATGATCTTTCTTTTAAGAAATTACTTCCCTTTAGTGCTTCTTCCGGTTATTCCTAAAACATAAATTAGATAGCTTTTCAGCACAATACCAAAGTAAAATTAGAGTGGATAACTCAATAAAAATACCTTAAAAACAAGAATGAACTAGTAGTGAAGAATATAGAAATGCACGACACTGATCATCCAATAGAATTTCAAGGAATGGAAAGATGGATTAACGCGCATCCAAAACTTATCTATATATGAATTTCTTATAATGTTGTTTTAAATCTATTTTCTAACTTTATAATATTTAATACGTTCGCTTGTATCCTCAAATAATTATCACAAATCATTCAGTTATTCAACCACTCAGCACAAAAGAACAGGGGAATGCACAGCTTGATATTTAGCACTATGAAATATAATGATTAATAATCAATAGTTTTAGTTGGAGATAGCTAAAACTAGGCATCAGCAGCTGCTATTTAACAATCTATGTAAGGCATATTCTAGTTCGTAGGAATTTTTCATGTTTTCCTACTTGAATTAAACTGTTTCTTGTAAAGTTCATGCATTCCAAAGGAGGCATAAGTGATGGCTTTCATGTTTTGTCTTGATTATTGGAAGAACCATTATCAAAAGTTTGTAAACAGCACAGGATACACATTGTAGAAAGCATGTCACTATTTTACTGCTAATTTCATGTTCAATAATAATCTACTGTTTAGGAGAAGGATATACAATTTGCTGAATAATATACATTAAAAATGAAATTTGGGTCTTCATCATTTTTCAATCAATACCTAATGCAATGATATGATTTACTCATACCATAGTCTAGTATAGTCATCCAGGCAAAAACCTATAAAATCTCATTTGTTTTGGTTGATTTTTCGTGGATTCGTTATGTCCGGATAGATTAAAAACAAAACAAGGTACATATTTCATATAGTCAGGATTGAAGCAAGCTAATTAAGCACCCCCTATCGATGTAGTTGGACCATGGGTACGTAATCCTCAACCCCCATACCTACCCTCATAAGAAAAACCACCATTCATTTTTTTTTCTCGAACACACAGGGAGGGGAATCCGAAAATTCCCTACCCTAAACGCTAACAAAAGTTACAAAAATCTCAAAAACAGGAAAACAAGACCACTTAAGCCGCAAGGGCCATCGACCTAGCCAACATCTCTCACAGCTTTGAAGCTCTAGCTAAGCACCAAAGTGTGCCTTCATCTACTACTAATTGAAGCACCATTGACACCCTCGGAATTGAGCCATTGAAAACACAATCATTCATGTACTTCCAAATTTCCTAAGCCACCAAAATTATAAGCGAGTTTAGCTATTTCTTCCTTTCTTTGTTGGTGTCTTTCACTGCCCTAGACCATCAGCTTGAGAAATGACGTGTGTCAGGGGTCGGGGTGAGGCCAAGATATATATAGTTTGAGGTTAGCTTTTGGGGTAGTGGAAAGTATGGAATGGGCCAGAATTACCTCTTATGGGCCATGCCAAACCAAGTGATTGTTTTTGCATGCTAGGACAACTAGCCAAGTCCAACAAACCAAACCAAGCGTTGTAGCAATTAGCATTAATTAGAGTCATGTTAGCCTATTTGGCAAGGATGGAAGGCAAATTCACCAAACAAGTAGGCAGATGGAATCATGAGTCCAGTTAGGTAGACAATATTTTTCCTGTAAGAACTCTACCAATTTATCTTTTCCCTATGGTTAAGGCCACGAATACGGAAGTACCTAACCATGCCCTTAAAGCCATAGGATCTAGTACATTTTAGTTTAGTTATGGGGTTGCAACTTGTGATTTATTATGCCACATTCCTTTCCGAATTACATAGAGAACATAGGTCTCATCTATTTCATCAACTTACGGTAAGAAAATCTAAACGAGTATACCAATTAATCCACTAACTATGACTTAAGCTATCAAACGAAACAGAATTCTATTGTAAATCAGTTTACCTTATGTCGTAATCACCCTTTATTATCACTAGCTACTTGCATGGATCGAGAAGGAGACTGAGATGAAGAAATTTCTCTTACCAACTAGATCCGCGTGCATGTAGATGGAGATGTTGTCGAGGATATCGTAGAAACACAAGCGAAGATTCAAGAATATGTTTGACGAACCCAGAGATCTTCTCTTGAATTTTATCCCCTCGAAGACCAAGAAAGGAAGAGGAACATACTAGAACTTACTTGGGATTCCTCTGTAATAAGGCGAAGGTTTAAATAAAATGTATGTGGGGAATGAACTATTTGCTAGAATAGGGGCAGGGATTCCCTCACTTCGTAGGTGAGAACTATTTATTGTGTAGAGATATGTCTATTCCCTTTTTATCTCTAAAATTAAATGACAAATATGGGTACATGTACACGCTCCCCTTGAGATCTCTAACGGGTATGCAAGTTGCTTTTAAGGAATTGTGTGTGTCATCCATCTATAAAGTGATAAAGGTTCAATATAGTATGAGTTGGTGTTGTCGCTATCTATGGTATGTACCAGGTGTTCTGGCCTTCTGCTTAGTCACTTTGCACAGGTGCATACCCAGGTGACTTGAAGTGTTTATGTTCAGTTCCGTGTTGGTTGTATTGTTATGATAAATCTCGACTACTTCCCCTTCATGAACTGAACTTCTTATGATGGTGAAACTTTTTTGGAATGGGAAACACTTTCTCCTATATTGTAGTAGCATTGAGTTCTCTCGCTCTCTTCCAGCTTATTAATACATCTCCCACACTAATAGGATTGAATTTTGCTCACCCTCTCCCATTATATTAGTTCTTAATTTTTTTTACTGGTTAATTTCATCATGTATGTGTATAGAAAGTGGAATGGTTGAAACAATGTTGATCTAGACTTGTTTAGATCAAAACAACATTCTTTTTGGATGGTTTTCCACATAGCATTACAGAAATTAACCTTTTGAAATTAAAGTTTAGAATGTGGTCCCCACATTATAGCCAGTGAGCCAGCCAGCAAAACACCATATATTGTGCTATCAAATGATACTGTTACCAGGATGTTCTGTAGTGGCAGGTTTCACTGGCGAACAGCGTGCAATATATTCCAAATGTTCCAGCTATAGCTTTCTCTTTTCTTTTCATTTTTCCTATATATAGCTTCTTGTTTTCTTTTCTTTCTTTCTTTCTTCTCCTCTCTCCTTTTTTTTCTTTTTTTCTTTTTTTTTTTTGCGGCGAGGAGTTCCAGCTATAGCTTTCATGGCAAAAACAATGAGGCTGTGCTAGCTGCCAATTGCCAAAAACAGTAGAAACAAATTAATGGCAACAGCAGGACGCCAGGAAGAACGTAGCAACAGCTGAATTGATTTATTAGCCAGCTCAAATCAAGCGGCATTATTCACAAACTCGATGTCAAAGTAGAGTTGACTAATTTGGAATGGTATTTACTAATGAGAGATGACAT
Organism: Oryza officinalis; assembly: GCA_008326285.1. Taxonomy (NCBI): domain Eukaryota; kingdom Viridiplantae; phylum Streptophyta; class Magnoliopsida; order Poales; family Poaceae; genus Oryza; species Oryza officinalis. The sequence goes on along the minus strand of BDMV01000007.1, from coordinate 32,036,053 downwards.
CAAAGATTTGTTGGAACTCATTAAAATCTCATCAATTAATATAGCAACCAAGGCATGTCTTGGAAATGCACATACTTGACTGTTCTTGGGTATTTTCTCATGGTACATACAACAAGCGAATGCAGCTTCATGAAGGTAAAGGGATCGGTTCACCTCTGGCTATTTGCATGCCAAATTTTCAAGCTTCTACAAGCCCCGGTTGGAAGCTACAGAACCAGATAAATATCTGCGATCACGGAGGCAAGATAACATTCTGGCACAAGATGAGATCTGACAGAGTTTTCCCGTGCCGATCAATCCTTCTCGAAGAATTCACGCCACCATCGAGGATATTCCTCACGACAACGTTCAGGGAGCTGATTCCTGGGACATCATAAATCTCAATACTTACATTCTCGAGCGGATCATTCTGAACCTGATATGCTTGATCAACGGGAAACGAGGAGGAATCAAGAAGGGGTGAAACAGCATTCTTGAGCCAATCTCGAGTGATCACTGCCCTCAGCCGACCAATGTCATCAGGGAAATGCGGAATGATGGAGAAATTCAAATCATTTCCTTTATCACCGGCCCTGCTGTGAGCTACGTGGTATAGAGGAATCTTTGTTCCAGATGGAGAAGGAACAGCAGATGGCAGTGTGTCCATGCTTGTGTTCAAGTGAAGAGTGCCCATTGCACAACTTCTTGGGTACTTGTGATGATGTTGATCACGCATTTGACCCTTGTCAGCATTTGTAGCCTGATTCTGCGAACAAGGAATACTTGATTTCTTCATATTTACTCGCCAAAAGATCTTCTCCCGATCAACCTGTACAAAATACAAATCTCAATGCTATCCGTAGCAAGCTATGTGTTATAATCTCTAAATGTTTTCTCTGGTAGAACAGAAAAAGATGGATATTTTGTAAATCTCTCCTGGAATGAAGTACAGTGATTATCCATACCAGTATTTTCTGCAGAGTTATTTCCTTCTTCTGTCCAGTGCTGTAAATCACGAAACAAACATGTCAGATGGTTTTGCAAGTTCAGAAACAAGAGAAAATTGCAGACACCTTCTCCATTAAAAGTCTAAATACAGTAGTTTTTATGAACTCTCACATTATTAGCATTAGCATAGCTCATCCATCTGAGCGGTGCATCTAGATCTGAGCATTGTTGATAAAAGAAAAGAATACTTGTAAATACCTTATGCCACCACCACCAGCCGGCCCATTTGTATAAAGTGCAATGAACTCTTCAACAAATTTGACAGCATGTTCTTCCAGCTCAAATAGACCATCCATCCGGAGCCTGACATCCATCACTTGTTTGTCTTTGTTATCTCCAATGGCTTTCAAACTATCATATCCTATTATGTATGAGATAATTTTTCCTTCAATGCCAGGATATGTTTCATCCATCCATGACCTAACCTAATTCCAGAAGAAAAGATGCAAGTGGTTAAACTGCCTTTGTGTTATCACTTGTAGTGTAAAACATATATTTCAATTCTTAACACATCAGGGGTTATTTCAAGAAAAATATGGGAAGGATTTTTATGGACTTACGAGGTATTCTGCTGCATGAGCCCGCTTCAAACATTCTTGGCCACCATATGATATCTCTCCCCAGCCTTTCCATCCACTCTCCTATATAAAATATGTGAACTATAAAGTGACCCACTTGACAAACTATCTGTAGCTGATGTTAAAAACTACTATTTATCCAAGTCATTTCTGAAACACTATTGTTTACTTCAAACATAAAAACGACCATAATCAAATTTCAGCCATACGACAACTAATTCAAATACTATGCAAACCTCAAGGCAGTGCATTTATGGAGTTTAAATATTATGTCACATGTCAATACTATGTGTTCAGATGCTAAGTTCAACAGAAGTTAAAGGAAAAAACTTCAAATAACTGACAATTAAAGTAAAACATACAGTAGGAAGCAATTGGAGGAGTTTCTCGGGCCGGCAAGGATTGGATGGTTTTGCTCCTTTGCAGTGGACCTTGTCTTTTGATATTTGCTGGAACTTCACATCACGGAAATCTACAACCTGATCCAAAAAATATTATCGCTGTTCAGAAAAGAACTTACCTAGAACTGAAACCGGCATTTGGTCTCACCAGATCAGGAGTGATATAGTTTGCAGGATCTCCAACTTCATACAGAAGCTGCTCTGCACATGTGCTGTAGCTTAGAAGACCTCCGCTGCCCTCTGCCTTTCCAACAAACACTTCTCCTTTGTAACTGACTTCAGCATATGGAAGAGACAAATCCAGAAGCTGTTCAAAAGAAAAATCTCGATATGCATCTCCTGCTCTTTACCACAAGTAGAGCATAAAAGGAACATGAATCATAACTGTAGTGAAAAATCATCATCCTGGTGATTTTGAAAGAAGAAGAACTGTACCAGGGTGCATGAAATACCCTCCAGTGAGTTGGCATCCACATTCCAAAAGATGGCTAGCCAATGTCCCTTGTGACAACTCCTCAAAGTCATTCCAATTCCAACCAAATTCATATACCTTATGTTGAAAAGGGAGATGGGAAAGGATTAACTAAACAAATATGGTATTGGAGAAAATCAACCTTAATTGCATTACTACTTTGCATAATCTAAAGAAAATGAGCATAACTAAAAGCTGAGTAGCTGACAAAATGACAGGGTCAGCTTTTGTATATCAAGGAAACCAGAACAATCTCTCAAACTTATGTATCATGTTTAATTTGAGCCAGTTACCATAAAACATATGTGAAATCTTTGTGTATTTATCCGCAAGATAGACATGCTAATAACTGAGCTTTCAAGATTTCCTAATCACATATTTTCTATTACATGCATGTTGCAAAACAATTCAGAACACCTGTTCCGGAAGCAATGTCCACTGTAACATTTACATTGGCACAAAAAGAGTTTAAAAAAAGATGTTATATTGTTAGCAAACATAAGAACAACTGAACAAACCATTCAAAGCATACCATAGGTGCTAAGAACAGCGCAGCATCAGCAACCCGAGAAGTAATAACAACTTGTGGTTTGCCATTTTCTAGGCAGTGTACAATTGAGGCCGCACCAAGATATGTGCTTCTGCCCTTCACATACAACAAAACTACCATCAAATAGATAACCAAAATAGAAAATTTTGGTTGAACAAAAGCACATTTGAGTGAAAAATGGTTAAAACAACGCCTGTATCAAAGTAAGGCAAGAGAAATATATGTTAATAACCAAAACTAGGGAATTGCATCTCCTGATGAGTAAATTTCTACTTAATTAAAGATTATTATGGTTTTTCTCTGACGATTTATCTACATCTCCCAGTAATAATCAAAAGGCCACCTCATGTAGACCAAAACTTTCTATGGCTGAACCACATGGCACGTACATTAAAAATAGGTAACTCGCATAATGTAACTTCAAAAATTTGGATGCTACTGAATACTGATCAACTGTGGGTAATTGTCGTATGTTTAAAAGGTATTAAGTTTGTTAGAAGGAAATGGACTAACATGATGTCAAAACATGTCAGAGAAATCAAAATAGATTACCTGTCCCACCCCAGTTGATTCATTAGAAAATACAGAATTTCCTGAAAAAAGAACCAAACTAAGCTTGAATCCAGCTTGAACGACTGAATCATGTAACCCATGCTAGGCCTTACTAGCACCAAAAGATCATTGTTTGGTTCTATAGAAGAGACCAAAAGTACCTGAAGATGTTTCATAAGCTACAGCAACTGTTATTTCCAATCCCAAATTAGATGCCAGCTCCAGAACTTCTTCTTGAGCTCCAAGTGGATCCACTGATAAATTCCAAAGGCACATACATTATCTAAACAAGCAAAAGAACAAATGAGGCAATACCAAACTATAGTTTGCAATGTCTTACCAGCGCCCATGTTAGTTATTATGCAAACTCCTCTATCCAAGGCTAAGGGTAGAAGCACAGACAGCCACTCCTTAACTGCATGTGACCATATTAAGAAAAGATGCACTAAAAAAGAAATATTATCTAAAATAGTAAACACAACACAGTAAAATAAATTTCTAGTCTTTTCCTCCAGAGAAAAATACACAAATAAGATATACAGTACAAAAATCACATAAGCTTCTCTATGATTTGGGGAAAAGAACATATACAAATTTAGACTCGCACAAAGTTCTCTCCACAATCTCAAAAGTCAAAAACAGAAATAACAGATACTGCATACTTTGAGAATCGAAAAGTGTATACCTCGGGGATCATATCCTTTTCCTCCCGACATCATAATTTGGTAGCGATCCACGAGAGTTCGCTCGGCCAAACACTCGAGCACGAGGTAGTTAAGTTCCTTGACTCTCTGCAGCAACTTGAGAGCAGCCATGGGCCTGTCACCCCCAAATCCAGCCCCACAGCCAATATAAACGGTGTCCCTGAGCCGCTGAGGATTGCTCCTCTATCAACCAATAGCAGTATCAATCAAACTGAACCATCCATTTCACCAACTCATAATTAACATTTTACAGATTTTTCAATTGTGTACTAGCAAGCACTAACCAGCTTGACCACACAGTCATGAAGCTCTTCCATTGTTACTGCATCCCAAAGCAATTATTATTCCTCAGTGACCCAGGAGCGGAACTAACAGATTGGTCTTAGTACTGCACCATGCATCAGAGGAATACGGAAGAAGCTGGATGAGAAATCAATCCATGTAAAGACGGAATTCTCCAATCCATGCCACGCCGGCTCATGAAGTGGCGTGGAGTAGTGGTGGGGGGGGGGGGGGGGCGAGGGCCACGAGAGAGGAATGGATACCTCCGATTCGATTCGAGGACCGAGATGGGGGGCCGGCCGCGTCGCCGCTCCAGACCTGCTCGCCGGCGGCCGTGCTCGCGAGGAGGAAGGCTAGGGGGCGCCGGTGCAACACCGAGAGCGAGTCCCCGTGCCACCGTCCGGGCCAGCTCGCCGTCGCCGTCGCCGGCGAGGAGCGCGAGGAGGCGAGACGACGCGGGAGGAGGGGAAGGCTGGCCGTGCGTGCCTCTCCTCCGGCACGGCTCTGCTGATCGGAGATGGTTGGGGGCAAAGGGCATTTTTGACATTTGCCATTTTCAGTCTCTTTTTTAAAAAAATTCATAAAACCCCACCTATTTTGACCTAAGCTACACAAAATTATGGGGACTTTGACACATGACACGTAACCTCGGCTATTGTGCTCCTAAAGTTTCACAAAACCACACCGTTAACCATTTTGACATATTCATTGTCAGTGTCGGCTTCCTCTTCATCAAGTCACGAAATTCGGCCCTTAGTTAGCTGCACCAAAACTAGAGCAGGCCCAAGACAAGCAAGAACAGTCAATTAGCACCGATCAGGCAGGAAGCAGACAGTAAGCTAAGAATACTGGAAGAAGGTGGTCGCTCAGCCAAAGCCCTAGTTCAACCAGAACAGTAGGGAAAGCGGTAGAGGCTGCTCCGTAGCTTTGGTCATCGCACTCTAATCCGCTTTAGAAGAAGCAGCTATTCTATTGGACTGCTTGGTTATAAAGCCTATAAGTAAGAACTCTGGGGAAGGAATCCGCAGATGAAGCAGAAACAGGCAAAAGGCGAGCGCACAGCGAGGAATTTTCCATACTAGATCGACTCAACATTATCGAATCTACTCTGAGACTCTCTTCTCTTCATGGTTGGCTGTCAAAAAAGAGTCTCTTTAGTCCCCAACTCTATGGATTTTACTTTTTGGCTCAACACCCTACTCTCGACGTTTGCTCGGGACGGGAGGCTATGAAATAGTTGAAAGCAGATGCAACATTAAAGAAAGTAAATCCAGTAGCCTTAAGTCGTACCGAACACTATGTCCTAATAGTAAGGGATTTGTTTCAACCCGGTGGTAAGCCGGTGGTACCCAGAGAAAATATTGCCCGAAGGAAGGGACTAAACCCATCTGTTCAAGTAGTAGCCAAGTAGTACCGAAGGAGTATCTCCGAGTTAAGGAGTACCGAAGGGAAGGAAGAAAAACCAAGTGAAAGAAAGAGATTGCAATGGTCTAAGATATAGTCAGTGAACAATAACTCAGATCTGATGTCGGATCGAAACATAAATGCAAAAAGACAACACAAACGTAAAAGATCGAACTCTAATTTAGTTACTGAGTGAGATGTTTTGCTACCTACAAAAGGTTGGTTCTGTTGATATCCTTGAGGAGCATGTGTCATTATCTGCACCGGCAAATGATGACAGTGATAAGGTAGAAGATGTGTATGGTGAGTCGATACTAAAGCAATCCCAAAATTTTTCATTGGATGGCAGTAAAGAGTCTCCTTCGTTACCTACGTGGTATGATGAATCTCGCCTTATGCTACCAAGGTGGTAGTTTTCATTTAGTTGGATACAGCGATGCCGAGGGATCTGCTGATAAAGATGGACGAAAAAAGGCAAGGGTATATGTTTATCCTTGAAGGAGGCTCAATATCTTGGTGCAGTAAGAAAGAAGATTGTTTCTCTTTGTCTACCATGAAATCAGAATATATAGAATGCACGGCTGCAGTTCAAGAAGCAATATGGCTGAGAAATTATCTTCTCTGTCTTGATGTGACTAAGTATGCATATGAGACAACCGTGATCTACTGTGATAACACGGCTGCCATTCTTTTCTTCTCGACAAATATCATACCATGGGCTGTACAAAGAACTGACCATGATCTCTTGCTAGGGGAAGGTATGTATCGGGACAAGATGGTTGGTGAGGTGGGCGCAAACACTTTTCATTCCAATCCCTATCGTTGTGGTTGGACCAGACTACATGCCAAGACCCTTTATTCCAACATTTTCTCGCTGACAGCTCCTTCGACTTATTTTTCTATTCAATTGTTGCTTTCACAATCAATCACTAACCGCATTCTTGCAATTCATGTGCGGTTGGCATCTATTTTTTCTTTTTAAAGAGTTGACTCGTCGGGCATGCTTGGCCTTCTTGTCGCCTTCCTTTGTTCCTCTTTCTTCTGCGCAGATACTTTTGATCTACTCCTTTCCTATACCGTGCCCTCTGCCTATTACGGTCGATACCCAGAAAGTAGTTTCCTTGGGAGAAGAGGCAGTTCACAAACCAGTACTAAATAAGGAAAAATGTGCTAATCTCAAAGTGACAATTCAAGCAGTTTACCTCGGCTGTTATGGCATATCCCCTCAGGATATCACATATATCACTGTTCGAAATATCAGAGTTGTGCACGCAGAGATCCTCGCGTTTAGTAGGCTTTATCTTGCCTAACAACCAACTGCCAAACAGTTGTTTCATGAAAAACGGAACATTATCATGGCAAAGCAACGTGAATTCAGAATAACCATCGTCGCATTAATCAGAATCTTCAAAAGCAAGCTCAAAGTGATGCCCTGGCACAACGAGCTGAACTTGGTCAAAAGGACTAGATCCATAACATAAAAAGGCATCGCTTCTCCGTCAGGTCAAATATCACGAACAGCACCTGCAAACATCAATCAAGAATTCAGCTATACTAATCAACAATTCATCTATATGTTCGTTGATACTCTAACAGTATTGATACCATGAAGCTCACTGTCGAAACCAAGATCGAATGTTGTTGGCTGACTAGCAACGGGGTTATCCAACTTCACTGCCTCATCTATTTCTGCGTATGAAATGCATATTGCAGAAAATCCAATATTCGCCGGTGATTAATAAAATAACAATAATAATGATGCTGACCTGCAAATATCGAATCCAACTCATCTACAAATGAGTCTTTGATGGGCTTTGAATTTGGATATATCCAGCGGGCCTTCTTGCATGGACTTGGGCTTGCTTACTGGCTTCACTGAGGATGGGATTCCCTACCCGATGAGTCTGGCTAGGCTATTAGGCACCTTTGGTCTAGGCTTTACGGGGCTAATGGGTTAGCCAGGGGTTCGCTGGTATGTCATTGCTTAACCTACCTTGTACATTGTAGTGGAGCGCAAAGGATGACATGTGCAGAGCGACGAAGGTCTGGTCCACCTAACCTAAAAGGACAAGTCTTGCGGGCAAGTCGGTTGTCGCGCAGGGATCCAGGATAAGAGGGATCTTGGAGTCATTTGTAGACTGGACATGTTGTTCAGTTGAGTAGACTGTGCATATGGGAGTGGATCCTAGATGATATGCTCAGTCGAGAGGGCCTTATACTTGGATGCTATCTGAGTGTGGGGATTTGTAGTCTGGAAACCTGGTCGATAGACAAGGGTGCTTGTTGAAGGCAAGGGAACTCTAAGATGAGATAGGATACCTATATATGACAGTGGTTTAAGTGATGGGTGATAGACCATGCACTTGCCTTGGATAGTGAGGAGGCATTTCGTCATACAATGTATGGGAGACATTGTTGATCGTGTTCTCGAGGACTATGAAGACCAAGGAGTCATGAGTAGTGATCCTGTACTGGTTTAGTAGGGAAGCCTTGTGTTAAGGCACCGTTAAGAAAGGGGTCGTCCCAAACTTGTGGAGTGCGATGGGGGACTTGGATATAGATTGTGTGCCGAGTGAGGAGCTTTGCGGAGCGTACTCCGGTAGACATATTTGATTCAACCGAGTCCTCAATCATTGTAGTGGGAATACCCGGTATGAGTAGTAAGCACTTAGAGGGTATTTCCTCTATTGTCGCTTCGTGGGTCTTTCGAGATGCGAAGAATAGCAGAGAGAAAAGGTTGCCCCACTTGAATAAAAAGCATTCCCTATTTCTTTCGCTCTCGGCGTAGATGGTTAGGATTTATTAAAAAAAACTCTTGGCCCGTCAACTCTTGCCCGGAAGAATATCAAAGATAGAGCCCGTGCCCCTTCTGTTCTCTTACATTGTTTCGTTGCTCCGAATAGAATTGATTTTACTCCCGAATTACATTGTTTCAAAGTTAATTACTTTCATTTCCCCCAACTATTTTACTATCCCGAATAAGTTCTAGAATTGCCTGCCAGCGAGGGAGAATGACTTGATCCACTAGCATTTCGCCAAGGAATTTATAGATTCCCCAGGTACTTTTTCTTTTGAGGAGAAAACAACACGAATTACTAGATTTGTCTAACTCTTCTCCCCCAGAGACTTTGGTTTCAGAATATATTGACTTCTAAAGAGGATTGCGCCGGGATTCATTGACGAATATATATTTACTTTTGCATATTCTCAGAAGAGGAGGCGGGCGGCTCGCTACATTCTGTAGTTCGTTCACTCCTTTCTATGTTTCTGAGACCCGGAAACCAGTCAAGTAAGTAGGGATTTCTTTCTCTCTTTTTCTCTTCCTCCGGTCAGAAAAAAAAGATTTATAGGACCGGATGCATAACAAGAAAAGAAAGAATAGTAGTGGTGCCTGCGCGCAAACAATCTTAGAACTGAGCTCTTGTAAAGGTGGGCGTTCCTACGCTCAAAGCCCATATCTCAGATGCATGCCCATTGGAATAGCCCATCACCAGGATTAAATTATCCATTTAGCGCAGTTCCCCTTTCCTCTCTTCTTATATCAACTTCACATCCTAAACACCAAAAGGAAGGGAGAAGCGAACTCGACCTGGTGGTTTTTTATTTTTATTGACGCGATTTTCAATGAAAGCTGAGATGGGGTAAGTGTGAAGAGTCAACTATTGCCCTACTTTTCTTATTTCTTAGAAGAATTCGCCCAGTATACTCCTATAATTTTTATTATCGCTCTACTGGATCGAAAGAATGACTCTCGGGTTTGGAACAGATAAGTTCTGTACGGATAACAAAGAATAGAAATTGGAGAGCAGGTGCCCTTCCCTGGTTGTTACCTTCCCAGCCCCAAAGGAAAAGCCCTGATCATTTGAAAAAAAAGATGCGTCAATCACGCATCCTAATTGGTGAGCTTATGCCCGCCCTAGTTCCTTCCCCGCTCTTAGTTTGCTTTACTGGAACTATTTTCGCGAGGAAAAAGAGGGTTTCAATGAATCCGAGGAAAAAAAGCACATTATGGCCATGACCAGCTAAAGATCACTGGCCATCTCACGATGTGGACTCGAACCACAATTTCTCCTTTTAGTAGATCGTGATTTGGTCTATCGTCCTCCTCATTATAGTCCTCCTAGAATCCAAGGCATTTCGTCGGAATACATCCTGTCTTTGAACCTTTGTAGTCCTATGCATAGTCAGTACTATAGCTCCAATCATAGCTACTAATAAAATCAGACTAGAAACCAAAAACCAGACGAAATAGTAGGTATAAAGTAAATTGCCCAATGTTTCCAAATTAGTCCAACTTCATACCTTTCCGGCATAAACCGTATATCTCAGAGAGGTCGTATTTCTGTGGGTTGGTAGTAATGGAATGGTTTCATTATCTAAAATGAAGAACATTTCCCACCAAAAGATCAGTCCAATAATACCACTCACTGGTAAATAGCGCAATACTTCTTCGTGAATCTCCGCTATTTGAATATTGAACATCATAACCACAAATAGGAATGAAACGGCAATAGCTCCTATATGAACTACTGGGGAGATCATAGCGGAGAAGTCGAGACCTAACAAAATAAGTAAACCAGCTGTGTCGCAAAAGACTAGGATGGGAAACAAAATGGAATGTACCTGATTTTTAGCACGTACAACCATCAAACCAGAGACCAAAGCAGGGCTCGACAAAACTGAAAGTATCATGGTACGTCGTCCTTCCTTGAAATGGAACTTGAATGCTGGAGCAAGAAGACGCATTCAAGTCGATCTATTACGACCAGCACTGGCATGCCTTCTATACACGGGTTAGTGAAATACGATAAAACTATATATCCGATAGTATACAAGAAGGTATCCTTTAATTAATAAAATATGGCGAATAGAGGAAAATTATCTTCCCAAAATATAATTATTGTCAGTGTCAAGGATAAGGCATGTGGAGAATATGGGTACCGGGTACCCACACGGCCTCCATATTCGACTAGAGATAGGGGGTGGGCCGGATCCATACATTATGTAATAAAATAGGACTCGGTCATAATATTGCCTTATGTTCTATGGCATGACTTAGAGTCCCGATTGAATACTACCATATAATAGATTAGGAAACTGATGTCGTATTTGGCTAGATTTTCCTCTTTGTAACCCTCCCCCCAACCTATATAAGGTGGGCAGGGAGCCCCCTAGGGGAGGATCACAAGAGGATCACAATATGATCATAGAGATATTCACTATCAGATCGTCAGATCAATATACACCCGGCGGATATAATCCCCAAACAGGAGTAGGGTATTACCTCTCATTGAGAGGGCCTGAACCTATCTAAATCTTTGTCTTCCGCATCCATCCACTTTTAGGTCTCGTGCGCTACCCCCTTTTTACTATTACCGAATTCTAGTTTCGACAGTTGGCACGCCAGGTAGGGGTTACGCCAAGTTTCCTATCCACGAGTGCGATGGAATCAACTTCATGAGTCACCAGCTTTGTCTTCGCTTTGGGAGCTTTGACAGCCTCGCCGCTGACAACTTCAATAAGCTTTCGCTCTTTGACTTGAATATAAATCAGTCAGGGAAGATTCAATCTAGCTAAGGAGGATAACAACCACTCTACCACGGCGAGTCTCAGATTCGATCTACTATGGCCGCCGCCAGCGTCGCCTTTATCAGCAAGCTTCTTCGCTTCGAAGAGTTAGACTTTATCGTCACGAGAACAACTGCTATTACAGACACATTGTTTTCGACGTCACCGACACGATCGTCTTGGACATCGACTCGAGGCGTTGCTATGCGGATAATTGACCACGAGCTTGTATCTTCGCCATCATCGCCGACTGGTTTCTTCACCTCCATGGTTGGTGTACTCCGCCGCCGTTGCTGATGGCGACATCGTCTTCATCGTCGGTCGTCTTCGTCATCGCCAACTGGTTTCTTCTCCTCCATGGTTGGTGTACTTCGCCGCCGTCGCTGATGACGACATCGTCTTCACCGTCAGACGTCTTCGTCATCGCCGACTGGATTCTTCGCCTCCATGGTTGGTGTACTCCGCCGCCATTGCTGATGGCGACATCATCTTCATTGTCAGTCGTCTTCGTTATCGTTGACTGGTTTTTTCGCCTCCATGGTTGGTGTACTCCGCCGCCGTTGCTGATGGCGATATCATCTTCACCGTCGGTCGTCTTCGTCATCGCCGACTGGTTTCTTCGCCTCCATGGTTGGTGTGCTCCGCCGCCGTTGCTGATGGCGACATCGTCTTCACCGTCGGTCGTCTTCGTCATCGCTGACTGGTTTCTTCGCTTCCATGGTTGGTGTACTCCACCGCCGTTGCTGATGGCGACATCGTCTTCACCGTCGGTCGTCTTCGTTATTGCCGACTGGTTTTTTCGCCTCCATGGTTGGTGTACTCCGCCGCCGTTGCTGATGGCGATATTGTCTTCACCGTCGGTCGTCTTCGTCATCGCCGACTAGTTTCTTCGCCTCCATGGTTGGTGACGCCAACTGGTTTCTTCGCCTCCACGATGGTGTACTCTGCCGTCGTTGCTGATGGCGACATCGTCTTCACCGTCGGTCGTCTTCGTCATCGTCGACTAGTTTCTTCGCCTCCATGGTTGGAGGATTCTGCCGCCGTTGCTGATGGCAACATCGTCTTCACCGTCGGTCGTCTTCGTCATCGTCGACTGGTTTCTTCGCCTCCACGATGGTGTACTCTGCCGCCGTTGCTGATGGCGACATCGTCTTCACCGTCGGTCGTCTTCGTCATCGTCGACTGGTTTCTTCGCCTCCATGGTTGGAGGATTCTGCCGCCGTTGCTGATGGCGACATCGTCTTCACCGTCGGTCGTCTTCGTCATCGCCGACTGGTTTCTTCGCCTCCACGATGGTGTACTCTGCCGCCGTTGCTGATGGCGACATCGTCTTCACCGTCGGTCGTCTTCGTCATCGCCAATTGGTTTCTTCGCCTCCATGGTTGGTGTACTCCGCCACCATCACTGATGGCGACATCGTCTTTACCGTTGGTCGTCTTCGTCATCGTCGACTGGTTTCTTCGTCTCCACGGTTGGAGGATTCTGTTGCCGACTGGTGTTTTCGCTTCCATGGCCGTGCATCTTTGTCACGTTGTTGGGAACCTTCACCTCCACCATCGGTCGCCTCCACGCTGCTTTCTCGGTTGGTGTCTTCGTCACCATTGATGGACGACCTTGTCCCTAGATCAGCCACCTCTGCCGTTACCGGTGAAAATACCAAAAAGCTAAGTCATCATTAATTTTCTTCTTTATATGATATTTTCTTTTTTCTCTACCTCACTACGTCAACTGGTCCTCCGTTGAGCAGTGAGTCGGGGGCTACAGATGTTATATCATATTTTTGCAATAATTTTTATAATGTTTATCTTGATTGCTTGCGAAATAATCCGAGTAAAAAAGTGATGATCGAGTTATGAAACTCTATTTTCCTATGCTTTCCGTTTGGTTTTTTGATGGATAGTTGCCCTTGGGCCGAATCCTAGCACCCGGGGGCTCGTTGGATGGAGTGTATAACGCAAGGTGCTAAGTATTACTCGGAAGAGATCAAAAGCATAGAGATAAGATAATTTGTTTTCTGCTCTAAACAATTACAAAAGTACCCAAGTAGTAAATTCTGATATGTGAAGCTTTGTTCCATGATGACGAACTCATGTCAATGACTAGTCGGGCAGAGTGTTTAAACGTAATGAGTCATCTACTCGGGAAAATCAAAATCGACAAGAGGAGAAATACATACTTATAAATATTTTAAATGCTTGAATTTTCCTCAAGTACTGTATTTACATCAGATACTACTCATCCAATATATTTATACTGCAGGATCCAAATCCATATATGCATAGTAGGGATTCATGGCTATAAGCTTACCTCCTACACTTCAGGAATGGATCAGTCAGAACATCATCGTCGGCCTACCTTCGCTGTCGCCTACTGGTGTCTCTGCCTACATGGTTGGTTCGTCACAGCACCGTTGTTGGGCGTCTTCGTCTTCATCGTCAGCTTGCCTTCGCCGCTGCCGACTGATGTCTTCGCCTACACGGTTGGTTGGTCACGCCACCGTTGTTGGGCGTCTACGTCTTCATCATCGGCCTGCCTTCGTCGCCGCCGACTGGTATCTCCGCCTACACGGTTGGTTGGTCACACCACCGTTGTTGGGCGTCTATGTCTTCATTCGGCCTGCCTTCGCCACCGCCGACTGGTGTCTCCGCCTACATGGTTGGTTGGTCACGACACCGTTGTTGGGCGTCTACGTCTTCATCGTCGGCCTGCCTTCGCCGCCGCCGACCGATGTCTCTGCCTACACGGTTGGTTGGTCACGCCACCGTTGTTAGGCGTCTACATCTTCATCATCGGCTTGCCTTCGCCGCCGCCACCGTTGTTGGGCGTCTACGTCTTCATCGTTGGCTTACCTTCGCTGTCGTCGATTGGTTTCTTCGCCTACACAGTTGGTTGGTCATACTTGCCTTCGCCGCCGTCAACTGGTGTCTTCGCCTACACGGCTGGCTTATTATGTCGCCGCTCATGGACGTCTTTGTTTTCACCATCATTCTGCCTCTTCCGTTGACGACTGGTTTTTTTTCGCCGTTGATTGCTGGTTTTTGCCTACACGATTGGTTGGTCACACCACCGTTGTCGGGCGTCTACGTCTTCATCGTTGGCTTGCCTTCTCTACTGTCGACTGATGTCTCCGCCGACACGGTTGGTTGATCACACCACCGTTATTGGGCGTCTACGTCTTCATCGCCGGCTTGCCTTCCATCGACGCTTGGTTTTGCTGCCGCCGACTGGTGGTTTTGCCTTCATGACTACGCGCCTTCGACATCGTTGTTGGAACCTTGTCTTCGGCACCGGCAAACTCTATTGCCTCTACTTCGCAAGTTTCGTTATTTCACCAACCACGATGTCTCCAAGAGCCTCAACATGTGGGCATGCGCCACCAAATATGACACCGTGTTAATCTACTACAACAAGCGGTATTCCAATCCTCAAGATTTCTACTCGGACATTCTCAATGTGTATCTTCACTCAAGCAATGGTTACTCAATGACAAGCTACCGTTCTTGACTCTATGTTCGGTTGTTTCCCAACTAAGCATAGAGTCGGGGGCTACACAAATACAAGACTCAAAATTCGACATGCATTATGTCAAGATAAAGCAATCAATTAACCAGCCAACGAATCAACTTCAGAGAAATCAGCTTCGTCTTCGCTCCAGAGTAGACTTTCTACTTCAGCAACTCCAATATTTTCATCGACAACTTTGGCTCTCAGTTGATGCTACAGTCTACTCCAAATTTCTTAAGTATCAAGTTCAAGATTTAATCTACATGTCTGGGAGTTTGGAGTTATCAACCAATCAACTCAGATTCGATAAGTTGGACAACATCATCTACTTCCTCCAAGTGAAGCATTTTCAACAACTACAACATCATGTTATACTACCATCATAATAAATCAAGAGACGTTGCATCAATCTTCATCATGCACGCGTTATCGTCAAGGAAACTACTCGAGCTTCGATATCTTCTCAACAATTTAATGGATTATTATCATTGACGTCACCATCAACACCTTCGTCATCGACATTAACTTCATCTTCAGTCAACTACTGTCAACCAAGTTCTTTGCTTCAGAAGTTTGGACTTCATCTACACTAAAATTTGACTGGGTCACCCACATCATCATCTTCATCAACATCTTGCCATGCCACTTTGGCCTAATCTATTTTGTCACCGTTCATCGGAACTTCGTCACTACTGATCGTATCTGCTATCACTGGATGATTTCTTTGCTTTTACGATTGATGGATTTCGTTGCCATCGCTGGCGGGCAACTTTGTCTCTATAATCGGTTGTTTCTCCTACTACAGATCGTCATCACCACCAGTTGTTGATTAGCATTTTCGTCTTCATCGTCTGGTTATCTCTATCGTTGCCGACTGGTAGTCTCGCCGTCATTGCTAGCCTACGTCGTTGCTGCTGATGTGCATCTTCATCTTCAACACCGGCTTGCCTTGGTCACCGTCGACTGGTATCCTCGCCTTCAAGGTTGGCCTATTACGCCGCCGTTGACAGATGTCATCGTCTTCACTGCCAGCCACCTCGTCTGTTGTTGCCGACTAATCTTCTCGATTCCACGGCTACGCGTCTCCGTCACCGTTGTTGAGAAACTTTATCTTCATAGCCGACCATTTCTGCCGTCGCCAGTCGTCATTACTGCTGGTCACATTTGTCGTCGCCAACTGTTTTCTTCGTCTCCATGGTTGGTGGATTTCGCCATCGCCATTGATGGGTAACTACGTCTCCACCACTGACATCTTCGTCACCTCTGATGGGCAATTTCATCTTCACATTGATGATCTTGCTTTCATGCCGACTGCATCAGTTGCCACCAATGGATAACCTCGACTGCGACAGAAGGACAAGCAACATGCTCAGGGGCTTACTAGCTCTAACACGAAGATCATACCTACAATCTGGACTTATTATGGATATATGCAACATGAATTCATGGTTGTAAGCTTATCTCCTATGCTCAAGGTCTGGACCAATCATTATTCCCCACAAGGGTCACAAGCTGAGTTCTTGCGCCAGTCGGGATTCAATTATCAAATCTACTTTGGTACACCTTATGAGGGATAACTACTTGAAACAAAAGCATTGCTCAGATGAGATGCGCTTGGTCTACATCACCCGGAAGATTTGTCACTCGGGAGCTTATTAAAAGGCGTGCTATAGATGTCATTTTTAAGGGTATCAGTGGGCATATTTTGGGCTTGATCCCAATATATCTGCAGCCCGTATTTTCAGGTGTGGCTTGACACGTGTCTCTAGGGACATAAGCAAATTTGTCTTGGCAATATGTGCGTGCTCTATTGCCCGGTGCCTTCAAAATCCTTTCATACAGCAGTTACACAACTTTTTAGGAGTTGGTACGATGCAATTTGGAAGGTGACAAATAGTAAAGTTTTTTATAGCTATCCTGGTAACTTTTCTATAGGTTGCAGGAGCTGTTTGGTTTTTTACAAAGCAATTGATTTTATATTGTATCGATGCTATTTTGCCACCTTGGTGTGCTTTTCTGATTATGACCAATATTATGGCTTAGGCTAATTATATTTTGGTCGTATTCTTCAGGCGGTTGGTAAATCTATGGGTTTTATTAACTCAGATTTTATACCACAAATGCCATATATTTCTGATGATGGTAAAGTTGTGTGTATCGAGGGGACTCGGACATGACTGTTTTGGCAGCATGTGCACAATGTGATGCCAGTACTCGGGGTCATTATGCACCGTGCCTTATTAATGAGGTTATGTGCTATATAATTTTTCAGGATGCTTTTGGCTTTGGCTAAACATTTATAAGACCACTCGGATGGGTGGGTTGATTAAAAGTTCTTAACTATATGCTTAGTTTGTTCAACTAAACAAATAGTCGGGGGCTACACCTAATTAGGTGCATCTAGTCGATGCACCCAGGTATATCTTTTATTGCAGTTTTTCAGCCCTTCACAGCCTTTCTATTGGATTGATTAAAGCACTCGGGAGACTATGGCAGAGATGATTGAAGCACTCAACTATGGATTCATTTGGTTCGAGGTGAAGTTATCTTGTCGACTGCGAAGGTCTCAGGGGCTACTGTGGAGAATATGGGTACCGGGTACCTACACGGCCTCCATATTCGACTAGAGATAGGGGGTGGGCCGGATCCATACATTATGTAATAGAATAGGACTCGGTCATAATATTGCCTTATGTTCTATGGCATGACTTAGAGTCCCGATTGAGTACTACCATGTAATAGATTAGGAAACTGATGTTGTATTTGGCTAGGTTTTCCTTTTTGTAACCCTCCCCCCAACCTACATAAGGTGGGCAGGGAGCTCCCTAGGGGAGGATCACAAGAAGATCATAATATGATCATAGAGATATTCACTATCAGATCGTCAGATCAATATACACCCGGTGGATACAATCCCTAAACAGGAGTAAGGTATTACCTCTCATTGAGAGGGTCTGAACCTGTCTAAATCTTTGTCTTCCGCATCCATCCACTTTTAGGTCTCATGCGCTACCCCCTTTTACTATTGCCGAATTCCAGTTTCGACAAGGCATGTCTCCTATACACGGGTTAGTGAAGATATCCTTTAATTAATAAAATACATCAAATAAAGAATATGTCAGAGTCCTAGTCGGAGAAGATAAGGTTTCCTTGAACCGTACTTAGTTCTATTTCTCCGAATTCCACATGGAGAAGAGGATAATCATTGCTATATATACAAGGCCTCTATGTTCAGGGAGGGGCATCGAGTTACAAGCCATAGCCAAATCAAAGCCCAGAAGCAATCCGGAGAAAGTCAGCGCCATATTTCACCGAATAGATCTCGTCGGGCTATTCTCGGCAGCTTCTAGTCGGCGAAATCCATCAGTTGTTCTATTCCTCATTATACTCTGAGCTATTTTTCCATCCATAATACATATAAACTGGAGTAGGGTTATTACTCATCCAGATGGCTCGAACCAGTATAAATCTTTGTCTCTTGTCTGCTTGATAGATTCTCGCGAATAACCTGATTCCAACGATCCCCATACTATACAAATACTGTAGTCCGCGGATAGCCCGTCGACAGTGGCGCGCCAGGTAAGGGGCTTGGTGCTTCAAGGTTACGATGAGATGAGTTCAAGAGCAGGATTCTCCAATGAGGACTTCTCCGATCAACCTGGCCTAGTAGATCCAACCCAGCTAGCCTTTGTCATGGTCCAAATCAGCTCCATTGTCTTCCCAGTCTTTGCTGCCGTCCCGATCTCGTCCCCCTTAGCACCTGCCAGGAGCGAGGCCATGACGATGGCACGAGCGAATACATCTACTTTACTGATCGCCTCCCCGGTTCACTCCGAGAACGAGGCGTCAAAATCCTGATCTGACAACAGAAGGCCTAAAGCAGCCCAATCGTCGGCTTCGGCCGGCAAACGTGTGCTGACAAGGAAGTCTGCCAACAAGGATAGTGCATGATGTCCAATCCACAAGACTTCTATCCAGCTGGATGTCATGTCATAATCCAGGCGAAAGCTGAACTCCACGCTTGCGAGGAGCATGGGATTCAGCGCGTTTCCCCATTCAAGACGTGGTGTTCAATCCACAAGACCAAGAGCTACCCCCTAACGAGCTGCAAGATATTCTTGAAATTTGCGAAACCAATTACCCGAGTTCCCTACTGCCCAATCCATGCTCGTAGGGATCAATCTCATACGAGGTCTATGGACGACAGCCTTCAGATCGTATGGTGGGTTTCATCGGAATCGATCCTGATGAACCATCTGTTCTTCATAGCCTGAACAATACGGATCCTCTTATTCAAGTTCTCCACGCGATGTGAACATGGTCGACATCGAGATCGACGACAGGGGTGCGCATGATCGGACACCACGGGGTTCTACGGAGGAGAACGAGTGTTGATGAAAAATCCGCGTTCGGCCAATGGTGCCAAATCTGATGTTGACGCGAACCGTGTCGAAACACATGAAGGACTGGGAGATCTGCTTAGCTCCAGCACAGGTCCTAAAATATTGATGGAATACGGGCATACCAGTTAGTTTGATCATGCAACTGACAAGATATATAAATTGACGATCAAATAGCCAATCGGCTAACAAGCCGATGGAGCGATATTAGCCAATGTAGCTATACCAGCCGATGTCGATAGGGTTTTGATCAATCGGCTATATGTCTGATGTAAAATTCAACACTTGGATAAATAATGATGTAAAGAAAATCGACTGATGATAATAGAAACCAATTGGTTAATAATAATATGATAGAATAAATGTTGATCCGATGGTTAAAGCATACATCGGCTGGAGATCCGATGTCGTTAAATCCAAATGATAAGATAATCAATAAAACCTTTGTTGCAATTGACTAACACCAACTTATATATGATCCTTATAAGTCGATGCAACGTCCAGATAACTTATCGGCTGAAACCCCGATGATACCCTTATCGGTAATCAAAGAGTAAGTTAGTTCTTATAACTCCAAGCACGACTTAGTAGGTCAAACCCAATTGATGCAGCACTAACTATGAAAGTAAGTATAAGATCTAAACAATCGAGCCTTTGATTGTTTTTCAGGATGGTCATGTGTTAAATTTAACCAAGACAGTAAAACCATCAAAGAGAAATTTAACATATCGGATAAGATCGGGTAACCCTCCGATGAAACATCAGCACGAACATATCGCTGAACAAAACTTAGATTATCAACAACAATCTAGTAGGTCGAACCTAATCGATGCAACACGATATTATATATGATAATCTAATACTTAATGAGCTGATAAATCTGTCTAACGTGATGGATATAACAAATCTATCTAAAGTATCATTGTGATTGTAGAGATATATCCGCTAAGACAGAAGATCAAACCTAACTAAAACAGTCCCAACTAAATCGATGCGTCTTTAAACACAATGTTATTAAAGATAGAATTGAAATATCAGGTAGGCAAATATATCAACCGAACCAAAGCAATCCAAGAGGTCGAAGTGATGCAGCCTTGAACAACACCAATGTAGCCGATATATTCACCAGGGCTGACGGAACATAGGGCTTACCCCTTCGCCGGAAATCGAAGTCGATGCAGTCCCGCGTCAGGTGCCAAGTTCCGTCGGTGATAAATAAAAACCTCGAAAAAGAGGGTGGCGATACACCGAGAGTAGTTGTATTGATCGAGAGATAGATTACAAAGACCCTGGGTATACATAATTATACCCTAAGGCCGATATGAGTCCTAATTGGACACGACACAAACTTTCCTAAATATAAAAGGAAAAACAAAAGTCCTGATTGGACACCAAATACACTTTTCTAAAAATAAAAAGAAACTAACTGACTCTGCCTAATTAATAGATAAATTGTCATGCTGCATCCTGTTCGAACTCAGCATCTTCTGGATAAGCTTCCTTTTAATTGATTAATTTTCTTAACCGAATCCACTAAGAATCCAACTGCTGGCGTCTGATAATTTTCATCTGCCGATTCCAGGACTCTGAAGTCGATACTAACTCTAGGCCAATGACAATTTCAGGGTTTACCAAATTTTGACATTAATAGCAAGTTCATCCAATCTCAAGACAGGACCCCTTCTCGAACAGAACCTGTTCATACTCCCGCCGAGCACTTCACCGTCATCAATAACCTACTACGATAACCTCCTTTCGATCCAATAACCCACCCAAAAGCAGATGCGTGGTTAAAGCGAATGGAGCCTACTATCACCAATCTCAACTCTGCTTTTACTGCGGTGGCTGGTCCGCCCCCTCAACATGTTCCCCCTCAGGTTGACAAGGTTGCCGAGAACATTGGCGCGGCTAACACCCCTCAGAATGGTGAACCTCGCATCCCTGAGAACGCCTCGTCAAAACGGTGAGCCCAACAGGCGACTCCCCGACAAGATGCTCGCAACCTCTGTGAACAGCTAAATGGCCGAAGGCGACAACAACAGGTTCAGCACGATGATGGACACCGATAACCCTAAGATTATCAGCGAAGGGGCAATCGTCGGGATGACAACCAAGATCGTAACCAAGCCTGCGGTCACCAAAATATCCCAGTATGCCAAGGTGACAGAGAACGGGCTTCGCATCATCATGACGAAGACGATGACTCCCGATCTTCGCACCCAAGACATGGCCGAAGTCACAACCATCGACATCGTGACCGCACACCCGACTACGGTGATCCCTCTTCGTCATCATCCAATGGCGGTTCGCGCGGCCGCCGTGGTCGTCAACCACCCTTACTGCCCAGAAGCAAATGTAGAGCCTTTAAGCCTTCCCTCCGAGAAGTAAATTGGCCCCCAAAATTTTGTCCCGCAGCAGTAAAGAAGTACGATGGGAGCACAGATCCAAAGGAGTTCTTACACATCTACTCTACTATTCTATATGCCGCCGGCGCAGTCGACAACACGCTCGCAAATTATTTGCCAGCAGCGTTGAAAGGATCTGCTCGGTCATGGCTCGTTCATCTTCCCTGAAATTTGATATCTTCCTGGGTGGATATCTAGAAACAATTTGTCGCAAATTTTCAAGGCACCTACAATAGACACGCGGTCGGGGACAATGTACACGCCCTTACATAGAAGCCTAGTGAAACCCTCCGAGACTTTATTTGACACTTCTACAAGTGTCGTAACACAATCCCCGAAATTACCGATGCATCTGTCATACGGGCCTTCAAATCCAGTGTCCGAGATCGCTACACGATTCAAGAACTAGCGACAAGGCAAGTGTCGTCCGCAATGAAGCTGTTCGAGATCATCGATAGGTGTGCCCACGCAGACAAAGCCATCCGGAGAAACGGCGGGAAAGAAAAAGTAGTGGAAGAGAAGCAACTAGCTAAGGAAGACAACCCAGAACCAAGTCGCAAACCCAGTCGCAAAAAGGGAGGAAAGAGAAAGGCACAGTCGGAGGTTCTTGTCGCAGAGCAAAATAGACACACCCCCCAACAGCCTCCTCCTCAAGACGACAGCCCAGTAAGACAGTGGTGTCCGGTGCACAAGACCAGCGCTCACACATTCGAGGAGTGCAAAGTATTCCAGAAGGCCATGGCTAGGAAGATAGCCCAAGACAAGGAAAAGAGGGTTCGTGTGGTAGAGAAGAATGACCATAACCCTTTATCTGACGATGAACCAGACTTCCCCGACTTCATCGATTTCAGCCAATACGTGGCCCACATCTTCAGTGGCTCAACCTCTTATTCTTTGAAAAGGGAATAGAAGAAGGTAGAATGTGAGGTGTGCTCCACAACCCAGGGGACGGTGTCTAAAATGAAGTGGTCAGATAAGAAGATTGAGTTCTCGAATGCCGACCACCCAGCCCTAACGACAGCCCCTGGACGATATCCGATAGTAGTAGAACCTACTATTTGGAACGTTAAAGTTGCCCGAGTCCTCGTCAACGATGGCAGCTTCATCAACCTCCTCTTCTCCAGCACGCTCGACGCAATGGGGATCCCGAGAAATGAGCTAATCTCCTCAATGTAGCCCTTCCATGGCATTACCCTAGAGTCGTCGTCAAAACCTCCAAGAAAAATCACGTTGACAGTAACATTTGGCAAAGCTGACAACTTTCGAACAGACACGTTCAACGTAGTCGTGTTCGACACCGACAACAACGCTATTCTCGAAAGGACAGCACTCGCCATGTTCATGGTAGTGTCGCACTATGCCTATCAGCTAATCAAGATACCAGGACCCAAAGGGATAATCACGATACCGGGAAACGCGAAGATGGTCGTGTAGTGCAACAAGAGGAGCCTCGACATGACCGAGCAAGCTCCCACCACGCCCGCCCAAGCTAAACCTCCTCGAAAAGTGACCAAACCCAATGTGGCACCCAAACCAAACGGAGCAACAAAGATAATCTCGCCGTCTGGTAGCAACCCCGACAAGATGGTCAAGATCGGGGCCAAGCTCAACAGCAAATAGGAACTCGAGCTCATCACTTTCCTCTGCGACAATGCAGACTTATTTGCTTGGCAACCGTCCAAATGCCTGGGGTCCCCAGGGAGGTGATTGAGCACAAATTGATGGTTCATCTTGATGCAAAACCCATCAAGCAAAAATTGCATCGTTTTGCTCCAGACCACAAAGAGGCTATACAAGAAGAGCTCGACAAACTTCTCAAAGCCAGTTTCATCCAAGAAGTCCTTCATCCAGAGTGGCTCGCAGATCCAGTCATGGTACGCAAGGCCAACGGCAAGTGCAGGATGTGTGTAGACTTCACCGATCTAAAAAAGGCGTGCCCGAAAGACTACTTTCCCCTTCCATGCATCGAGCAACTGATAGACTCTATTGTCGGATGTCAGTTGTTGAGTTTCCTCGACACCTACTCCAAGTACCATCAAATCAGCATGGCCAAGAAAGACAAGGAGAAAACGACCTTCATCACGTCCTTCGGTGTATTCTGCTATGTCAAAATGCCCTTCAGCTTTATCAGTGTCGGGTCCACGTACCAGTACAAGATTCAAGGGGCTTTTCAATCTCAACTCGGCAATAACGTCGAGGCCTACGTCAACGACACCGTAGTCAAAATAAAGACACGAGATTGCCTTATCGATGACTTACGGGAAACATTCAACAATCTCTGACGACACTAGCTCAAGTTGAACCAAGAGAAGTGTACGTTCGGAGTCCCATCAGGCAAACTGCTCAGCTTCCTCGTCTCCGGGCGAGGTATCAAAGCAAACTCGGACAAGATCAAGGCCATCGAGAACATGAAGTCACCGACAAGGCTCAAAGAAGTTCAGAAGCTTACAGGATGTATGACAGCCCTCAGTCGATTCGTGGCAAGAATGGGTGAACGAGGACTACCCTTCTTCAATCTTCTGAAGAAAAAGACAAGTTCGAGTGGACATCTAAGACCAAGGAGGCATTCTTTGCACTCAAGCATTACCTCGTTAATCCACCTGTTGTCCTCGTCACCTCACATGAGGAGCTCTTTCTCTACATCGCCGCAACACCGTACTCCGTAAGCACTGTCATTGTTATTGAACACGAGAAAGTACAGCGCTCAGTCTACTACGTCAGTGAAGTATTACACAACGCCAAGACCAGATATCCTCATATTCTGAAGCTGCTCTACGCTGTGGTCATGACATCCCGAAAGTTACGCCACTACTTCTAGGCCCACAACGTCACAGTCGTCTCTTCTTACCCCCTTGGTGAGGTTATCAAAAACAAAGAAGTCGCAGGACGCATTGCGAAATGAGTCGTCGAGCTCAACCAATTCGATGTCCACTTCGTCCCACGAACAACCATCAAGTCCCAAGTACTTGTAGATTTCGTCGCTAACTGGACCGCCTCCAAGGACGGCAAAGTCAACCGAACGGACAACGAGCAATGAACAATGGCCTTCGACGGAGCTTTCAACAGCCAGGGAGAGGGAGCTGGATTTGTTCTAACTTCACCGACTGGAGATCAATTTTGACACGTCGTGTAACTAAACTTCCGGGCAACCAACAACACTGCCGAGTACGAAGGACTTCTCGACAGACTAAGAGTCGCCGTATCACCGGGGGTCAAGTGATTAATTGTGAAAGGGGGCTCAGAAATAGTCGCTAACCAAGTGCATAAGGACTAGAAGTGCTATAACTCCGAGTTGTCCAGGTATCTCGCTGAAGTCAGAAAGCAAGAAAGAAGGTTCGATGGATTCGAGGTATGCCACGTCTATCATAAAGACAATGTCGATGCTGACAACCTCGCCCGCCAAGCTTCCAGAAGAGAACCAATGGAACCTGGTACGTTCCTTGAAGTGTTAACCAATCCTTCAGTCAAGAGCTTGCCGAACGACGAGATCGATAGCACCACCGACGTTGGCTCAGGTGCTACTACTAAGAATGACAAGCTTGTCGTAGACATTGAGACGACTACAGATTGGCGCACACCACTCATCAAATTCCTCAACGCCGACAAACTATCGGATGACGACACGGAAGCAGAGAAACTCTCCTGACAAGCCAAGGCCTATTGTATGATTGGGGACGATCTATACAAGAAAACCGCCAACGGAGTACGCTGAGGTGCATCACGTCCAACGACAGCAAGGAGCTACTGCTCGACATCCACGAAGGAATCTACGAATCACACGTCAGAGCAAGAACGTTGGTTGGCAACGCCTTCGGACAAGGTTTTTACTGCCCATCGGCTCTTCAAAATGCCTCCGACATGGTGCAATGGTGCGAAGCTCGTCAGTTCCACAGCAAGCACACCAAGTTACCAACTCAAGCCCTCCAAACCATCCCTTTGTCATGGTCGTTCTCATACTGAGGGCTGGACATCCTCGGACCTTTTCCAAGAGGACAAAGCAGCTACAAATTCTTATTCATGGCCATCGATAAATTCACTAAGTGGATTGAAGCGGAGCCAACAAGAGAAATCAGAGCCAAGCACGCAATCAAGTTCATCAAAGGGATATTTTGTCGATACGGGCTTCCAAACCAGATATTGGCAGACAACGGTTCCCAGTTCACGAGCGGCGCCTTCCAGGACTACTGCTCGGAATACGGGGTCAAGATCTGCTTCTCGTCAGTGTCCCATCCTCATAGCAATGGACAAATCGAATGAGCAAACGGGATCGTGCTCCAAGAGATCAAAATACGTGTATATGATAGGCTTTTGGTCTATGACTCACGATGGGTTGATGAGCATATCTCTACATGCAAGTCTCCACTAATACATGCGAAAGGGCATGTAGGCTAGTGGTTGCAGTGACCTGAGTAGCATCTCAAGATCCTAAGTTCAAATCTTCATAGTAACGAATTTCAGATTGGGTGGTGGTTGGATGCAGAGGCCGAGTAAAAAATATCATTCTCTAAAAAAAACATCTTCATGCCACAACTCACTACACTTGGCCACTCCTCCAAGCCAACACTCACATGATATCTTGCATGCAGTCACATACAACTTAGAGATTTGCTCCGGTCAAGCAAAAAGTATCGTCCATCCTACCTAGTCCATCCTACCTAGTTAGATCCAACGAGGTATTTTTTGCTGGACCGGAGCAAATCTCTACAACTTATGACTTTCACCGATCACACTAACTCACACATGCACTCACTGACTTGCTCCCTAGCACACACGTACACGATCGACTTACTATAACTCAAACCAAAGATCACCTAAAAGACAAGATTAAACCTAACAGCCGCTGAATCGGACGCGGTAAAGCCGCATCGGCGAACGAGGCGAGGTCAGCGGGCGCCGTGACGGCGTACTCGTGCATCACCCAGCCGGAGCTCCCCCTCGGCGAAGAAGCTCAGCATGTATACTTCCGCCACTCGATCTCCAAGTCGCCGGGGACGCGCAGCCTCTCGCCGTCGACGCACACCGTCTGCCCCTGCCAGAACCCCCCACCCTCGACGGTACGCTTCTGCCGCTTCCCCTTGCCGTTCTTGGCGCGCGCCTCGGCGAAGAAGAAGGCCTCGTCGCCACCACCACCACTAGCACCGCCCCGGCCGTGATCCGCGAGGAGCTGCCATGGCGGCGCGCTGAGGGTATCCGCCTCGTGGATGAGGCCCTCGAGCAGGAGGGGCTGCTTCCGGAGGCGCCGGAGCAGGTAGCGAGCAACCAGCTCGTGGTTGCCGGGATCGACCAGCCCGGCGGAAGCCCACCCCCAGCCGCCGCCATAGCCGCCTCGAACGCGCGAATTCTAGGGTTTGGGGGGGAAAGGAAGGAAGGAGAGGTCGGGGTGATGCGTGCAAGTGCAACGGTGCTGTATTTGAATTTATTGGATGGGGGTGACGTCAGCGCGAGGCGAGGCCAGCGTGTTTCTCGCGCGCGCGCGTTCTCCTCTCTCCCGTGCCAGCAACGGTTCAGGTCGCGGACTTTTTTTCTTCTTCTTTTGGATGTTTGATGAAATTTGAGCGATTTGGTTTTGGAAACCGAACTTGTTTTGATTAGTTTCTAAAATTCTACCAGGAATTTGAACTAACGCTGACGCTTTCTGATGCTATGTTCCGTGCATCCTGCAAGTACCAAGTCCTGAACTTCTGAAGATTTCGTACATGTTCTCAACTTCTGAAGGATTTTGTCGACCCTGTCCTGAACTTCAGAAAGTAGAATTTGGGTAAATGAACTTCTGAAGACAGTCAAATTACAGGAGAAAGAACAGAGTATTGCTGAAGATTTTAACAGAGCATCTCTTGAATAATAAGTTTGATTTTGACCGTGTGTTTCCGTTCAGTTTCAAATATATGTCGAGATGTTATGATTGATCTGACGAGAATAGCCTTGTTCTCAACATTGTCAATGTCCTGCTATTTTTACCCTTGTCAGGACCAAAAAGTTCAGAAATGCAAACCATTCAGAGTCATCAGAATTCAGAGAAGTTCAGAGACATTTCTGTAACGAAGTGAAGTCTGCAGGGATTGTAAGTTTTTAACGAAGAGAAGTTCAGAGACATTTCTAAATTCGAGCAGAGACTTCAACTACCGCTGATGCTATGCTTCGGTGCACCTTCCAAGTACCAATTCCTGAACTTCTGAAGATTTTGTCCTATCCATGTCCTGAACTTCGGTAAGTACATTGGAATAATTCAATTGAAGGGGGAAAACAGAATATTGCCTTGTTCTCAATATTGTCAGTGTCCTTCTGCTATCTTTACCCTTGTCAGGACCAAAAAGTTAAGAGATGGAAATCATTCCGAGTCAAGAGAATTAAGAGAAGTTCAGAAATGGAATGAAGCCTGCAGACATTGTACCGGTTCAGCGATTTCAATTCAAGGACATCAGAATTCAGAGAAGTTCAGAGAAGGCTTCTTGAAAAAAAAAAGAGATTAAATTTCACAAAACTACAGATATGTTGAACAAATTATCGCAAAACTATGGATGTAAAGTGATGTACTCTCTCCTCCAAAATATAAGAAATTT
Organism: Oryza officinalis; assembly: GCA_008326285.1. Lineage (NCBI taxonomy): Eukaryota > Viridiplantae > Streptophyta > Magnoliopsida > Poales > Poaceae > Oryza > Oryza officinalis. The sequence continues at coordinate 32,007,686 of BDMV01000007.1, read as the reverse complement.
TGGATGGATGTGACACATCCTATTACTATGAATCTGAACAAAAAGCCTGTCTAGATTCGTAGTACTAGGATATGTCACATCCACCCAAAATCCTTTATATTTTGGGGACGGAGGGAGTATCACAAAACTACAGATTTAATAATAAATTTATCACAAAACTACAGGTTTAAGGCTAAGTATCGCAAAAATACCGATTTAATAATAAAATTATTTGGGGTTTAAATCCTTAATACTAATGTTATGGTTGAATTATGAATGTCCAAGTTTTGCAATTAAATTGATTCTAAACGTATAGTTTTGTAATAACTTTGTAACTAAATCTGTAGTTTTATGATACTACACCTTAAATATATAGTTTTGTGATAAATTTGGAGTTAAAAAAAATCTCATGTTCCTTATCATATTTTCATCTATAAGCATTTGATATGTTAATGTAATATAATACTACCTCATATGTCATCCCTATTGCCTAACTATCGCCTTTTGTGCTTTACAACAGGAAACTTTTCTTTACACCAAAAATACAATCTGCTGTGTATTTGCAAAAGCTATCTTGATACACTATTGCAGGTCAGACAAGATCAGCAAGGTGTCGTCTGATCCAAAGGGCCAACAGATTCTTCCATCTTCCTGGAGGGTGTCGATTAATTTGGTTTCATTGCGTGGATCAAGTTGCCCACAATTCTAGAATCAGATTGTAGCTCGGTGGTGGCTGACCTGAAGAAAGCACCGGACAAACCCAGGTGGTAGAGGAAATCAAGGCAAAGAGACAGTGTAATGGAGTTGCTCATGATCTTAGCTTGTTGTCCTCTGTTCACGTCTTCACGAAGGGAGAGATCTAACTTTGAAATCAATGGCATTGTGAATTTGTGATATTCTTCATCTGGTGGAAGCACCGAATCTAGGACTCTAGCGATAACGCTCACCCGGTGTGGTGAACTTGCAATCCATAGAGACAATGAGCACCCGCCCATTTCGTCGCAATCCATAGAGACGCTTTCTCAGATGCCCATACTAAGTCTAGATTTTTCTTTTCCCCTTCTGAAAGATGGGCCCCCATCGTTTGGCCAAATACGGATAATACGACATTCGGCGTATTAGCAAAACAATTTTATAGGTAAAACTTTTATATATCTATTTTTAGCGACTTAAATGTGAATGCTGACAAATAAACTTTGATGAAAAACTTCAAAATCAACTACAAAATTGAGTTTGAAAATTCAAATTTTGGCAGCAGCTAATGTTGTATGGAGAAAACGATGGGGCCCATTTCTCCAACTCTGACCTTAAACCAAATTTTTTTTTATTATTACTATTATAATTATAATAATTATTGTTATTATTTATAGGAGATATAAGTTACTACAAGTGATTCTACCTACATCTCTTTCATGATAGACTGAACATTATAAGAGAGGAACTTCTCTTAAGGAGGCAAAGTTTGCTCTAGGAAATTCAAGATTTGTGACATTTGCTCTAGTTTTGAGGCTTCTTCCTAGGATACTTTGTGGTGGTTTGCAAAAAACACGCTGTGACCATTATTTTAATATATCTTCTTCTAAAGTTGTTTAAATTCAGTTAATATTTATTCAAATTTATCTATTTTTATTTTTCATTTTTTTATACACAGCCAACATTTATTCAAATTTTATTTTTATTTTACTATTTATATTTTACAAAAAAAATTAACCAATATTTTTCATATTTTAAATTGCCTTGTTTTTTTATTTTTTAACCAAAAAGTTTGACTAGGAAAAAAGTCAAAACGACTTATAATATGAAACGAAGGGAATAGCAAACATTGTCTCTTTTTTATTATTGAAATGCTGATGAGGGAAGGTTTTAGGCGTACCATTAGAGGGGATGCTAGCTTGCGCTCGTGCACCCTGACTATAAGTCGCGCAGCTCGCCTGTAGAGCTTAGCAGGTGTAACTTTTTTATAATAAAATTAAAGGATAAAAGATAAATAGCTGAGTTGAAAGTTTTGAAATTTGAGATAAAAGTTGTGAAACTTTGAACACAATTTTTAAGACTTTCAACTCAAATTTCAAAACTTTTAACTCAATTTCGAAACTTTTAATTCAATTTTGAAAACTTTCAACTCAAATTCTGAAAGTTTCAACTCAATTTGAAACTTTCAGTTCAGTTTTGAAAACTTTCAACTCAATTTTCGAAACTTTGAACTCACCTTTGAAAACTTTCAACTCAATTTTCAAATTTTAAGTTGAAAGTTTCATTTTTAATTTTTAGTGAAAAGATTTTAATTTTTAATTGAAAGTTGAAATTTTTATTTATTTAATTTTTAATTGAAAGTTGAAATTTTAAATTTTTATTTTTTTTTTAATTTTTAGTTGAAATTTGAAGTTTTTCATTTTCAATATCTGACATTGCTTTAAGATTTGTTCTACAAGACATTATCCTTTCCTCCCCCTCAACCTCACCTAGAACTCCTCGTTTCTTCTCGCGGCACGTACCCTTCTGCCCCCTTTCTAACTCGCGCCACCCCTGCCTCAACAACGCTGGCTGGAATCAGCAAGCTTCCTTTGGAAAGGGTGCTATTTCGAGGATTTTCTATGTGAATGGAGAATGATTTTGAGGGTAAAAAAGAAAGTACCTATTGATCTTTCGACAGATTTGGAACTTCAAATCTTGTAGAATTTGATCTTTCGACAGATTTGGAACTTCAAATCTTGTAGAATTTTCAATCAATGTATACAACCCGTTTTGAATTAAAAAAAAAGGACAAATATGTCAAAAATCATAAATCTAGAGATAAAAACAGTTGTAAAATCTAATTTTGATGCACTGTAACTGAGTGTAACTGCAAGTTAAATATACAAGGAACACAAATCTTGATGCAATGTCCTATGGATGAAAAATCGAAAAACAAGAGCCCAAAGATCTGTCACAAGTGAAATAGCAAACTGAAAAAAAAAAATCCTTTCTCCAAAAGGAAGGCTAAGTACATATGATGAAAATGGTCTCGAATCCTTAAATTTTTTTCAGAAATTTCATGTTCCATTCAGCGAAGATTCTTTTTTTAGGAAAGAGAGAGCTTTATTAATCACAAATAATATTCTTGCAATCACGCTGGAGTTGCTGATCTTGTCTGACTTGCAATAGTAAGTCAAGATAGTTTTTGCAAATACACAGCAGATTGTAAATAGAGGTTTTCTGTTGGGCAATTTGAATGGCATATGAGGTAGTATCATATTACATTAACATATCAAACCCTTATAGCTGAAATATGATAAGGAACATGAGAAACGTGAGCACTAAGTAGACTCTGCCCTTCATTTCATCTGGCATGTGTAAAGTGCCCATGAGGCGATGAGATGTCTTGAATTGAAATCGCTGAACCGGTGAAATGCCTGCAGACTTCACTCCGTTACAGAAATGTCTCTGAACTTCTCGGAATCCTGATGACTCTGAATGGTTGAGATCCGAAGTACTTCAGCAAGCAATACTCTGTCCCCCGCTGTTCAGCTGTTCTTCAATTACCCGAATTCTACTTTCGTTATCCTTCAGAAAGTTCAGAACATGGACAAAATCTTCAGAAGTTCAGGACTTGGTAAAAACAGCAGAAGAACACTGACAAACCTATTCTTCAAGAGAGATGCTCTGTAAAAGTCTTCAGCAATACATTCTTTTTCTCCTGCAATTTGACTGTCTTCAGAAGTAAGCAACACTCTGTTTCCCTCCTCCAATTGAATTACCCCAATGTGTTTTCAGAAAGTTCAGGAATTGGTACTTGCAGGCTGTACGGAGCTTAGCATCAGCGATAGTTCAAATCTCTGCTTGGATTTTCCAAACTAATTAAAACAAGTTCCAGCTCAAAACCAAATCGCTCGAATTTCATCAAACTTCCAAAAGAAGAACACAAAAATCCGCAACCCCAGACTACCCCTCAACCGTTGCCCGCGCGCGTGAGAAACACGCTGGCCTCGCGTCACGCTGACGTCATCCCATCCGATAAATTCAAATCCAGCACCGTTGCGCGCACCACCAACGCTTCCTCCTCTCCTCGTCTCCTCCCTTCTTTTCCCTCCCAAAACCCTAGAATTTCTCAGGCGCCGCGCGCGATCGAGATGGCTATGGCGGCGGCGGATGGGCTTCCGCCGGGCTTCAGGTTCGACCCCGACGACGACGAGCTTGTGGCCCGCTACCTGCTCCGGCGCCTCCGGAAGCAGCCCCTCCCGCTCGACGGCCTCATCCACGAGGAGGATCCCCTCAGTGCGCCGCCATGGAAGCTCCTCGCGGATCACGGCCGAGGCGGCGACGAGGCCTTCTTCTTCGCCGACGCGCGCCCCAAGAACGTCAAGGGGAAGCGGCCAAAGCGTACCGTCGAGGGAGGAGGGTTCTGGCAGGGGCAGAGGGTTTGCGTCGACGGCGAGAGGCTGCGCGTCCCCGGCGACGGCGACGGCGGCGGCGGCGGCGGCGGCTTGGAGATCGAGTGGCGCAAGTACATGCTGAGCTTCTTCGCGGAGGGGGAGAGGGGCAGCTCGGGGTGGGTGATGCACAAGTACGCCGTCACGGCGCCCGCTGACCTCGCCTCGTCGCCGATCCGGCTTACCGCGTCCGTTTCAGCGGCCACGGCAAGAAGCGCAAGAGGGAGCCCGAACTCCTGGGCGGTGGAGAACGCGCGGCGCCCCGGCGCACCGTGGCAGAGACCGCTCTGTTCGAGCAGCCGAGCGCCGTGGATCTCCCTCATGACGATGTTGATTGCGCCGAATCCGCTTATCAGAGCTTCTCCGGCGTGATCGAGCCGGTGCTCCGTGATCTCCCCGACATGATGCCGGAGCAAGCTGATGTCGCAGCGGTGGTGAACCTCACGGACGCCCTGTTCGAGCAGCCCGTTCCTCAGCTTGCAGCAGATGGCGCCGATCAGGGCTCCTCCGGCGTGATCGACCCGGCGTTCGCCGATCTCGCCGACCTGATGGTCCTACCACCAGAGCAAGCCGACGCCGGAGGTGGTGCAGAGACTACCGTATCCGCAGCGATGGTGAACCAGAACTACTCCATGGACGGCGAGGCGGCGCCGGCGTGGTGTGATTTCGATTTTCCGGAGAGCATCATGAGGTGCTTAGCTACATAGACTTCACCGCCGGCGACACCAGCTGCGTCGACCTCTCCATGGACGAGCTCTTCGATCTTGCAGACTAGCTAGCATCCTGGAGATAACAAGAGCTCAAGAACACCGACATTGTTCTTCTAGGAAGAGCTGTAATCTGTAGATAGACCAGAGGCAGAGTAGATAGATGTTCCTTAGTTTATTGACTAATCTATGCAAAGATGAGTTATTTGTTCATTGGTTGAATTCAATGTAAGTAACATTATTGTAAGTAATGAATATATTCCCTATTCAAAATTCAGTTCATTGATCTGTCAGACTTCTTGAGTGGTGCACACTCAGTGGAGTTCGTTCTTTCAAATTCAGTGAAGTGCTAATTCTTTATGAGTGGAAAGTCACGAAAATCCCTAAACTAATCACAGCAGAACAGAGTTACAGTTGTTGATAATGGAACTATGGAATTCTTTTTCCTTCTCTGTTTGGTTATCTTCCGAAGTAAACAATCAGTTATTACCCCAGTGTCCTGACAGCAGAACAGAGTACAGTATGGATATCCTTCAAGAATTGACAACAGGATCCAAAACACAGAATTTTCAGATGCTTATAAGCATGAACCATTATTATTGAATAATTGACTGAAGTGATTACATGCAACAAAAGGCTCACAATCACTCATCACAAGAGCATCTTGACCTCAATGGTGATATGCGATATGATTCTGAGAATATAGAACAAACATTCGAATCACATCCTTTTATTTGCACTGGAAATGTCACCTATAACACATCGACCACACTAGCAGCTGCAAAACAGAGCTGTAGTTCCCCTAATTTATGTCAGGTACCAGGACCAACACTTACAAGTACATCTTACATTATATTTACATCTACTGAAGACTGAAACGAAGACATATAGCATCCTCAAGAATTTACAACAATTTCGCAGGCTCCAATGCAACAAGAGACAGCTATATCTGCAAAACTTATTAATGTCAAGCTGAAGATATGACAATGCCGGACCATGTCACCATGTCATCATTTTGTGAACTCAGTAGTCAGGAGGTCTCCAGGTCTCATCTCCTGAATCCCGATCTCCACTTCTGCAGGAAGTGTTGGATCTTGGATCATAGATGCACAGGATTCCTGTGGATGGGTGACTTTACATTGTACAGGGGTACTTGCCAATCTCCAGTCAGCCTCCTGTCTCTTGCCAGCAGCACTTGTGCTAAGTGACTTCCACCAAATTTAATCTCATCATCTCTTGCAAACTGAGGTACTACCTAAAATTAAAGAAACATAAATGCAATCTGAGGGTAACAAAGTAGATAGAAACAAAGTTATTAACTGAAAAAATATCAGGCAGAACATGCACACCAATTACAGTCACAGTTTTCCAACATTGTCAGTACCAATTAGCACGAGCAGATTCGTTAGTACTTTAGTAATCCAAAGATACCAAATTCAAAAAGAAAGAGAAGGGATTATAATAAGATATTTCTGGTAAAAGGGGAACATCAATGCCGAATTCCGTTATATACTTATTCATGATTCATCCTTTCCTGTATTACCAAGAAACAGAAATTCTGATGACAGTGAGTTTGACTAACCTCTGTAGCCACAGAACATGCCACACCCTCAATGAAGCCCATTAGGCTATGCTTTCAAGGCCACAGTTAGCTGTTCACATGAAACCACCAGTAAGTCATATGTTAGAGGATATATCAGCTACAAAGCAATGATAACTCAAACTGGCCCTCACAAAACTTGAGTTCCCCAAGTTTCGAATTCAATGAAGTATGATATTTAGCAGTAGCATCACAACGCATTCTGCATCCAGGAACTAACAAACTTTCTTCCAGTCGTTTTTGACCTCTGTGCTCAGCACACAGGGTGTAATTGATGTTTCATAAACCGTTTGTCCGTATTAATGCAATGATGCCCAAATCTGTTGCTTATTCCTGGAAAAAAAAAAGATGTCTATCATCCCATCATCTAATACCAGCAATACCTTTACATTGTACAGGGGTACTTCATTCTTCAGTCTTCAGTGACTGAAGAGTGAAAAGCAGCACTTGTGCCAAGTGACCTCCACCAATTTTAATCTCCTCGCCTTTTCCAAACTGAAGCACTATCTACAATTAAACAAACATAAAAAAGCAATTTGAGGGTAAGAAAGTTGGCAGAAACGAAGTAATTAGTTATCTGAATTCCGAAGAAACTGAACATTCCAAGCAGAAGCTGCCACAAACCACTAGTTCAATCCAATGATAAAGTCGCAGTCATGGTTTTTCCAACATTATCGGTAGTAGTTCGGTACCAGAGACAATATTGAAGTAACTTAAAATATGCCAAATTCAACAGAGAGAATGGGATTATGCTCATGCCTGAGATAGTACTGACAGAGGGAATTTATAATGATATCTCCGATGCTAAGCCGAGATCGAATCGAAGAGCTTCAGAGTTGGGGGCATTGCCCAACAGCCCGCCATCGCCCATTGAAGGCCCGCTTCCAGTCCGGCTTCGCCCCCACGGCGGCGATGGTCGCGGCGCCGCTGAACAATGGATGGGAGAGAGAGAGAGAGAGACCAAGTAATACCGGATTAGGTGGGAATGGAAGGGGGGCGGTGGAGAGTGGTAGGATGTGCACCGGAGTTGGAGAACGGCGGTGCGGCAGCGCCGCCGCCATGACCGGAGGTAGGCTGGAGCACGGAGGGGTGGAGTCCGGCGAGATTGGTTGGCTTCGGCTCATAATACGCCAAAAATAACAACAACGACAACAATAATAATAAACTAGGTAATGTTAGAATTTTTATGTTTCAACTATTGGCGGTTTAAAAAGGTGAAATCTAAATCGAGAGCACTCTCGGTTTTGTCTTATCACACGACGCGTCTATTCACGTCTTCATGCTTTCGAAAAGACAGGTTTGCTTCCACTGCAATCACATCAAAGCGAATAACCTATACACCACCAACCATCAAAAATAAAGATCGGTTACGCTAGCCTATTCTTTTTTTAACAATACCTTTGATAACTTATATATTTTCAACCATGTATTATTTTTTATTTTTGTTTATATCATCATGTTGTACTCAAAATATACGATAAAACGAGTCCAATATTGAATATATTTAAACATTTAAAGTAAGTTACTTGATTTAAAAATAATTAATAACTTAGCTCTGCAATAGAAGTAACTACCTATAGTATTGAAAGTAGTTATACTGACCAATCAGTTGATGATGGTTGAGATACGAACACGTGGATGTTATACTGACCAAGAGATAGAGAAACGAGACCACTTGCCAAGAAAAGAGGACCACATGCTATATCTGCTTGTTGTTATGTCGATTCACATGCATGCTATTGAGGCTAACATGTCGTTATACTAGTATTTTTTTTATAGAACCTTTGATGATCTATATTAACTGTATATTATTTTTAAGATCCGTTTGAACCATCGCACTCTACTTAAAATATGTGATAAAATGAGTCTAATATTAAATATATTCAAATTATCTATTTTTTCTTAACTCCTCTATAAGTGTAGTTAGAGTTACTTCCTTATAGCAACATAGTTACTTCTAACGCCGTGAAAAGTTAATTCTCTCTAGCAGTACAGTTACTTCTAATACCTTAAAAAATCATTTCTATTTTATTTTTAATAGTTATTTTTCCTCTAGGAGTGCATTTACTTATAATATTATGAAGAGATACTTCTATTTGTTTGAAAGTTATTTTTCTTTAGTAGTATAGTTAATTTTTAATATCATGAAGAGTTACTCTCTATATGACGCGAGATTTTATTTTTTAAAAAATAATATAGTGATTACTTTAAATAAAAAATATATGTATTTACTTGAAAATCTTCTCTACACTTTGCTTGTGAATTTACTCCACATAATTTCTTATTTCAACTCACTCATAATGTAATTATTTCTAATGCTAGAAATAGTTACTTTTATTGCATTGTAAGTCACTTCTACAACTTAAATAAATTACTTTTAGATTAATAACATGTTTGAATATATTCAATATTGAACTTGTTTTGTCACATATTTTGAAAAGAGTATAATGGTGCAAAAAAGATCTTATAAATAATATACGGTTTAAAAGATATTCATCAAAGAGATTTAACAGAAAGGTACGTTAGTGACCAATGTATATAAATGTTTATTGCTATTTTTAGATGGCAAAGGAGGATTTATATGTCACGTGGGATGAAGTGGTCGTTGGTTTAGCCAAAGCAGCGACCATGCCTGTGTAGTCGTGTTTGTTTAAAAACCAATATTGAAGGAAGAAAACCGTTGAAAAAGTTACTAAAATAATTTCAAATTAAGTTTGAAAATTTTTATTTTCGTTACGGTTTATAAGCCATCAAGCAAACAATAGCAAACAATAGGACGTCTTTAGCGACATTCATTTCAATGGAACTACACCTGGACGGGAAGCAATCGGAACCGTCGATTATAATTCATCTTAGCTCGATCTCTGTTTGGTCAAAAACAAGAAAAAATAACTTATGTTTTTTTTGGGGGGGATGTATGTTAAGTTGGTAACTACGAACCTGCATATGTACTGTTTGTATACTATTTTGCTTCAGATCCATCCGAAATTCCGGGCAATAATATTGATTATGAAATTGAAATAAATTTGCCTCCAAGATCTTACATATACCAAACGGCAGAATTTTGGTTTTTGTTTGATTATAGTCGAAATATGTACATGTTTCTTAATTTTTTTCAAAAATATGGTGATTTACGCATTCGCTATGCAATTATGATTAGTCTTGTGTTTTTCGGGGGCGAGGGTGTGGTGGGGGGGGGGGGGGGNATTGTCGTGTATGGTTTGTGCATCACCAAACTAGTAGTATCATTGATATATCACGTGTACATAAATGTTTTTCAAAAATTCCCTGAATTCTTTTTTTAAACACAGTATAAGCGTAGATACTCATAACACGTGTACACCCATCCTTATGAACGCACACATGCACACTCTATCCCGACAAACACCTCCAGAAGACTGATACATATCTTAAGATTGAAGAAATCACCACAGACATCTTGTTGACAACAGATACGTCACCTATCATTAAAAAAATAATTAGCCATAAATATAGACATCCATGTTATTACCTAGGTGGGTTGGTTCCACCACAAGGTCCGCTCACTCTGCAAAATTTCTCTGAATTTTGAACAGAATGATTTCTGTTTCTGAACTTTGGGTCCTTTAACAAGGGTAAGACAGAAGGAGCAGATCATCGGGGAACAGTAGAAAAAGGACAAGGTAAATGTGAGTATGGCACTAAGTGACATGACAGCAATTTCAGCAGTTCGTATACATGGTAAATTGTTGACAGAAAACAGTGAACTCTCATCATCCAAAAGGACATGTCGCAGTATATATATATATACCTCACTAGAGTGTAGAACACTCTAGATAAGAACATATCTCACAAGCTAAATGTTCAGAGTAACCATCTGAACGGCGTTATCCTTGTCAACAACAAACGATCTGGTTACCTTTCCTGAAGGCGTTGCTACTTCTACCGTGTATGACCCATGGTAGCCTCTGAACTTCAACTCTCCATGGTGATCCACGTTGCCAGTAATGTTGGTTAGCCACTCTTGCTTCAGAGCAAGGTACCTTTTGCCAGCCTCATTGATCGTTCCATCAACATCAACCAGGTGTGCGTGTTCCCGGAACATAAACAGCTCCCAGAATCCCCAAAGGATAATCCCCTCCACGGAAGGATGCGCAAATGCTTCGCGAAGGAACACCTCCAGATCATCAGCTCGGATGTGTTCGTTCTCTGCGGTGACATCCAATTCGGTAATCCAGATAGGAAGACCCAGTATGGAGAGCTTGTCCAGGGAATCGCAGATGATGTCCCCCACTGGATGGCTGATATGACCTTGCAAGCCAATCCCACCAACTGGAGCACCCCTTTCTTGGAGATCAACAATCTGCTCAATGAATTTTTCTGGTGTAGATTTTGAGTCGCATCGATCTTCGACATTGTAGTCATTCACAAAGAGTACTGCTGAAGGGTCAAGCTTATGTGCTTCCCTAAACATGTGAGCTCTAATATCATTTCCGAGTCTATCTTGATAGAAAGACCCATGAAGCATCTCGTTGTTTACATCATGATGTTTAAACTGACCTTTGTACCTTGACAACAGACTTTGCAAACGATTTTGTATAGCAGACATCAGGTGGTGACCATGTAATGATCGAAGCCATGGCTGGACTGAATCTTCTACTTCCCAGAATAAGCAGTGACCACGAACGTGAATGTTATGTTTCTGGCAAAATTCAAGCAACTCATCAGAATCTTTATAGTTTAGTCTCCCTTGTTCAGCCTCTGTCCAATACCACTTTAGTTCATTTTCGAATACAGCCCAATTGAAGTTCTTCACAAAGAAATCAGCAAGATCCTCATTCTCAATGTTACTTCTCCCTATGCATGACCCAAATGGAAAACTGTTCTCGTTCTGTTGTATCCTGATAGATGAACCAAAAAGATTTGCAGCATTTGATCCCTGAATCTTCAGAATGACATCACGCTTCCTTACCTATTAGAGAAAAAAGAATGTAACTTACTGTTGTCAATAGTCATCACGATTATAACAAGCAATGGATGTTGTACAGACCAAATTTCAGTCTAAGATTGAGATGAATAAAATGAAGATTCTTTATAAGCTTCTGCAGAAACAAAAAAATTCCCATCTCCACATATAAAAGAAGTTATGAAAGTTCACCTTATCTGTTTTCTCCTTCAGATATTCAAAACGTGCTTTTCTATCAACAGCATAAATTTGGAACCCCATGACTCTGAGATCAACACCAGGAGGAGGCCCCTGAACATATGCAGTGACTTCCGATGGCTGCTTTTCAAGCTTGAATGCTCCTTTGACTTCGTACCATTGATCACCATCAGCTTCCACTTGCCCACCATTAACCCACTGATGATCTACAGCAAGACAAACATTTACGTGGTAACGTCCATGTCCTCCAGACCCAGCACGTACCCAAGCAGAAACTCTGTAAGTAGTGTGCAGCCTAAGCTTGTCAGTTATCACCTGGGAAGGACCCATCCACACATCAGTGCGGTTTGTGGCAAGAATATAAGAACCTCTTATATGTTGCTTAGTTGAGGGGTCCTTCAAGATGGCAGAAAGCATATGGGGTGATTCAGTATGGATACTCAATCGACATGACCCCATGGGCCTCCACCCAGAAAGCCCGTGAGAGAAAGCACTGTTATGTATTACATTAGCTCCATATGAAACATTCTGCAGTACAAAAATTATCCTTGATTCAGAGTTGATGTTCAAAATTTCACTGTCCATCATCATGATTTGAGAAATTTTTAAACATGTATCGAGATCATTTAAATAAGAATCTTGAGCAAGAAGGAATTAGATTAGACCTCAATTTTTGGGCGGGGTGCAGCATGGAGTTTTCTTGCTGGAGATAGGACAAGGCCATCAACAAGAATGTCGACACCTGCAGGTGGCCCCTCTATAAAAACAACAGCTTTGGAAAAAGGAGCATGGAGGAGGAACTTTCCTTTCAGATGTGTCCATTGCTTATCAGATACCTGGTTCCTTTGTTTATAAGAAAATGTTAGTAAACCAGTCTATGTTTACAAAAAATAACGCTGCCACTTTGTCACAGAAAGTGCAACCAATCAACTAAGCATACTTACTTTGCAAGGCTTACATATCGCTCACGGCCATATTCTTGCACCCACAGAGTAACACGGACTTCCATATCATTGGCACTCCCAAATATGCGGACAGCAGAACTTATCTCATACAGAACTTTTCTCTGTACCCTGCCAGTGATATCTTGCTGGATGCCATTCCAATTGTGGACCCGTCCAGTGGCTGAAGCAAAATAGCTGCCATTTAAGGGCTTGACATTGCCATAAGCAGTGAGCTCATGCCTACAGATATTGCATCCTCTTCCAGACCAATTGTTTAACCCTTCTTCAAAGTGAGGATTCCTAATGATGGTATCAACTCCACTCGGTATTTTTACTTCCTTTGGAAAGAAAGATTAACAAATTAAAGCATAAGCTAGAAAGCTGATGTTTGTTTTATATAGCAGGACATGAATTTTAATTTGTAAAAAAATCAATTATGTGTTACCACTTTGCACTAGAAATCCTATTTGGGAATATGTTAGAGTTAGATAAATAGCAATGGTTCTAAACATAATCTTTGGCCAAGAAGAATTTTAGCACTACACAAGGGCTGAAGCTGTCGAGCATAACATTCAGTAATCAGTACATTCAAGATAGTTGCTAAGCCTCCTAAGTATACTTCCGAGAAACATGTGAATCATGCCAAGATTCACATGAAGAAAAGGTTAATAACCTTTTTTTAGAAAAAAGTTAAAGCAAATGCAAGTGGAAAAGCACTCACTTTTAACTGCTGATATCCAGAGCAAGTTATATTTATGGAATCAATGATAAGGTCCACGCCAGCAGGAGGTCCTTCCAAGTAGAATACCACACGTTTTGGCATATTTGTCAAACAAAAGGAGCCTTCCATCTTCTCCCACTTTTCTTTTGAAGCTAACACACTGTTAAATCAAGATGGGAACAATTAGGGGGGCTGGTGAGAAAAAAATTGGTCGTTGAACAACTTTTATGAAATGTACCTTCCAACAGGACTGTAGTGTGTCGAATCATCTGTATTATGCAACCTCAAGGTTGCTTTGACTTCAACTTTCGTATGAATATTCCCATCAACTCTAACATAGGCTGAAACTGCATAAGCAGTACCAGCAGATACTTTATCTGTAATATCTTGTTCAAGACCTTGCCAGCTTTCAGTTCTCTTTGAAACTACAGCATAATTTTCTCCTGAGCTCCCTCTAATACCATCAAGGAAACCAGACCATTGAGATGCCACGTATGCATGGCAGCAGATAGGATTCCACAAACGAAGGCCTTCCGAAAAATCATAATTTGAAATGATGTTTTCTGTTCCACTAACCAGTTTGGATGGTGCCCGCTCTGTTTTCTACAGGAACTCTGAAATAGTAAGAAAATGGTAGCATAGAGTCTAACAAATCCAATCAAATATTACAATGTCAGCCTTTAAGCACCGCTGATAGCTTGATGGGATAGCTTAATGGGAAAAAACGTGACATGTCTCAACTACGCATAGCAAAAACTGTATTTGTATGTACTGGCATGTTAAGAACAATATGTCATGATTGCAATTAGTTAACATATGATTTTTCCTCTTCTTTGCTATGACTACTAAGAAATATGGTGAGGACATATTAAGACAACATTAAATCAGACTTTTAGAGCATGATTCTTATATCACAAGATGATTCTGACATGAACATAAGCAAAGAGATTTAAAAAGCATACCTTGTAGGAGATGGTGACTGAATCTATGAGCAAGTCTACACCAGGAGGGGGGCCTTCAATGTAGAATATCAAACGTCTTGGTAGAGTTTTTAGTTCAAATGAACCTTCCAACTTCTCCCAACAGTCTTTTGAGGCTGAAATCCTGGTTAAACAACTTCAATTGATAAATCCATGATGTTGTATAATATTCTATAAGACCACCAAAAAGCACCTTCCAGTTAAAATACCTTGCAACTGATTGATAATTCGTAGAAGAACCATCGTTCTCAAGTTTTAGAGTGGCCTGAATTCCAACAGGCTCGTTGAGTTCACCATGAACTCTTACATGGGCAACAACAATGTACTCAGTACCGACAGTGACCTTTTCTGTTATGTCCTGCTCGAGCCCTTGCCAATTATGTGTGCGATGAGTAAGTACAGCATAATTTGACCCTGAATGAGGCCTTATTCCATGATGGTAATCTGATCCTTCAATAGCCACAAATCCATGGCAACCATTAGGGTGCCACAAATGTAGACCTTCAGAAAAATCATTGTTCGACAGAATGGTCTCCATGACAACTTTATCAGAACCTCCGTGTTCCTCTACTTCCTGCTCAACATTGTATGAGAAATTAAACTTCCATATGCCTAGTCCATGTCATTGGGAAGGGAACTGAAAATTCATGGTCAGCTGACATCCTATCACACATAAAGATTGTTAAGGACATGTGAAACTATAGGTCTCAAACCATATTACTGTGGACCACTGGATCTGCATTTTTTTTTGGTGGGATTTAGTTCATCCCTTCTCATAGTGTCAAACTCTACAGCTATATATCTAGCAAACAAGCAATTAAAACTTCCACCCATGAAACTAAAAGATAAGTTCATTTCCTAGTGCTTCGATCTCCACTACCATTTTTCATCAACCACACTGTAAACACGCCCTGACTACGCATCCCTTATTCCCTTTGCGTTTGGATTGCAGTCAATCAGCAATCGATGGACTAAGGTCATAGCACGACGAAGCAAAACTATCCTGGATGAAGTAGCAGACCCATTACCCTTGGAAGTTGGAAAGAAACGAAGGCACTAGCTAGTAGCTACGCATGATACCTTGGACACGAGACGCGGTGGATCTGACTGCGGGAGCGGGGCCGCCGCCGCCGCGCGGCCACCCCAGCGAGGGCGGCACAGGGAGGAGAGGCACCCCCAGCGCCTCCTCATCTCATCTCAAATCCGGCAGCGGCGGAGGAGCAAGAACCTGCCGGTGGGTGGACTACTGCCTACTGGGCTCGCTGGCAACCAAGAAGACCAAGGAAATGAACAGAGAGAAAGGCGCGTGAGAAAGCGGCGGTTTACCTTCACCTAACTACCGACCACCGACGCCAGCTTGAGGAGGAAGGGAAGCATACAGCGACAGCAGAGACGGCGCTGTCCGCAGCTTGGTCAGTTGCGTCGTCCACGGGGGAAACCGGCGGGCAGAGGGGATGGGATGGGATCAGATGCCAAGACAAGAACGCGGCAGCGCGAAACCGCTGGCGACGAGGGAATCAAGAAATCTCCTGATCCTACCTCTCGCTCCTCTGCGGCATAACGCCGAACACCCCGTGGGCACGCGGCCGGCGGGGCAAGGAGGGGAGGCGACGGGTGGAGTGAGGAGAACTGAGGCGTCGACGTGTAGACGTGACGGCGCGGTGGGCATCAGGCGTCTCCGACGAAGCGATCGACTCGGAAGCGTCGCCAAGGTGGGGAGGTGAGGTTGCGCAAGTTGGACGGTGGAGTGGAGTTGACCAGTTTTTTCCATGGACCTGACACGTACCATACCACCTTCTCTTTTTTCTGAGCAAATTTTTTTCCTCTGCAAACTGCAAAGTACCGGCAAAAAAAAGTACACCTGTACGTGTCATGCCGATTTGGTCGGTCCTGCTGCATCATCTCTTTATCTATTATAAAAATTATGTTTCTGTACTTAAAAATAGATAAAAATTATGATTCTGTACTTAAAAAGATCTTTTGTCCGTCGTTCAAATCCCCATCGCTTCCGTTGTCTTTTTTTTCAGCACTCGCATGCGTTTTTCCTTTTCTTTCTCGGTCCGTAGCGCATCCCCTCCTCCTATTCAGTTCCCCTTTTGTCGCGACCGTGTGATTAAGAGATGGGCTTGGCTCTGTAGCGATGTGAGAGGTGCATCGTGCGCCTAGGAAGGTCAGATGGAGATGGCCCGCATGTGTGTGACTGCATCGTTTCATTTTCGGCCCAGTCTTGATCTATCCTGATGGTCAAATATAAATATGTCGGTTCTCCTATTATCAGAGAAAATAAATAAAAATAAAAAAATAATTAACGGATAAGACAATAGTGTGGCATATAGCTAAATTTTGAAAAATTTTCATACTAATCTTTTGAGAACTTCTTTTTTTTCAACGATCAATGTTTTAAAACTTCACACAATAGTACAAAATGCCGTGAATATTTGTCTTAAAAATATGGATACCATATTAATAAAAATACTTTATTGATATATCTACTATATTGTAATAAAAGATAGTGATCAAAGTTATATTTGGAGACCGTATCTTTGTCCAAAATGATAAATATTATCAACCCGGATAAATACATCAACTAGATGCACGATACTTTTATTTTCCTCGTGAGATTGCGTTTGGCTTTGTTACCATGATTTTACTGTATGATTTCCTTGTGCTTTCTAGGGTGAAGATATTTTCACAATTATCATGAAATGAGCGCGATATGTAGACACAACCCGCGAGCCAATAGATAGTCCTTTTAATTTACACCCAAATATACTACACATGCAAGGTTTTAGTCCGCCTGTTTTGTCTATTATCCTATCCAATGGCCATGATTGGCTTGATGGTCTGTCTACTCCCATCAGATGCTCGTCATCATATTTTCAGGCCGTAACAAAAATTACCGACTAATGCCACTAAACGAAATCCCAGATCACATCCCTAACTACCGGTGCACCCACCTTTAGCAAGGCACTCCTCTCCTTCCATCTAACTCTCTCCCGTTGCAACGCGACATAACCCACGAGCCAATGGACAGTCCTCTTAATTTACACCCAAATATACTACACATGCAAGGTTTTCATCTGCCTATCCACACTTTGTTTTGTCCATTGTCCGATCCAATGGCCACGATTGGCTTGATGATCTGTCTATTTCCATCGGATGCTCGTCATCATATTTTTAGGCCGTAACAAAAATTACAGACTATGTCATCAAACGAAACCCTAGATCACATCCCTAACTACCGATGCACCCACCTTTAGCAAGGCACTCCTCTCCTTCCATTTAGCAGGGCATTTTTTCTAGTTTAGTATAAAAGTTCTTAACTTGGATATATCTTTTTTAAAATAAAAAAATGAGTCAGGGTGCACTTAGGTTAGGAAAATTAAAGCAAGACATTAGATTCCCTTTTTAAAACCAAAAGTAAAAGGTTAACTCACTTTATTCTATTTTACATATCCTATTTTCTATTATAAGAATCGGGGCTACTAGCTTGTACATGTCAATTCGACATGATTACTTTTCCTATGAGCCAACTATTATATCAATGAAATTTATGTTCATTTAGGCTGAGTTCTTTTCCTCGTCTTCCCAACTCACCACTCTTTTTTTTCGCGCGCACGCTTTTCAAACTACTAAACGATGTATTTTTTTACAAAAAGTTTCTATACAAAAATTGTTTAAAAAAATCAAATTAATCCATTTTTTTAAAAAAATTAGCTAATACTTAATTAATCACGCGCTAATAGACCGTTTTGTTTTCCGTGCACGCGGTGTGTTTTGGAAAATCCTCTGAACTAACACACCCTTATATATCCTAGATACTTTGTATTGCATTTATGGTTGTTATCGGTGAATTTTTTTTTACAAATAGTATGGTTTAAATGGAAAATCGCAAATCTAGCAGGCTTGTGGAGAAAATCGCAAAACTAGCGGCCTGTCGACCCACGGAGAGACGAAATGCGGCCCAGTCGACCAACCACGTGACGACAGGGCCCAGCGCCGCACCTGTCGTCCCTCCGCGTGGCGACAGGCCGCCCAGTCGGCCAACGGCATGGCGACAGGGCCCAGCGCCGCTCCTGTCGTCGCTCCGCGTGGCGACAGGCCGCCCAGTCGGCCAACGGCATGGCGACAGGCAGCCCAGTCGGCCAACGGCATGGCGACAGGGCCCAGGACCGTGCGACAGGCTGCCCAGTCGGCCAGTGGCGTGCCGACAGGGTGCTTTATAAGGCCTGGTTCGATGATTCCAGGACCACTTCGCTGCCTCACCTCGTCTCCTCGCCTCGCGCTAGTTTCGCCGCCGCCAGCTGAGGCCGCCGTCGCGCCAGCCTGCCGTTGCCATTGCCGTGGCTACCGGTGGCTACCGGTGCACCACGTCGTCGTGAAGATAGCAGCAGGAGAAGAGAAGGCAAGCTGCAGTGATTAAGGTATAAATTTGCAATCGTTAGTATATGTTTGCAGTGATTAAGGTATAAGTTAAGTTGTGAAATTTTAATTTGTACATATGAGGTTTGTTATTTCGTTGATTTTATTTGTGAATCGGTAGTCATTGTTGTTAGTGCATATATAATCTGTTGAATCTGTTAACCATTAGTCATTGTGTTAATGTTAGTATATATAGTTATGTAGTTGTATATTGCAAATAATTCGAAGTTAGTATATGTTTGCTGAGGTGATTAGAAATTTCGTACTGGTGAGATAGTTATCTTCGGGGAGAAATCAATGTTGAGCGTTAGTACGAATCGAAAAGAAATTATATTTAATTAGTGAACTTTTACAATGCAGAGCTGTGTCATTTAGCCAGAGGGAATTACTACGTGGTTGGGTAGGAGGCGTCTGCAATAGTGCAGGAAAGAGCAACAACAGCAAAGGTATAAATTTGTAATCCCTTTGGATGACGACAAATTATTTGTATTAATCATTGTTGGTTGTTAGTACATGTATTATATGTTTATTATTAGTTAAAATGGAATGGAGGTATTATACGTTTATTATTAGTTAAAATCGAGTGGAACGTATATTTAAGTAATGAAATATAGTTTGAATAAGTTAGAGAAATAACGTAAGCATAGAGTATACGACACCTTACTGGATAGTGACGTATTAATAGCAATTGGGATGCTATTTCAGGATGTCAGGTGGTGTGCCCGTTCGGGTGTATTATGGTGACGCTCCAATACAACTCTGTGATAGCGGGGTAGATTTGACCGTATATGCATTCGTTGATACTACCCTAAATACACCAGACCAGTTGGTTTTGAACGAAGTGTTAGGGTGGTTGCATAATATGTTCGGGATAGATCCTTTGATTGAGAAATTAATCATAAAAGCCGTGTGGCCAGTAAGGGGTGAATACGGATGGCAGTGGAGGGTAGTAGAGCTTGCATCTACCGGGAGTTGGAGAAAATTTGTGGCTAAAGTAAGAGAGAAAGGTTATAGCCTGGCAATATTGGTGCAAAAGAAAATAGATATTGTTGGGACCGGCGAGAGCAGCCGCACGGAGGTGGAACAAGCGCATATTGTGGAAGAGGCTAATATTTCCAGGAGTGGTGAAGAGGAAGCAGTAGAGGAGGAGGCTATTGCAGATGTAGTTGTGCCCGGTGGCAATTGTCCGGGTAACGAATTGGATGACGAAGAGCCAGACTCACCTTTGGCTGTTGATGCAGCGGAGGAGAACGATGCGGTAGTGGAAGAGATGGAAATGGAGAACGAGGAATATATTTCGTTCGTGGTGGAAGGGGAAGATACGACACGGTGGGACGAGGAAACCAATGTACCCGAAGATTGGACAACCATATCCATGAGCCGTCTGGGGGTTAACGATGGTTTAGATGCCCACTGGCGATATGATAGAGAGAAGGTGCAAGTTGGACAGATGTTTCACGACAAAGGACACCTACAAGACGCGGTCAAGAGGTGGGCTTTTCTGCAGAAGCGGGAGTTCAGGGTGAATGTTTCAAATCGGACGACGTACGACGTGAAGTGCACTAAGCCCGGATGCCCTTGGAGAGTGCATGGTTACAAGCCACAACATGACAACTTATGGGTAGCTTCAAGGGTTGAGGAGCATACCTGTTTGCTGGACAATACCCCTTTGGTACATAGGAACATGACGGCTGCATTCGTGGCACAAATGGTGTACTCGAAGGTTGTTAAAAAAACCTCATTGTCGCCGTTCACAATAATGCATGACGTGGAGAAAGAGTACGAGTATGAGATATCGTACGACAAGGCTTGGAGGGGTAAGCAGAAAGCACTGGAGATGAGATTTGGAAGTTACGAAGACTCATACCACAACCTTCCCCCACTTTTGGAGGTGTTGCAGGCCAGAAACCCAGGCACACATATGGCTATTCTCGATGAGGTTGCTGACAATGGGAAAAACGTCCTTGGTCGTGCATTTTGGTCATTTGGGTGCATGATAGAGGCCTTCCGAAATTGCATTCCGTTGTTGTGTGTTGATGGTACTTTTATGACAGGCAAGTATAGGGGAACAATTTTAACTGCAATCGAAGTCGACGCTGATAGCCATGTCGTTCCCGTTGCCTTTGCTTTTGTTGAAAGCGAAAACACATCGAGTTGGCTATGGTTTCTGCGTCACATTAAAAGGGGTGTTGTTCAAAACAGACCAAATGTGTGTGTTCTGCATGACCGTCATGCCGGCATTCTATCAGCGGTGCAGCAGCTAAAGGAAGATGTAACAGACGAGGTTTCCTGGCCAGATTTGCATAGCAGATGGTGCATGCGACATCTCGGGGCAAATTTTTACAGACAATTTAGGAGTAAGAGGTTAATGGACCTGTTCAAAAAACTGTGCAAGCAGAACCAACAAAGAAAGTTCGACGCCATATGGGAACAGCTGGATCGGCTGACCACTACTCACATGCAAGAAGTTCGAAAAAAACCCGTTCTTGCCCGACAAGAGGAGCCGGAAGGGCTGGAACCCGTTCCAAACGAACCACCATCTGTTACTCGATGTAGGAAGCGAGGGAGGGGTACGAAGTGCTTCACTAACTGGATAGAGCATGAGCCAAGGGAAAAGTGGTCCTTGTTGTATGATACCAATGGTTCACGGTATGGTGTGATGACAACAAATCTTGCAGAAGTGTACAACTGGGTGATGAAAAGTACACGTCCTTTACCACTTGTTGCTATCCTGGAGGGCATCACAAGGGGTACACAGAAGTATCTTCGTAAAAGATACGCCATGGCTAGTCTTAACCTTGCCAATCCTAATGTAAGGTATAGCCCCGCTATCACACAATACATGGAGGAGAAAAGCAAAAAGGGGGGAATGCACAGGGTCTGGCCTGCTGGGAATAGGGAGTTGCTTTTTGAGGTACGTCTGCGTGACAAGAGTGGTGTCGGTATTGGGAGAACGGACATCACATTGGAGTGCACGTTGTGGCCAGACTGTCATGCTTGCAAGTGCAACTGCAACAAGCCTTTCCTTCGACATCTGCCATGCTCTCATGTTCTTGCCGCATCCGCAAAAGGTGGTGTCGATGCGAACATATTCGTCTCGCCTTACTTTACTAAGGAAGCATGGGAGGCAACCTGGCGCGGTGAATTGCGTGGTTGGCGTGCGGTATGTGAGTTTATTCGCCCACCCCCAGGGGAAGCCAACTGGGTACCTGATTCAAATTTGCTAGTTGCAACGAAGGGGCGTCGCAAGACCCGTCGAATCAAGAACCACATGGATGAAGCTGAAACGAACACCCGTTCACGGCGTCCAAAGGCTTGCATTGTATGCGGTGGAGACCATAGCCGTAAAGATTGCAGCATGTACAATGTAGGCAAAGATCCAGAAGGTGGCGATATTCGGCGTGTTCCAGGGCGGAGGTCGACTTCGAGAAGGAATCCTTAGTTATTCGTCTTGTAATATTTATATTTACCAGCACCGCATTGTGTTCACTTCATTTTATCAGTTTTTGACTTATATTTCTGAAATTTCGCTTTGCATAATTTTGTCATGTATTAATTTATTTTTGATGCTCACGTCACTGATAATCATGCATTTTGTAGGTATGGCTGACAGGGATGACGTATCGCTGATCGACGAGGTGATCGATAAACATCACCGATCAAGACGACTTAGTCAGGGGACGTTCTGCAACGTGCTGAGAATGCGGGGACCGGATCAGTACTGGCGTATAGATCCTCGTTGGGTTCCAAGGCATGTGAAAAACCATTTGTCACCGAGAGCTGCCATTTAAATTTTCTCGCATTGCTGATTATTTATTTATGACATGTAACAGGTTGAGAGCCGCTGGGTTGTTGACCTTCGCACGCTTGGTTGAGCCTTCACGTGGAAGGTCACCCCGTATCAACATGGATGCGGCCTTGCTGAGTGCTTTGGTGGATAGATGGAGGCCCGAGACACACACCTTTCACCTAACAGTTGGAGAGATGGTACCCACTCTACAGGATGTGTCTTTTTTATTGGGTCTACCAATAGCGGGTGCAGCAGTTGGCCCGACACAGGTTCACGCTGGATGGGCGGATGATCTGTTGGCCAGTTTTGGTGGAGTGGTGGCTGCTCCGCTGCTTGATCTCACAGATGGACATGGGCCCACGAGGAGTTGGTTGCACCAGTTCCACCAGGAGGAGTTCCCAGAGGACCAGGAGGACTGGGTAGTGCGCCGACACTTAGTCGCGTATCTACTGTGGCTGTTTGGGTGGGTGATGTTCACGGGAACTCACGCTGACTCCGTGGACAAGCACTTCATCCACTACGCGGAGCAGATCGTCGAGCTACCTGTTGAGGACATTCCGGAGTACAGTTGGGGGTCGGCAGTTCTTGCGTCGACGTACGCCGGTCTCTACGATGCTTGCAACAGGAACAACAGGGGAAGTTCTCTGACAGGATGCCCTCTGCTTCTAATGTTATGGGCGCATGAGCGCTTTGACATTGGTCGGCCACAGCTAGAGTCGTACGCAAGCTACGGCGTCGATGAGATGTACAAGTCTGGACTTGAAGACATCGACGATCGTCCAACCATGGGATCGCTGTGGACACACCGCGAGGTAAATTGTACTTTGCAAGGCATTTTTCATATGGGAACTAATCATATTTTTCTTGCATTTGCAGCCGAGGTGGGTGAGCGGAACGACACGTCGCGTGTACGCACAGTTCGTGGCGGACTTCGATCAGCTTACGTCCGACCGTGTACGCTGGACCCCGTACACGCATCACGATGTCGTCGAGCGGGCACCGCACGGTCTGGCGCACCTGTGCACGCGCGACGTAGAGCTTTGGAGGACCACTTGTCACCTCGTGCTGGACGTGCACGTCGAGCCGTACCACGTGCAGAGGGTACGTAAACAGCTCGGCATGTACCAGGACTTCCCTCCGAGAGGTGGACGCTCATTAGCTGTTACCCTCCACAAGTAAGTGCACGTCCGACAATGTTAATTTCACGTAGTGTGTTTTATCCCATTTTAAATGTTTCTTACGTGCTCACTACGCGCTACGCAGGTACACCAGGAAGGGACTCGGTCTATCCCACGAGGCGAGCATTGTTCAGACGATCGCGCCAACGGTTGCGGAGTGGAAACATGCGTCTGAGCACCTGGTTCTCCAAACACCTCCAGACGACGGAGCTTCGTACGGACAGTACCTTCGTTGGTACCGTAGTGTTACGCGCTGGAGGTGTTTCCCGCCACAAGGGGAAACTTATGTCCCTCACCAGGCGTCGATCACGGACACGTTTGCCCCACAGCCTCGAGCTGCGTTCAACTCAATGGTATGATGGTGCTTTCGTTGATTATCATTAAATGTGGAGTACGTTCAATTGTTCTAACGCCCTTCCCAATTCGTTCGATAGGCCGAGTTTGTGGAACAGGTTCACACTGAGTCCAACACGTTGCTACAGCGAATGGAGACGAGGCCTCAGCACGTCAGGCAGGACGACGTGACGTCCGTCCTTCGCAGTTTTCGTTCACGGGCTGCGGCGCTCCTTCGTCGTGTCTCCTGTCGAAGCGCGGCTGATGTTGTGCAGCCCACCAGGCGGGCAGGATCGCCACCACTACCACGACGCTCTAGTGTGGACCAGTTCCGCTCCTCTACTTCACGTCGCCAATACGACGACGCCGGTCCATCGCACGCTCGGCCTTCGCTTCAGGAGACACCGGTCCCCTTTCGCCCAGGGAGATCGTCTGACTTTGGGGTTCCGGCATCGAGTATGCCACCACCGCGGCCTCCGGTACAGCAGGTTTGCCTTGCTTAACATACATTTCATATCGTACTCAACCTTCGTTTTATACCATTTCGTAACCTCCGCAACGTGAACACCCACAGCAGGTGTACGATACGCATCCAGCTTCTGAGCCACCAGACTTTCCCTACCTGCCGACAAGTCACAACCTGGCGCCCACACCCAGTTGGGGACTCTACTGTACTCCGCGTGCCCCGGAGGCAGGTTACACACAGCACGCAAGTAAGTATTGTTTACAACCAAGGCAACCATCGTCGTTCGCTTAATTCTCATGCGTACTTACTAACTATTGTAGTGTGCCATCGTCTCTAATTTGCAACAGGTCACGACTACGGGTTTTCGCAGGGGCATTCTGCAGTTCCTGCTGTCTCTCCTCGAACACAGTTCGTGGACGATTTCTTTGCGCCGAATGCACCCGATGCGCAAGCTGGCGTAGACTACTGGTACGGTGCTCCTCCGGTCACGCAGCCTACGCAGCAAGAGGAGTTTGTGCAGGCAGAGGATGCCACTCCACAGCAGACGGCACGACATAGGCACCCACCTGATCATTTGACCTATCCCACGGAGCAGGTCAGACAACGTAAGAAGGGAGGGCCTAGCAAACGTGCGAGAGGGGGGCATTCTTGACTTGTAGCCTCGCCAGTAGGCTACAAGTGCTACATGTTTGTAATATTTACAGTTAGTAACTTTGAGTTACCTCTTCGTACGTAACTCTATTTGGTTGCCGCACTCATATGTTACGAAAATATTCCATGTCATTCGCTACATCTACTCAACGAAACGACGAAAAACTTTCGGCGCGTAACAGAGGGCTACGATTGGTCCCTACCAGTTTTTGGCCCGTGATAGACGTTTACGATACGTCGCTATCATCTTTCGGCGCGTGAAGGCGTCCGGACTCAGCTTTTGCCGATGCTTTGTTCGACACAATCATTCAATTTGCGCTGCCGCGTGAACGTGTTGTCAAATCCACGCTACTGGTGAACTCACGTTAGATGGATATGTGCCTCCTTCCTCCACTATATATTACATAGGTCCGAATACGCGCTCTTCATCCAATGGCCCGAGGAAGTGCTCATTTCAACCGGTCACAATTGAAGGAAAAAAAATAGAGAGGTCAGGAAGAAGGACAAGAGCCGCGAAGCGTTGTTGCTGTGCTTATTCGATCGCACGTTAGTACAATATCCCGACGTATGGTTATATTTTGTGTCGCATACTAGTGTAATTACCATGTATTTCAAATTTCTGAGTAGATCTGTAGCACTTAGATGCGGAGCCTATATTTTTTGCGAGTAGATTTGTAGCACTGTGAGTAGATATGTTGAAATTTGTGAGTACATATGTAGCACTTAGAAGTGTGAATAATTTTAGGCTAGATTTGTTATGCACACGTTTGGTTTGTAGTACTACTATATTTGACCGTACAATGAGAAGTATTAAGGGTGTTTACAATATTTGATAGTTGTTTTTTAAAACTGTAGGATGCCAAGGCGTGGAAAACCTACCAACTCAAGGTAACATAAATCATTTCTGTGATATT
The DNA here is from genome assembly GCA_008326285.1 of Oryza officinalis. NCBI lineage: Eukaryota > Viridiplantae > Streptophyta > Magnoliopsida > Poales > Poaceae > Oryza > Oryza officinalis. Next base: position 31,981,449 of record BDMV01000007.1, on the reverse strand, counting down.
ATGTGTTATTCGTTGTGCATGAAATGAGGAATCCTAGATTAACAGGTTAGGGTGCTTCATTTATTATTGACTTGTAGTTCTCGCCCGAAAACTGGAAATGCCTTCAACCCATTGCCTTTGCCTAGCGGTGTTCCAGTGCCCATGTGCTGGTGCGGTGATCCTTGCAAGGTAGCCAAGTCTGATGAAAAGGAGACGTACATGCAGAGATACTGGATGTGTGCCAATTTTGAGTTTGAGCCAACACCTGAGATCCGCCGCATTAACTTAGTGGTGACGAACTGATGTTTTGTAATAATTATTTGGTGTATTAAGTAGTCTTGAACAACTTATTTGGTTAGTAAACATTGCATTTGTTGTAGACCCCTCCACCGCTATGTGATTTTGAGCAGTGGATCGACACCGAGATCAAGCCGCAAAACAAGGAGCGGTTGGAGTACATGCGGCGATGGGATGCAGAGCGCAAGGAGAAGATAGAGCTTAGACGCAAGGAGGAGGCCGCAGAAAAAGAGCACAAGGCTGAAGCGGATAGGAGGCGTGTTGCTGCGTACAGGGAGGAGCAGGAGCGGAAGCTTGAGCGTGCGCGGCGAGCGAAGGCAGCAATGGAGGAGAATCCCGATGCGCAGAGAAAGGGAAAGTGGCCTCGTTGCACTCAGTAGTATGCACGAGTTGGTAGTTGTATCGTCGTCGTGTTCAACTCTTGCACTACCTTCCTTCTAGTTCTAATCTAACCTTATCTATGTAACCACAATGGAACCAGGTGTATCATGTTTAAATTGTAGTACAACTTCTCCTTGTTTCGGTATGGTCATGGATGTGCTCAACATCAATTCTTAAAAAAAGTTTCTTCTCCGTTTCTAAAAACATGTTCTGTGAATTCGAAACTTTTTGAGTTCTCCGAAAACGATTTTCAGAATTTTCGAAAATAGATAGAACCAATTTTCGCTTCTGCAAATTTTTGGCCCTATCCGAAAGTGATTTTTGGAATTTCCCAAAATAACCGATAAACAAAATAAGGTTCTGTAAATTAATAAATTACAAATGAATATATCTAAAATTATTAAATTATAACTCCGATATGTTTATCCAAATATGCAGCTACAAATGTGTATGTCAGTTATAATAAATTATAATTATATTAACAACTTATAAATTACAATTAATCAATTATAAACAGTTCTCTCATTAATTCTTAACTAACAACTTAAAAACAATTCTTACCTAATTAAAAAAAATTTTCTGTACATTACTAAATTATAAATAGATATATCTAAAATTAATAAATTAAAAATCCAATGTGTTTCTCCAAACATTCAATTCAAAATGGGTATTAATCAATTATAACAAAATTATATTTAGAAATACTACTTACAAACTTAATTATGAGAACAACTTACAAATTATAAGTAATCAATTATAAATTATATGTCATTAATTAATTAATAAAAAGTTAAAAACAACTTTTAAAAAAATAATTTGTATTAACAAAAAAAACTACACTTAACAAATAGGGGGGGCCGGCACCGGCCCGGCCTATCGGACGGCCGGCGTTCGACTGGTCCCGGGCCGGCCTGTCGAACACCCGGAATTCGACTGGGCCGGCCTGTCGTCACGCGGCACGTCGACAGGGCCCAGTCGAACCGCGGGCGGTCGATCGGTCCGGCCTGTCGTCACGCGGCATGTCGACAGGGCCCAGTCGAATCGCGGGCGGTCGATCGGTCCGGCCTATTATCTTTTCGCCGTTCGATTGGGCCCTGTCGTCACGCGGTTGGCCGACTGGGCCGCATTTCGTCTCTCCGTGGGTCGACAGGCCGCTAGATTTGCGATTTTCTCCACAAGCCCGCTAGATTTGCGATTTTCCATTTAAACCATACTATTTGTAAAAAAAATTCGTTATCGGTTAACTATATCTTGAAAGTTACTCAACCTTCTTATAGTATGAGTACATTTCTCTTACCGATTTAATCGCACTAAATATCTTATTTGTTATAAGACTACACTTACACATATATATGATTTTTTTTGCTAACATAAAATTTTAAAAGTTTGTAAATAAAAATATAATTGCACCGGACGTATCACTAGTATGCCTAAGCTCAAAAACGAGCGCAATTGCTTCACTCATTATACTCATGAGGCTAGTTTCTAATATGAAACTTTCCCATTTTAATTCTTCTATAAAAACATATTTTACAAGTGAATTCTCACTAAAATTTATTTAAAAATGGACCTATACGTTGCTAATATTTAACGAGTCGGCATCAGATAGTAGTGTCAATCTCATGGATTGGACCGTTTATACCATCTTCAATTGAGTACATAGGTAGTTATATGGATTGGAGGGAGGTTGTAGCCGGCATCCGCAATGTGTATGTAAAGTGGGTAGTAAGGAATAAAATACTATTACTAGCAGGTTATATACATTGTGAGACTAGTAAATAACAAATACCAAGTAATATGCTTACTACCCAGGCATAAGAAATAAAAAAATAATTTCTCTCATCCCTTTTTCATGGATAATGGTTGTAGAGCCAGCTTACTACTCACTTTTATTGTTTCACCATTGTAGCTACAACAACGACTAATACCCAATAACGCAAGATCCACCCTTACTCACAAAGTAGATAGTAAACATTGGTGATGCCCTAACTTCATCGTTGACTCATTGCCACTCTACCATCCGTTTAATTCCGCTCACAACAAGCTCTTTTTTAAATAACAAAAATATTAATTATTCCTCGTTAAAATTAACTTTTGCTGATAATCTACCACTATTTATAAAAACAAGTTTGTTAAAAGTATACCAATTACAAAATTTGCAGGCCTTACTTAGGGTATGTCTGGCTCTATGTGTTTTCAACTTCACTCCCTTGTGTTTCGCGTGCACGCACTTCAAACAGCTAAACGGTACGTTTTTTTGCAAAAAGTTTCTATACGAAAGTTACTTTAAAAATCATATTAATATATTTTTTAAAAAAATTAATAAATACTTAATTAATCATATGCTAATGAGTCGCTTCGTTTTTCGTGGGAAGAAAATGAGTTTCTAAGGCTGTGTTAGTGAACTCCCAAAGCGCACAGTACACACGAAAAACGGAGCCGGTCATTAGCGCGTGATTAATTAAGTATTAGCTATTTTTTTCAAAAATGGATTAATTTGATTTTTTTAAACAACTTTTGTATAGAAACTTTTTGCAAAAAAGTACACCGTGTAGCAGTTTGAAAAGCGTGCGCGGGGGAGAAGTACTGTAGCTCGCTGGGAAACCGACGAACGAACACTCGCCCAACAAACACAGCCTTACAGTACATTACTAACAGAGAGTCGAAGGGAAAAAAACAATAGGCTGTCAAGTAGAACGGCAGAAGAACTTCCATTCTGTTAGGAGTGGAGGAGGGTACGCTTCACTCTCGCCACGGCGTCGCCTTGCCGGCGGCCTCGTAGCCGGAGCCCGTCCTCTCCGCCGCGCCCGCATCTGCCGGCTTGCTGGCGAGCTCGCCGGCCATTGCCGGACGGAATGCCGGAGCCCGTCGCATTTTCCGAATCGCGGGGCGAACCACCATCCGCGCCATTGCTTCCGAGCGGGGGGAAAGGATCCCCCTTCCTTTGCATATTGCATTGCTTGCATCATCCTCCACCGCCACCGCCACCGCTGCCGCTGCCTCCGCTTTCCTCTTCCCTTTTGCCGCCGAGGCGCAGTGCGGGTCACGTGATGGAAAGAGGAGCATACCGCTGCCTCAGGTTTGCTTCTTCCCCCGCGCGCCATCTTGGTGCGGACGGCGGGAGATTCTCTGCGCACCCTATCGCGGCCTTCGGAAGCAATCTGACTGGGCTATGCCCATCAGGTGTTCGACGGAGTGCCGCAACGCCAAGAAACCTTAAGACTTCGTTTTTATTATATCTCCCCGGGACAGAGGCGGAGGAGGACGAGGAGGATTGGTTATACATCAGACCGTACCACGCCCTTGTATTCAAAACGTAGGTATGTTCATCGATTCATGCCCCCATGAGCCTTTCACTCCTCTAGTCTGTGTTCTTGTTCCTTTCATGCTTCCGGAATCTCACAGCTCGACAAACCAATGTCCCAACTGTCCTGTTTGCTGGTTCTTGGCACTTGAAACTTAGCACAAACATGATGTATCATGTATGTATCGATACATAGTAGCTCTGGGTTTAGCGGAATAGTATGTACATGCTCATCAAGGGGATGTTTTGGTTGCTAGTCAGTAGTCACCAGGTCACACCTACATTTTTCTTTCTCTCACTTGCATTGTTGCCTTAAATTATAGCCAGGCCAATATGCATAAGGAGGACCTTGCAGAAGTGGAATCGTGTGCAAAATTATGAGTTATTTGTGGTGCGGCCCAGATTAATATTTAAATAAAAGGAAGCCTCACTTAAAAAGAGTAAAAAATTGAAATGCATATTTAATCATTTATTGTTGTGCTAGTATCTACTACCTATTTTTACATTCCGGTTAGGGGACCTTGCAGGGCAAACAAAGATCAATGCAATGGCATTGGATTTCTTCATAATGCGCATGAATCGCACTTTGCAAACATTTGCTGCCTATAATTACAAGCCTATAATAATTCGTCTAGTCAATAGCTAACACTAGTAATTCAATATCTTCGTCATTTGTCCTAGAAAAGTTACTTCTCAAAATTTTCCTTCATCATCCACTCTTATAAGTATTTTCCATGAAAACAATGTGTCTCACTCTTTAATGAGGGCTGGCTATCATAATGTCAGGACTAATTTTACTAATTTGACTAATTTCACTAACTTTCCAATTGAAGCTTAGTGGTTTCTCAGGCAAGTTGACAAGAAAAACTGATCATATCAAAGATGAGCTTCAAATCTATTGACCGGTTAATTAGGAGGAACAGTAAGACCAAACTTTCTCGGAATATTGTTGATGGTATTTATGACCAGAAGGAAGAGCAATATGTGAAATCCTTGAGGGAGTTGCTTGTTGCAAACAACCAGCTTCCCGAGAAGTTTGATGATTATCATGTCCTACTACGGTACACAAATTTGTTTGCTATCCAGAAACTTTGTCATGTACACCGTTACTGCACTAGAGTTATCCATCTTTGTAACTAAAAGAAGATATTTTACACCTCCATTCTCTTAGCTCTGATGTATTCTGCTTTTGCATTGAGGATGAGCTTTATCTGATTGCTTTCTTCATCATGCAGCTTTCTGAAAATGAGAGGATTCAACATAGTAAAGGCAAAAGAAATGTTTTTAAATATGCTAAAATGGCGTGAAGAATGTGCTGTTGATGCCATTGCAAAGGTACGATGTGCTTAGTGTTTGTGATATTTCTGTACAGGTAAAGGTTGTCCAAAGACTGATGCTTAAAATATTCCTATATCCTTCTACTTTGTTATCCATGAAAATTGAATCATGGAATGCCATATTAAGAGTAAATGATTTTTCTATGTTACAGGATTTTAAATTTGAAGAGTATGATGCTGTAAAAAGATGCTATCCTCATGGATTTCATGGAGTTGATAGATTTGGCAGGCCATTGTATATCGAAAGGATTGGCTTGGTTGATCTCAATAAGCTTATGCAAGTAACTAGCACTGATCGATATGTAAAGTATCATATATCAGAACAAGAGAAAACTTTATCCTTGAGATATCCAGCTTGCTCCCTTGTGGCTAAGAAGCACATAGGCTCTACAACAGCCATATTCGATGTGAAAGGATTGGTACGTTATTGCTACATGAAGTACTTTCCTTCTACTATTCTACATCAATTAAATTGTTTCACAGAACTACCATTTCTTATTCTGTAAAACTGAGGACCAAATATGTCTTGAAAGCAGAATTGCAATGGTTGCACTGTACCTTGGTCCTTCCTTAAGGCCATTGCTGTATGACTTGTAAGGTTATATTTCAATTACACATTCATGGCTGGAATAGAAATTCACATTCATGGAACAAAAATGTTTGCCGGGAACTTCCATACATCTAATCTGTTTGTTTGAAGTGCTCTCATTGGCATATGTTGAAGTTATTTTTTACTGTACTAAGTTCATTTTGTCTTTACTCCAAATTCAGGGTATGAATAACTTTTCAAAATCTGGAAGGGACCTGTTCATAGAGATTCAAAAGATAGACAGCAATTACTATCCAGAGGTTTGAATGCCATGTCTAAACTTCAACATCTTATCTGTCTCTTACAATATTGTAAGTGAAAGTTTTAGACAATATGCATGCAGGAGTTAGTTCAACAAATCCAGATGTCCATGGTTATCATTTACAAAATGTGATATTGCTTTGTAAATTACTCTTCCCTTTTATATAACAAAAATATAAAATTATACTGTAGGGGACTCCACTAATGTTCTTTTGTAAAAAAAAAGTAATATTGCTATATCTTTCAGTTCAAACGAATAATGTAAAACAAAACACACTGATAAGGTTGGCCAGCATGAGATCAATAGCATGTCTGATAGAGTGGAAATAATCCCCACTATGTATGTTCTCTAGCACCCATGTGCTATGCTACAGTGTGAATTCTAGAATAAGAAATGACAAAGTTATTGCATATGTTCAAAATCATTAGTCAGTCAACTCCTGTTTGGCCATATGGTGTCATGTATCAACGTAGTAAGGAATTTCATTGGAGACATTTTTGTACCTTCACTTGCATTATATAGTTACTGATCTATTTTCTTGCCTCTAACCACAGCAGTCAGTAGTTTCCACTATCTATTTATGTGGTCTTGCTTCTGATACAGACATTAAATCAATTATACATAATCAATGCTGGTGCTGGATTTAGAGCACTGTGGAAAGTATTAAAAGCATGCATGGAGGCAAGAACTTTAGCAAAGATTCAGGTACTGCATGTTTACATGCCCTTTCTTCATGTGCTAATTATTTTTGGACAAATAGATTGAATATTTTTTTCTCATTTATATCCTTCTTGTTAGGTTTTAGGGACCAATTACCTTAGTACAATACTAGAAGCAGTTGACCCAAGGTAAAATGCTTCAAGTTTTAAGCAAAATTTGCATATATCACAGATTGAACGTTTGCTCCTTTCTGCAGTAATTTACCAGACTTCTTAGGTGGAGCATGTACTTGTTCTGCAACTGGAGGATGCTTGCTCCAAGATAAAGGACCTTGGACTGAACAGGAAATTTCTCGAGCTTCTAAGGTGAGGTATGGTGCTTCTTTTTTAGTTCTTTGAAATTTTTTGCGGAGCTGAAATTGCAAGAAGTATATCATTTTGATTCCTGAAGCATATTTGTTTTTCCTAGGGAGTGTTTGGTAAAGGTCAGAAATCTTTCGATGAGATAAGTACTACAGTTGCCTGCGAAAACTTTCCAGGTCACCAGGTATTAAGGGTTAAGATGCCCAGTTCTTGTTGTCTTTTGCACTTTGGCTTTAGCAGGGTGTGTAATATTTGTGTTTGGTCGGCACTCACTAGTATGGTAGTGCTATCCTTTGCAGTTTCCTTTTTATGGATTAAACACTTCAGGTTTATTCGATTATTAATATCTAATTTTATATGATATATCTATTGGCCAATTTTGTTGTAATAAATTGGCAGCCTGTCTGTGGGACTTGTGTGCTAAGTTTCCACCTAAAACAGGACAGTTTAGGGAGAAAAATAAAATTCGTCACTTTTCACTTTATCTACCCGTGTCGTCTTCATTTGGTTCTTTCTTGTTTTCATTGCTAAATGCCATACCGAAAGAAAATAAACATATATTTTTTTGTTGACAGGAGCTTCTTTCCTTAGTCCTGTCATGACTCTGCACTATGTCTCTCTCTTCTCCACCACTCCTGTTGTAAAGGAACAGTTATATATTCTTGATATTTAATTGCAGGAGCCTTCTGTAGGAAAAATGCATCCCATTTCTGGCTGGAAACGTACTCTTGGCATGTTGTTGAAGGATAACCAGGTCCTGATGTTTTCCTTTCCCTTCATTGATTTTTGTTTATGTACTAATACAATTCAATCAATACTTTGAACGCTGCAACTGACAAAATATCACAAATTTTTCTGCTATGAGCCGTGTATGCATTTCAACTTAGTAGTTTAACGGTTCAACCAGATGGTCCAACTCTTCCTTGTGCAAGGAGAATTCGACAGTTGACATTTTTTTGATAAACCTCTATGGAACAGGTCGGCAATGATATGAATGAAAATATTAAACAGAATGAAGTCAACGAACAAATCTCAGAGAAGATCCAACAACTTGAAAACTGCTCTGCCCAGACCCAGGAGGTGAGCAAAGGTACTCTCAGCTTAAAACATTGCAACCCACATGATCTTCAACAGTAGCTGAATGGCAGTATTGTTGTTATGTTGTATGTTCAGACCCTGCAAACACTACTACAGAAGCAGAATGAGCTTGCGAACCACATTGAACAGTTGAGGAAACTCCTCCGGTGAGAATCTGACATCTATTTTTGTTCATTTCTCTGATTGCAGCCTATGGAATATTAAAATGTACTAAGATAATATCTGCTATTTTTTTCAACATAGGGAGGCCGGAAATGCAGAAAACAAAGCAAACGTCCTAATCTTGAAGTGAAATTGCGTGCTTTCCAGCAGGAAGTGAAACGAGAAAAATTGAACCAGCATCACATGGTAGAAAAATTGCAGCATGGTAGAAAAGAAATACGGCAATAGACACCTCGGATGGTTATCGGTAATGATTCCTCAATCATTAGTCCCTTGGCTAAGGAAAGAAAGCAATCGTACACAATGATGATTCCAAAACGCAATGCAACTTCTTCGCACACATGCTGCGTGCTGTTGTACACTTCTACCGCATCTTTTCAGAAGGGAAAATGTTGTAGATACCACATCCTTTCAGAAGGAAAAATGCTGTATATGTTTCTTATGAAAATATTTCTCATCTCCTGCTAAGTTCACTTTAATGAGCGCGAAAGACCTACCCACTACAACATATTTGACATTGTGAAGATATTTGTTAAATCAAAATAAACAAGTCTAGTAATATTGTACAACAAATTTAATCCACAAACACAACCCAGCATATTTCTTGTTGCAACAAATAAATTAGTGGGTACAAATAGACTGATTTAATCCTCGGGCCAGGCCCAAAAATACCCAAGTCGAAAAATATAGCCTCAAGGCTGACATTGACATAAAAACTCAGCTCGAGAGACTCCACCTTCTCAGATTAGGTCAGACTTTCTCAAGCTTTTTCTCTCTCTTTTTCTTTGGGGGAAGGGTGGGAGGGGGTTGGTTCCGTTCCGCAAAATGTGGCCTTGAGCCCAACCTGGCAATAGTATCAAGTCGGATAGACCGAGTTTGAACAGGCCTAGCTACAACAAAAATGATAGTAGTTGTAACATTCTCCCAACAAGTTTGCAATAGTAGAAAAGATAATCGATCAAGTAAAACACTAGGAACAAAAAGGAAGTGGTGGACAACAATGATAGTAACAAGAAGCGGCACGAGATTAACATCAAACAAGTAGGATGAGAGGTGCCCATGTTGCGGCTCTGTGAGCAAGTAGCGTCATGGTAGGTCGTTGGTGTCGCGTTGAGCTTTGATGGAAATTAGTAAGCAGCAAAAGACGTCATTTCTACCAGCCTCATTAGTTTTGAGAGTAGGAGGTGAATGGCTTCATTATCGTGGGGAGTAGGAGATAGGCCAGCCTTGCGCTTTTGGGAGAAAAAGGCCAATTAGGAGTTAGTGTTGCAATGTTGTATCTTGCCTTAGCAACTCAGAGTGAGTGAGAGACAATTTGAGGGGAGTAGATAGTTTGTGTGGATAAGACAAAGAGTGAGGGATGAGTATGAAAGTAATTAGTAGCCGCGAAGCATAACCTATCATGGAGCATCCGATATGGGCATCTAACCTTAACATTGTTGTCTTGTTGTTGACTTTTACATCAGTTATATATGGATATTGCATAGATCACATGACAATATTAGTTGCACAATAGAAAAGTAGGAAATACAGATAGAATTGAGTGCACTGGAGAATTGTCTTTTAACATCTCTTCAGTTTGTTTGGGCTACACTACAATGACCGCATAGAGGAAATATAAATCAAGGAAGCGATGTGTTAAGTATTTTTTTTCATCTCCAATTGCATACAACCAATCTCAAAACCAAGGAGTGAGAACAACAAAACGAGCTAAAGTTTTCTCCAATGTGGCACCACACTCTATATGCTATAGAGGCAAGTGGGAGAGTGATGATTTGTATGAATAAGGCAAGTACTAGGGGTAGGGGATATAAAAGAAAGTGGGTCGAAGTGGAGCTGATTTTTGTCGATATCGTAAGGAGTGGGCACAAGAAAGAAAGTCGATAGTAACAACGAAGTGGGACCCACCTATGGAGCATCTAATACAGAGAGAAGAATGGAACATCTAACTCTAGAATTGTCATTAATTTTACTTCTTGTTGACATTGCACGTGTCACTTAACGATATTAATTTCTTAACATAATGGTTGAAAATACATATAACTATAAGCACTATAGGGTGGTTTGATATGGTTTTTACTAAAACTATATTTTATGCAACGCCAAAAATAACCATAGATATATGAAATAGAATTATTACTACTCCTAATATGAACTGTTGCGATAAACATAAAGCCACTCGAGAAGTAAAAATTGTGGTTGGCGGCTAGTTGTACTGTTAATTAGCATCAAAACAAGCAAGATGAGAGACAATTAGTCCTCCTACTCTATGTGTAAATGGAGGTTCAATAGGCCACCACGTAGCATAGAGCCTTGATGAACATAATCATGCAAACATTGTTGCATCTGATGACCTCGTCAAGGTTGGGTGCAAGAAGTAGGCTAGCCTCATTATCATTAGGATTTGGGAGTAGAAGGCATGCTACCTCGTTGCCATTAGGAGGAAGAGGCTATCGATTCTAGATGTGCCTCAACGATGTCGTGTTTGATCTAGGCAATAAGGAAGGAGAGGGAGAGAGAGAGATGGATCATCTAAATGAGACTTGTGGACAAAGAAAAAAGTGAGGAATATAAAAACAAGCGATAGTAGTATTTATGTGGGGCTCACATGTGGAGGATTTGATCTGTAGAGATGCATTAGACATCTTATTTGTCGCATTGTGGTGGATTGTACTTCTAACTATATATGGATTATCAGTGATGCCATACATTACCCATGCAACTTGAGAGACACATATAGTTTAACAGATGTTGTTGCTCCGTGTGCATAAGGATAGGCCATATAGATGAGAAAGAAAGTAGACAGTAGCATTTAAATGAGACTGGTTTGTACGTATAAACTAAAAACATGACCGAGAAAAAAATACCAGTGATTTTATGATATATACATGAGGAGCATCTAAAATGTGACATGCATGTGAGTATGCGACGTCTAAGTGCAAAGTGTACGAAATACAGACAATGAGAAAAATATGAAATATAGTTAACCATGCTTTACAGAAACTAAAAGATTATAAAGTTTTTGTTTGAATAACAACTATATTTTCTATAGAATTATTCAAGGTTTTCTTACATCATTCCAATAAAGTTTCGAGATTCAATTATGTATAAAAAAAGTTGTAGTTTTCACAAAAATCACCGAACTACCCTTTTTTAGGGCTACATTACGGCACCCCCAGGCTAGGGTTGTCTATTTACATCTCCCAACCGGATCGAACCAAATCCCAAAACCAAAGGGACCGAGAAGGGAACATAGCAGCCGGCTAAGGTTTCTCCCCCCTGCCGCGCCGCCCCCTCCATCGCCATGGACGCGCAGCGAGCTCTCCTCGACGAGCTCATGGGCACAGGTACACCCACCAGTCTCCCTCCCGTGGGCACAGCCCCAAACCCTAACCCTAGCCTTACCGCTCCTTTTTCTCTCTGCACAGCCCGCGACCTGACGGAGGAGGAGAGGAAGGCGCACAAGGAGGTGAGGTGGGACGACCCGGATGTGTGCGGCGCCTTCATGGCCCGCTTCTGCCCCCACGACCTCTTCGTCAACACCAAGAGCAACCTCGGTATAATCCCCCGACTTTTGTCTCGGTTTCCGTCTTCTGGTTGGATCGATTTTGCGTGGCTTCGTGTTCGGCCGGTGTGTTGTGTTTTGGTTGCTGATTTGTTGTTCGGTTTTGGTGATTGCAGGGCCGTGCACGAAGATCCATGATCTGAAGCTTAAGGAGAGGTAAGGCCCGATTCGCGCCCCCTCAGAATTATCTAGGTTTTGATGCTAAACCTGCTAAGCTGGTAGTAGCCTTTGGGCTGGTGGGTATGGGGAAGAGGTGGATTATTGTTATGGGAAAAATGGTACGGATGATATATGCTTACACCTCAATGGTATAGATAATTGATGCTTTTGCACTATGAGATGTTATTTATATATTGCGCGACTAGGTTTTGTTTAGTATCGAGGAATGATGATTTCGGCCTTCCACGTTTCCGTTGAGGCGGTATGTTGTAGTTTATCAGTTTCCCTGCATGGCTCCTGTTGTGATTTCTTCGTGCACATTGCTATTGAGAACTAGATGCTGGATTACTTGCATTACACCATGTCTTGTATGTGAATGCTGATGCCTTGGCGCACTATGTAGTGTCTGAAGAAGCAGCCAGTTCCAGATGTATTACACATAAGAAGCTTTACATCTTAAAAGATGTGTTTTCAATGTCAACAACATGGCAAAAAACCTCTTGTAATTTGGGAGGAACTCTTTTAGCTGATAGAAATGCAAGGTTAAATGCGTATTGATAAGAGCAATGTAGGAATATACCTATACATCTTACAGCAGCTAATTAGGTGGAACACTAATTTCTTTTGGGCAGAGGGAGTCAGTGCATGTCGCTTCTCAACAACTTTGATGCATAGGAATGGATATTCTACTTTTCCTGCATATATAATTCTGACTTTCATACTACTGTATGAAAGAGTTCTTTAACAAGTTACATTATATGGACATGTTCTTGTTTTAAGTTTGTGCATGGGCTTTTATTTGTTCATGTGATCGCATAGTTCGAATTAAGTGGAAATCAGGACGTTTAGAAGTGCTATCTGTGCCTGATGGAAATCAGGATCGCTTAGTTGTTGCTGCTAGTTCAGGACCAACCTAATTTTATCTTATATGCTTTTGAAGATCCTTTATTAAGATTCGTCTGCAGGATACACACAATAATTGTCCAGAATGAGCATAATTCGTTTATGGGGAATATTGTTCGTGTAGGTCAGTGCAGGGAATATTGTTTCCTATGCAGTCACATAAGCATCACATGGCGAGGGGGAAAGGGATATACCCTTTTTTCATCAGACATAAACTAATTATTTTGGAATGGCATCATTGGTTTGCAACATGTTCTAAGATGCACCCAGCCCGCTTGCTTCGTTATGAATATTGGGATGAGGGTTATCAAAGTTATTTTGGTCAATAACATTAAATGTATGGTGTATTACATGCGATTTATGACTTCTTTTAATAGAATATGTTGAACCAAGAACATCTTTTTGACTGCTGGTCTGTCCATTTATATATAGGGGGGACTGACTTGACATCCAAGGAACTAATCTGTAACATTATAGGAAACCAGTCCACATCTCTACCTCTAGTTTACTAACGGAACTTAGTTTATTCCTAATCTCCCCTGCCTAACATGCCAAATAGCTATTTTGAGTAAACGATCCAGCTCAGTTGTGCTGTCATGTACCTATCTGATATAGGGAGAGCAATTTATGCATTTAATTTTTTTCTCTGGGCAAGTGCAGCTTTGAGAGTTCTCCCAGGCGTGAAACTCACATGCGAAGGTTTGAGGCGGAACTTGCTCAACAATGTGAGAAACTGGTGAGTTGTAGTTGCAGACTTGCTCTTGCAAATTTCGGTAACTGGAGTATTTAATATCTTTATTCTATTGCAGGTTATAGATTTGGATAGAAAAATAAGGCGTGGTCGAGAAAGGTTGGCTCAAGATGTTGCTGTACCACCTCCCATCATTGGGAAAACATCTGAGCAGCTTTCAATTATAGAAGAAAAGGTCAAGAAGCTGTTGGAGCAAATTGAGGAGCTTGGTGAAGCTGGTAAAGTAGATGAAGCTGAGGCACTTATGAGGAAGGTACTGTCATGAAAGATCCATTTTGATTGTGTACATCTGTCAAATGTTTCTTCACTAACTAGTGTACCTGTCACTTTATTTCTGGATTGCAGGTTGAACTTCTAAATGCTGAGAAGACAGCTTTGACAAACCAAGCAGATAATAAAGTGGCTATGCTTCCACAAGAGAAGAAGATGGAACTTTGTGAAATATGTGGATCATTCTTAGTTGCAGATGATGTTCTTGAGAGGACACAATCCCATGTAACTGGGAAACAACATATCGGCTATGGTTTGGTCAGAGATTTTCTAGCTGAACACAAGGTGAAGTATCATTTCAATAGAAGTACTAATGTTTATATCTGCATGTTTACTAATTGGAGGCTCCTCTAGAAGCCCCCATATTAGAATATGTGATTTTTGCCTCTTTTTTCTGTCAGAATATGCTCCTAAAAATAATAAAACTATTATTCTTTGATATTTTCTGATTTGAGAAAATTCTATCTGTAGCACACGCATTTGGCCACTAGCAATAAATACTGCAAAACTATTCCACCTTCACTGTACGTAATGTGGTCCAATTCCTTCCAAATATGCAGCATAACTGGATGGAAGTGGACTGGGATGATGTTGCTACTTCTCAGGACGGAAATTGCTGCTGATGCACGGGGTTGCCAGGGCAATTTCGTCTTTTGAGAAGAAGCGTTGTCCGTCTCTGTCTGCTCCGATCCAATTTTGTGGTACTTTTGGAAGGTGCAGTTATCTTGTGGTATTTATTGGTACAAGCCAAATGGTTGTGCTATAGATGGAATTTCTTTTCATGTTTTTAGTCCAACACACCTGAAAGGTATTTTCATGATGTGTATTTATGAGGTATAACGAAAATATTGCAATTTTTCTGATCTGACATTATGCAATGTATAGCTTTCAAAGAAATTTAGTTCCAATATTCTCATTTAACTCTTGTTTGAGTGCTACATGTCATTTCAAAAGGGTATTTAGACGTACTTCAACTTTCTTAGATTTTCTGTCCACTTGTTTTATGCATATGATGGGCTTAGACGACTATTATGAAATGGTGGGAATTTTTTGGTGGATTTAAACATAATAAAATTTACGAAATCACTAGCCCATGCAGGCCCATGGGTTGATGGATAGTATTGTACTATTGTTCTAATTTATTATATGGTTGCTTTTCCATTCAGGCTGCCAAAGAGAAGGCAAGAGACGAAGAGAGGATTGCAAGGGAGAAGAAAGCAGAAGAACGTAGGAAACAGAGGGAAAAAGAATATGATGTTGGAGGCAGGGACGGTGGTTCTAGAAGAGAGAAGTCTGGGGATCGTGACTATGACCGTGATCGTTACTATGACCGCAATCGTGGAAGAGAAAGGTCTCATGATCACAGAGATAGAGGATCAGAATATAGAAGCAGTTCCTACAGAAATGGTAGGGATTCTGAAAGAGACAGACACCGGTATAGGAGTGATGACATGAGAAAGGACAGGGGTAGAGTGAGGAGCAGGTCTCGTTCTCCAAGCAGGCATGGCCCAGATCAGTGAACATATAGATAGTTTTATTCCGAGTTAAAGCTCATGAGGTAGACCATTATGTCCCTTTCGCCATTTAACCTGTTGTACAAATGAGTTTTGCGATGTGTTGCGCTTGTTGAATCTCTGTTCTGCTGTAACAGCTCTGTTGGGACCCTACAGTCTTCCTTTTAGAGGGGAAAAAAATATCAGGTAGGTATTGTTTACCTTTCCTAGTATTTTGAGTTACCTATATTAACATACAGTGAGCTTTTGTTTCAACATTTGAAACTGAAAATTAGTCTAATAAAAGCTAGTACAACAACGCTAGTATTGGACTGCAAATCTGGATATGCAGACACGTTCAGGTTCAGCCCTATTAAAGGTAACTGATCATTAGTGTGCCATGTCATGTGTTGCATGTTTCCTATCTTGCATATTCCCCTTTATGAAAATTACACGAACATTTTGGATATGGTTATATTTAGTTGCTTTCATGCTAGGTTCGACTTTTGCCCTAATTTCCAAGTCATTCGCTAGGCATCATTCAATTTCTTGCGAAATTTATGCAACATTTTGAGTTAAAAACTGCAGGACTTATGAACCAGTGTCTTCTTTCCTAAAGATTCAGTGTTCATGCACAGTTTATTTTCTCTCTCGAATCACAGTGGTTTCGTTATGACTGATGATAGATCTGCCGAATGTTTGGCTTCAGTTTCCTTGCTTGGTTTCATCATGTCAACATAAGGTTACATAAGGTCAATTGATGTTACTATGATCGTTTCACATTACAATTCAATCATGTACTGCTTGATCTGTTTTGCGTAGCTTGCATGTATGTCATCTGGTGCGAGGGTGGTATCTGATAGCAAATGATGATTTCTTCAAGAAAGCATTTCCGAAACATGCTTGCGGGATACACCCAAAAAAATCGTTCTTGAACAGCACCTGCATGGACTCTTTACAGCCTTAAATCCTGAATGGTAACCTCTCCCCTCCTGTGAGAATAACTGTATGTTAAGAGAAGAAAAGAACACTTAATTTCTGTTGAGACTTCAAATCATAGAACAATGATCTGTGCATCTGTAGTATTAGGAATGAGAATAATTGTATGTTATGAGGACCAAGGAACACTTAATTTCTACTGAGACTTGAAATCATAGAATGGATATGTAGAATGAGGAACGAGAATAATTATGTTAAAAGAGGAAAAAAGTACACTTGATTTCTCTTGAGACATGAAATCATCATGAAACAATTGAGATATGCATCTGTAGCACGAGGAATTCTTGTAGCTATCATGTCCATGAATGATAGCGACATGCGGCGACGTATGCTGGAGACTGAAATACTGCACCATCAGATGCCGCTCTTGGCATGCTCGTCCAGATTTCTCCACGGCTCAGATTCATGTCGAAACTGTGGTAACTTGAAACAAATATTGTTGTCATCACGTTTCTATTTGGCACTGTAACCAACTAATCGTATGAAAGACAATTCCTTTTCTTTTTGTGTATCTAACAAATCCATCAGATTACTTATTCCTGGGTCCGTGTATTTACAAGCTATAATAGTACAAAGAACAGGCAAGCATCGGAAAAGCAAAGCGCAAAAGGCACCGCGTATTTTTGTTAAAGACAGTGAGATGGCCACGGCTTGATCATTTTATTTCGTCGTTGGCGCGCGGTGGTCGGAGCTTCCGCCGGTGGCGCCGCCGCCGATGCTGGCGTCCACCTTGTCCTCCACTTCCTCCCTCGCCTTGTGCTTCTGCTCCCGCCCTTTCTCCACCGCCGCCTTCACCTCCTCCTTGTTCTGCGCCGGCATGGGCATCAGCTTAATTATTATTTCATCACAAGTCGTTTCATACCATAAGTAATTTGACTTTTAACTTTTATTTTAGTTAAATTTTTTTTTAAGTTTGATCGAATTTATAGCAAAATATAATAACATTTTTAATATAAAACAAACATT
Organism: Oryza officinalis; assembly: GCA_008326285.1. Lineage (NCBI taxonomy): Eukaryota > Viridiplantae > Streptophyta > Magnoliopsida > Poales > Poaceae > Oryza > Oryza officinalis. The sequence continues at coordinate 31,963,912 of BDMV01000007.1, read as the reverse complement.
GTATCAAAATATATTTAACATTAAATTTAATGAAAACTAGTTTGATGTCATAGATGTTAATTTTTTCATATAAACTTAATTAAATCTAAAAAAAATTTTAACTAAAAAAAATTTAGCTAAAAAAATCAAACGATTTATAGTATAAAATGGAGGTAGTAGCAAACGTGAAGTAGTTGTAGGTTCGTAGCTGCTGGTTGTAGGGATCGATTTGCGCGGTAGTAGTAGCTACGAACCTGGAGGGTGGTCGTCGCCGGCGACCGCGAGCCGTGCACGGCGGCACGGGTGGTGCCCTTCGCCACGGTCCCCATCGGCCGGCGTCCAGCCGGCGCCACCGCGTCGAGGAACCGGCCGCTCATCCTTGGAGCCACCAGCAGAAGCGACATCTCCCGCAAGTAGTAACGATCGAGTGAATGAGCTTGGCAGAGGGTTCATCGAGAGGTGAAGTGGTTTAAGAAGCCGGTGGACTGGAGGGGGGGTGAGACGTGGGCGCTTGCATGCGTGCGACCTGTTCAGCCTGTTCCTGGGTACTGTACACACGTAACGTTCTTGGTTTGCTTTTGTTAATCTGTCCAGGAGAATCAGATATAGAAATTTCGGTTCCGCTAATTGAGATATGCCGGGTGTGGTCTAGTGGTATGATTCTCGCTTCGGGTGCGAGAGGTCGCGAGTTCGATTCTCGCAACACCCCCTCTTCTATTTCTCTTTTAATATTGTTTCCATGCCGCCTTTACCTTTACGTTGTAACATGTTTACACAATTTTTACGATTGATAAAACGATAAACCAAAATAAAACAATTGCATTGATTTATTAATTTAAACGACAAATTGAAATAAGACAATGGCATTGAATTCAGTTGCAAAAAACTGTATCAATTTAAACGACAAATCGAAATAAGACAATGGCATTGAATCCAGTTACACTCGTTTTATACGTTATACGTAGTTACATGAAGAATCTCTTATGTACATCTTTTTATAGTCTCACTAATCGATCAAGTAGCTATTTCATAAGTTGACACATGTATATTTTGCTATACGTCATCGATCAAATATTGAAATTTTAATGATTTAATTAGTGAAAGTTTTTTAACACGTATTTGCAAAGCAATAAACTTACTGCATACACATCTTAAACGATGATAATTTCAAAAAAAATTATGAGATAAATTTGAAAGAGAAAAAAAAGAGTAACAAAAGAAAGGACTACCTATATCTATGGTGTCACAATTTTACTAAAAAATAATCAAATGTAAATTACATACACTTACACTGTAATTACATTATAATTTAAAAAATACATTGTAAATTTTAGAAATTACATTATAATTATGCTAATATTTACTGTATATAAGGTACTGGGTTACGAATTATTAATTACTAGTGTTGATTATATATCATAGCGTTGACTAGAAAGCAAAGAAAAAAAGAGTAAGAAGCGGAGAGATACAGATACAGATGTTTGTGATGGCGATATCGGACGTATGGATGCAAAGCCCATCAAATGGCTGGTCCTAGATCTGACCGAAATCAATTATGAATTGTGGCGATAGATTTTTACCAATACCAAGAGAGAAAAGGAGGAAAAAACAGAGAAAAGTTGAAGAAGAGGGAGAGGATCAGGATGATCGAGAGAAAAGAAAAGGAGAAAAAGAAAAAAAGAGAGAAAAAATCGATCAAAGGAGGAGCGTGCGGCTTCAAGTAGAGATGCGCGGGATGGTGTGGGACGATTGGGTTGGGCTGGGAGGGGGACGGGAGGGATTGGGTTGGAAGGAGGGTGTATAATAGTTATTTTAGACTTATGTTGAATTATATACATGCGGCATACAATCAACTCAAAAATCAACTCAAATACAAATGATAGTATCAAAATTCCAGCGAAAACTTCTTCAATTTTTATAATAGTAGAGACCAGAGAAAGTGTCCGTGTGTTGCAACGGGATGAAAAGCCAAGAAAATTAAGAAAAAATTAAAAAAGATTTTCTTTGTGTAATTAATTAAAATACAAATTTCACCATCTTCTTCATATAATGAAAATAACTATGACACCCTATGTGTCATTTAGTTAAATGGCTCGTCTCACGACACCCACTAGTAGTTTTTTTACTATCTCAAGAAACCCGCGTTCTCCCCTATATGGATTGATTGACCAATACGTAAGAAGTAATTTTTTTACTTTGCATTCTTGTAGGTGGAGAGCGGAAGCTCTTGGGATAGTAAAGAAAAAACCCTGTTGTGTGAGGGTTGGGTGCTGCATTCCCTTCCCATTAGCCATACATGGTAACAAAATTACAATTCACGTATCAAAGTGGAGTCAAAATTTTACGGTTGATTTATTCTTATCCAACTCAAACAAATATGTGCTGTGTTTATAAAAAAAGATTATTAAATGATGGATACAAAAGTTATACATGTTGGTAAAATAATCATTAAACAATGGATACCGAAGTTATACGTGTTAAAAAAAAATCGTTGAACGGATGGATGTGGGAGTGATTCATGTCAGTGAAAAAATTACTAAAAGATATTTTCTTTGAGAAATCCAAAACTAACTATACTTATAAATATCCTAAAGGACTAAAATCCTTGAAATTCGAAACCTACCATACTTAAAAAAGTTATCTAAGGATTGATGCGTGAGTTTTACATCAAACATATGGTAATTTTTTACTAATAACGGGCCACACACATTCATTTATTGAAAATCGAAACATTATGAAAAGACGTGTAAGAAAAAAATTACTATCCATTAATTACCATGAGTAATTATTATATGTCGTTCGTGTCTCTTCCAAAATATCACAAATATATATTATAAAAAATAACTCATGCTGAAAAAAAAACTAAAGGAATAACTTATTGTAAAAATATAACTCAAATGTACTAAACAAAATTGGTGTGAATTGATTCCCGAGTATTTTTTTTGAGAAAATTGGTTGCATGACACCGGAAGTTTGCAAGTTTTGATTTATGACATCAAAATTTTCTGGTGCACTTCCATACCAGTCAAAGTTTGCTCCTTTACTCTTTCTACCACATCCGTCATTTTTGAGCTTCTCCCGTTAAAGCCGGACAAAAATACGGTTCGTCCCCAGATCGAAGCCAACACTTCACCGTTGGCCACCGTCGTCCGCTGCTGCCGCCACCGCCGCACATTGATCCAGTCTTTCGCTACCGGTGGCCGTGCCCTTCCCAGCCTTCGGTCACCACCCTTGAGTCCGTCGCTGCCGTGCGTTGACCCACTCCCAGCTGACCGCCACCGCAACCATCACAACTAGTCTCCACCCATGCTGAGGTGCCGAGCCCGTCCGATTTGCATAGCAAACGTATTTACCTGACCGCGTGGAGTTCCGTTGGAAAAGCTGAAGATATGTGGCGGCGACAGACAGCGATGAGGAGACGAGGGGCGGCGCAGCCTTCAATTCGTCGGAAAGGGAGCGCGAGAGAGATGCCCATGGGGATTAGCATCGGTCTTGTCGCCTTTACCTCGCGAGGTAGCAGTGCGAAGGGAATCGACGACGGCATCCTCATCTTCCCCACGCACGGCGGCCTCATCGTCGGGGCCATATAACGAGCGACTGATTCAATCGGGCAATCGGCAATGAGACAGATCGATGCATGCAAAGAAAGGGCAATATCGCCATTCCATATTGCGTTCCTACCAGGAAAATAAATAAAAATAAAATAGAGAGTAAGAAAAGGCAAACGACAATGGGCGGAGAGGTACGAAACAAAACATGGTGAACTTTCAATGATAATAAAGTGTACCCCAAACATTCGATGGTATATATCTAATCTTGTGATCTTTCGGTGGCATGAAATCAATTATTCCTATTTTGGTTACTCGGTTGAAAGGTAGATAACTGGAAAGAGGCATAGTAATTGTTTTACTGAACAAGGTGGAAACGGAGGTCAGGAGTGGGGGCCGCTACGTAGCACGTAGGGTGCTACGTAGCATATATATATATATATATACACACACGTAGCATCACCCTATATATATATATATCCTCCGTCTCAAAATATTGGGATTTTGGTCGGATGTGACACATCCTAGTACTATGAATCTGAACAGACGTTTTGTCCAGATTTATAGTACTAGGATGTATCACATTCGGTCAAAATCCTTTACATTTTGGGATGGATAGAGTATACATATATATATATATATATATATATATATATATATATATATATATATATATATATATATATATATATATATATTAAAATTAACTGAGGCATACCATATTCAAATTAAGTATATACCCAATTCAAATGAGCACGAAATGTTTTTATAATGTTAAACATTAACTTCTTTATTATTCAAACAAGTTTGAACTAAATTTAAACATTGTTTTGTTAGATTTTGATTCTAGGTATATAGCATCCAAACATATAATTAGTTAGGTATGTAATAATGGATTGTGAAATAAAGTTGAATTTGAGTTGTTTTGTTGTTAGGTATAGGTATGAATCAAATTCTTATATATATATATATTATACATGACAACTCTATTATACACCCCTATAGAATAGCTATTCTACACCCTTTGATTTGAGTATTTGCTATTCCTTTGCTACATATTTAAGCCTACCCAGAGCTTCATAGATTTGATTGCAGCCATACAGCAAGTGTTTGCCAAGGCATTGATACATCCAACCTTCATTTGGGTGCTTGGTTCAGTTGGTGTATGTCGCCATTCCGCTTACATTGGTAAGAACTTGTAAGAGTTTGGTTAAAAACTTGAGAGTGTGTGAAATTTGAGCTTTCACTATCTAGTAGTTGATAGGAGCGTGCATATTTTTGTGTGTGTTTCTTGTTTGCTACTAACCATGGCAGGATTGCGCAAGGAGATACGAGATGGTTATGATCAACATCGACTTCTTCACCTTCGACGAGATATGACGACTTCTCCACATGATACATATGAGGTACCTGACTATAATATTGCACGAGTTGAATCTAGGTTACCATTCTACGATGATAAATACGATTCTGTTGCTTATATTGATTGGGAGTTAGCAGTAGACAACGAATTTGATAAATATGATTTTCCTGATACTCAAATGATTAAAGCTGCTAGTAATAAGTTTACCTCTTCTGCTTTTTTTTGGTGGAGTTATGTTGGTAACAAACCTGGAACTTGGGATGAATGCAAAACTATGATGAGAAAACGTTTTGTGAGTTTTTATTATAAATGTACTCTTCTTGAGAAATTAGAACATCTAAAACAAGGTGGTAAGATTGTTAGGGAGTACATCCATGAATTTCATGTTTGTATCATCTATAGTGGTCTAAAAGAATGCAATGAAAACACAATGCATAGATTTTTCAAGGGGTTTAATTCTGAAGTTTAGGTTATGCTTGCTAATGTGACATATAATTATATTGGACACACATTCATGCTTGCTCGTAGCATTGAGAGTCAAATGATATCAAATACGAGAAAGCATGAACAATGTGATTTATCCACTGTTTCTGAATATCCTATATCCTTGTGCAATCATGATGTGCAAACATTAGAGAAGTAATCTTTTGTCTCATGTTACTAACATTTTGCAAGGAGTTCAGAGCATTCAATAAAAGAAAAAGAATGATGTACTTGAGAAGAAAGAGGAGAAACATGAAGCACCTGCGATGTTTGAAGAAAGTTTGCAAGGTAAATTAAATTGTGTTGAAATTAATTAAGGTGAGTATTCTCAAGCTGAGCTAAACATGTTCACTTTTAATGCTATAGTAAAGCAACCATTCGTGAAACCAATTGGTAAGATGTCTTTGTCACAAGTTGATTTACTTGCTATTACTTATGATAAAGAAGAGTTGTGTGATAATACTTCACTTATATCCACGCCGTAACTAATGAATAAATATGCTATTCCTATTGTTAATTCTTTATGTGCTTATTTTAAACATGTTGTTCACATTGCTAATGAAGTTGAGGAACGTGAATTCCTATCAACTTTGAATACATTGGGATATGTTCTATTTTATGACCTTTGTGAGCTTAGAAATTTAAAGCAGAAATTATTTGCTAAATCTGGTTTTCATGACCTGCTAATGTCATTTTTCAAATATTTGGCACACACAATGATTAAGGAATGTATTTGGTGCATAGAGTTTACATCTGTTCTGATTTAGAACCTTTTGTAGCTGTGGATAACAATTTCAAGCTAGAGAGTTATATTATTGCTAATCATGCTACTTCGAATTTCTCTAGTTTTAATTGGAAGAAACAGATTGTTTTAAAGGACTACGTGAAGAGCACCATATGAAAAAATCGAGGATGGTTTTCCGTGAAGAAGGAAAGGATGATGTGACCATGGCTACTATTGATACAACCATTGCTCACATCATATGTCAATCGAAAGATGTCAAGATCGAGCTGTTCAAGTTCTGGAATCCAATTCGGCCACTTGCTACACTGTTGAGTTCAAATGGTCGTTAAAAATGCATACGAGCTCCGTTCTGGGCCCATGAATACTTGATGGAAATCTCTTGGGGTCCTCTTTCCAATGGATCCAGTCTCATCTCCAAATTTTATTTCAGTCATTCGTAATTGAAGAAATAATATGCTCCATCACCTATATTGGGCTTATGGACTTGTAACTTCATTTGGGATCCCAACTGTTGATGTAAAAAACACACACTAGCCTGGGAGATCTGCTTAACTCCAGTGCAGGTCCAAATATTTCTTTCGGGTTCTAGGCGTGCCAATTGGTTTGATCCTGCAACCAATAAGAAACAAAGAAAACGCAGTTAAATCCACCAATGATAGCCGATCGGCTGGCTTGCCGATGACATATCATTGAGCATTGAGCCGATGCAAGATGCATTAAATCGGCTATAACAGATAAAGCAAGATAAAGCTAAATCTACTCAATCGGCTGTAGATATCAACAAAATATAATCTAAGTCTCAGAATATATTTAGACCAAGTGATTGGGATAGATCGGACAGGGCGCCGAGACAGTATGAATCACTTATGTCTAAATATATTATAAAGCGTAGATTATACATGTTCATAGCATAGCCGATTAAGTAAATCTAACATGTATCGGCTAGTACTTCGATACTACTTTATACAGAGATATTATCATGAACAAAATATATTAAACAATTTGTCAAACTAATGTTAAAATGATCCTAACCAGATTTGACAACAAGCTCAATATATTTTACCAAGTTAATATCTCGATATAAAGGGCAGATTTAATATATCAAGATAACAAGATAATTAAACCAGGTAAGATCGGCTGAAACCCCGACGCTATCTCTATTAGCAATCATAGACAGGCTAGAAACTAAGGTTCTAAACATGATTTAGTAGGTCAAACCTAACTGATGCAGCACCAAATATGTAAAGAAACATAATGTCTAGATGATCAAGTCGATGAAAGCCTTTTCGAGATGGTAAATATATTATATAATCTAGATCAACAGCGATATATAACCCTATCGGTTGCTTTTCTGTGAAACAGACATCAGCCGATCTAAGTTATATATTGATATCAATTCAGATTATACAATATATATGATAACTCGACGATTCACACAAACAGGATCAAGGTGTCATAAAGATGGAAGCACTAATCCCGAGAGCGCAAGCCGCCATAACAAGTTTTACCTCTTGTCGGAGATCAAAGCCGATGCAGCCCAACTCGAAAGCAAGAACTCATCGAAAACAGTAAAAGAATAAAGGTGGCGATGCGCCGAAGTAGTTGTATTGATTCGTCCCTTTCTTTACACGAACCTGGGCTTAATTTATACCCAGAATTACACAATATGTCCTTGTCGGACACGACTCTTATCTCTATTACAACTCATATTAAAGATAATTCCCTAATACAAACTCTAACCGACAGTATCTATTAGGAAACTAACATTATATCCTAATTAATAGATACAATTCCCTTCTTCGGACCCAATCCGTATGTGGGAACCCTTATGAAGCTCATCAACCGAACCCGACAAAGACTCTGTTATCCTCTCGTCGGAATCGGCTACATCGGCTATCCTTGTCCGACTCCGTCTCAGCCGATGGTCACGATAGCCGACTCGGTCACCAGCCGATACACACCGTAGCCGATTCGGTCACCCACCGATCCTTGCTCTGTTTTGGTAACCGCCAGCTTCCTCCAAATCCGCTTCGATTCTATCATCAAATCCAATACTTGATTTACCAAATTTGGTCGTTAACACCAACTCAAGTGGGGCCCATGTGGGATGTGTCCCAATCTGGTGGAGCACGACCCTAGGGACCTCTTAGTCATCCTCCCATCTTCTTAAAGAGCTAGGTACCCCTTAAGAGTTTCTCGGGTTTCGTTAAATTAAAGTTTTAGCCATTGCTACTTTACCTTGTAGTTACGTGTGTCGACTAGACCACTTAATTGCTCATCTTCGGAACTCCAACTTATCATGTGTATTCAATTCCTATTTGCAATATTAGATTGCTTTTATCTTGTTCTTGCTTGTTTCTTCGATTTGCTTGCAGGAATAAGGTTGATCTGCACCGGCAAGATTAACAACCCACGAAGAGGTGTATCGATCACTAAGGCGCAATATAACAACGTCTTGTACAGTTATAGTCGAATCGTCAACGTTTCTCTCAAATCGTAGTTATCATCAACTCACCAAAAGATCGGGACAACCAGATCCCTGAGCGTATCGAGTAGAGCTCGGGCTTTATCAAAACCTGCCAACTGTTGTTACATGGTCATTCTGTGCTCAACCCAAATGGTAAACCTTGCATGATTCCTGCTGCTAGGAGACAAAGAGAAAGATGTTCCCAGAATCCAGCCAACCATTGTCACAAGTAAACTTAGATGGTGGCGAAGGAGCTGTTGTCTTGCTAGATCGATGGAGTAGGTTGTAGGAGAGGAGACCGTCCCTTTTACCTCACACTCTAGCAGTCGATGACCACCAGTTGTCAACACCAGCATTGAACGCTGATGCCGATGTCCTCGGCAGCAAAACAGTGGCTGACCACCATTGTTGTGACCACCCGAAGGGAGCAGCTGTTGTGGAAGATGATCAAGACCATGCCATTGACGACTGGCCTTCTCCAATAACCAGAGCAGCAGATCGAGCCGGTGTCTTCACGGCAAGCCTCCGCCACCCGATGTGAGCTCCAGATCTCTAGAATCCTCCATCTCCTTCCACAACTACCATCGACAGATCCACTCCCACGAAGCGCAACTCCCATGAGCCAACACCGTTGCAGAAGAAGACCAACGGCACCACCATCAACACCGCCGCCTCCGAGGCCCACCATGGAGATGACTCCAACAGATCCAAAACGGAACTAACCTGACACACGGACTAGGGGAGGAGGCTTGACCCCTCTTCCAGCCGTCGACGGCAGCGAGCCGCCGGAATCGAGAAGGGAAGAGGGGTCAGAAGGAGGGTTTACTGTAGAAGCCTCTTTCGCCTTTTTCGAGAGTCTTTCGGGTGGTTCCCTTATCCGCCATTTTGACTTTCATATGGCAATGTACCCTACGCCAGGCTTGTAAGTACAGCCGACGCCGTTGTCATGCCGTCTTGTCCTTGGGGGCAAATATACGGCCATAGCGATGTAAACAATGAAAACCACCATATAAAAATACTGACAAAAGGCGGAGAGAAAAAACAAAAACAGGAACAATGCTTTATATTAGTAATTTATTAATTTTATAACTCGCAAATGAAGTTGATTTTTTTTCAACTTTGCATAGTTGTCTATTTACATCTTCCCCACATATGTGATGTTCTCAGGAGCTCCCGCTCCGTGAGGGTTCACCGACATCTTCCCTTCCATTGCTGTTGGTCGTCTAGCCGTCCGGCGCCTTGAGGTGTGTCATCAGCTCGTCTCAAACAGCAAAAAATTAAAACAATTCTCCCATATAGCTAAGGTGATATTATACATGATGTAAATTTACAAGAACAAACTCAACTATATTTGTTAAATACAAAATTGACAAACAATGGAGAAAATAAACAAAAACAAGGAATAATGCTTTATATTTGCAATTTGTTAATTTTACATCTAGCAAACGAAGTTATTTTTGTTCTTACAACTTTGGTTGCTATTTACATCTTCCATGCATATGCGATTTTATTTAGATTGTTTTTTAAATTTCTATAAAGAAAGTAAAATGCACAGACGGTTCCTAAACTTGTAAATGTGTGTCATCTAGATCCTGAACTCTCAAAATACATTTTTGGGTCCTCGAACTTGTCTTGGGTGTCATATATGTCTAAACGGGTTCTAACCCGCTCTATGAGCTGAAGTGGCATGCTACAATTACTCTTACATGTCAGTGTGATCCACATGTCAGTCACATAGAAAAAATTAAAAAGAGAGAAAAAAGATGTTATTAACTTTGAAAAAATAAACTAAAAAAGAGAGGAGAAAAAAATATGTTTTTATTTTTTCTACATGTGACTGACATGTGGGTTTCACTGATACATAGGCATCATCATGGCATGTCACGTCAGCACACGAAGTGGGTTGAAACCTGTTTGAACCTATATGACACTCAAGACAAGTTTGGAGGCTCAAAAATATATTTTAAGAGTTTAGAGATCTAAATGACATACGCAAAAGTATAGGGACCATCCACGCACAAGTTTAGCCCAGCAGCGCCTGGAAGCCGAGCAGCGCGCCATCCAACGTCGCCAGGATCTGGATGTTGGTGATATGCCCTAGAGGCAATCATAGAGATGGTTGTATCACATACTATGTTTATATTTTTGTTATACGTTGTTCCTTGAAATGGATAACTTATTATTGATCAATGAATATGTGATTCGTTCATGAAACTATTTATGTTGTATTTATGTTGTATGTTACTATTTCTAAACGATCTCTGATCAAATATCATATATGGAACAAATATGGTTCAGTGATTAGCGCATTTATTGATTGATTGTCATGTCTCATGGATCATGGTATGGAGATACCAAATTAATAATGTGGACACATGTTGGGGAACATGTTATTGGATAGACCCAACATGAGACACTGTAAGAGCTATATGTGATGTGTCATCAATGGTCTCATATTAGTGTTGGTGTAGAATCCTTAGACCTGAGATTATCATGGTTCCCAACATGTGTAGTAGCTTGCTTAGGGGCTGCTAAACACTACTCCGTAACTGGGTAGTTATAAAAGTAGTCTTCGGGCATGCTATGAAACATGTAGTGGGATATGAATAATCAAGATGAGATTTACCCCTTCCTTGGAGAGATATCTCTGTGCCTCTCGATGTTATAGATTATGGAAGTGCATGGCTATGCCAAAAGTGATTGAGGAGTTAATCGTAGGTTAAATAATCTATTACAGGATCGAGTGAATGATTGAGCTATTAAAGGATGACACATATCTAGTCTTAAGCTTAATCGATATCTTGAGGCAAAGGGGTTCATATAAGTATACACTAGAGGTTCAGCCGATATGATCTTTATGTATGCCTGGTGGGTCAATATATTCTGCTAGGGGCCGCTGTTGACACGTGGACCGAAAATGAGTTTTTGGGTTGCAGCCGAGTGTACATGAACCTACAGGGTCACACACTTAACGGGCCGGAATAAAGGGATTGGATGGAGATCCAATATTTGCTCAATTCGGATAGAGATTCGAGTAGGACTTTTATGGGCTTTGGAGGCCCTCTCATGGATCCTATATATATCCTTCAGGTGATGAGGCTGGCAGTGATAGAGAAACCCTAGTCGTCACTCCCATCCCGAGCAAAATCCTAGTCGCGCATGGGCGCTAGCACGACCGTGCGACGTGTTCCATCCCTGGACGTGTGGATACCGGTAGAGGCGCCGCTGGTCTGCGGTGCTGATCGGCGTGAGAGCACGACAGGGCGTACGCAAGAGGAGGAGAAGATCGGGCTGCTGCGTCTACTACTTCCTGTACATGGACGCGCGCTACGTCGCCAACGTTCCTTCGGCTTCTTAGCACCTACTTCCGCTGCATAGCGTGTCGAGTGGTAACGATCTATGATCTCGTACTTGCATGGTTCTTGGTTTGCGCAATAGAAAAATTTTGATTTATGCTATCGTAGCCTATGTGTATCCCAACACTAGATGTGCGTCGTGTGGTTGCTGCTGATCCGGTTCAGAAGGTACCGGACACTCATGGAGTCCATGGTCGTGTTGGGAGGAGGGCCTAGCTCCAGCTCGAACACCATGGTTTACACTAGTTGAGGGCTTGAAGCTAGCAACAGGTTTGGTTTTTACGAGGGGCTTTTTAACAGGCATGCACCACGCCCGGCTAGACCCTACATGGTTTGACTCAGCACAGGCGAGCTTGTTACCTTAACAAGGTGTGTTTGAGAGAAAAGGAAAGAAGAAGATTGAGAAGATACGCAAAACAATGTGAGCCATTAATGCTACCCTCGTCTTTTTATGACGTCGTTGACTTTTTACGAAGCGAGGTGCCCCCTCCCCCTCTTCCCCATCGTCGTATCCCCCATCACCAGCTGCCACCTCCTAACCTCTCGCTTCGCTTTGTCTCCGTTGTCAACACCCGTTCGTTGCTGACCACCGAGCCGCCACCTTCCACGGCCATCTTTCAAAGCCCCGTGATCTCCCTCCTCCTCTGCCCTCTTTTTTCTTTCCTCTGCCTCCCTCCCCCGACCGTAACCTCAATTCCAAAACCCTAACTCATCGGGATATCGTTAATTGCCGAAGCTAGAGGAGGAGTTTGGAGCATGGTATATTCAACTAGATCAAGTGATTCTAATCTATAAGAAATCCCCATGATTTTCCATCGAATGCCATTTAGCAAATCTGTTTTAAAAACTAGCTGGTTGTTTGGAAAGATGAAGAAAGGGAGCAGGAGAATAAGTTTTTTTTCACATACGAATCTCCGTAATAAAACTTTGTGTCGTTATTTTTTTTAGAAACATAGTACAAACGTAAATGCTTATAACGCGAGCGCACTCATTCCTATAAACACCTTCGGAAAACTAGGTCGACATATCTTAAGATTGACGATGTCACCACAAACATCTCACTGTTGTTGGGTACGTCATTTATCATTGAAAGAATAATTAATCGTAAATGCGAGCGCCCATATCAAATCTACAACTTAAACCCAGGTGGACTGGTTTCACCACAAGAAATCTAACCAGTTGTGCTATGCTCACTTTGCGTTATCCCTTTATATGTACACACATCTTTCGATACATCACTCAACACACCGTTGGTCAGGAGAGTAAACAAATTAACGACAGCTAGGAAGATGCTGAGGCTTTCTTCCTTCACATGTTGTATGGTAAAAATAAGGCCTTGGCATGTCAGACTCTCACGACCACAGAATGTGCACACAACGAGCATGTCATTAATTCTGTCACTCTAAATATAATATACCAGTCATATGTCTCTGTATGTTGTAACCATAGAATGCATGGAGAAAACACCACACACCAAATGAGGGGCGACCATTTATTGATATAGCCAATCCAATATCCAAGATCCTCAATTAGAAGAGTATACAAGGAAAACAAGGATAAAAAAATCCTACACATACGAGGCTATATATTCCTAATATCCTCCCGCAGTCATAACGGGAAGTTCACGAACACAAAGACTAGACTTGAACTCAGTGAACAGCTGCACAGGCAAGCATTTGGTCATGATATCCACGAACTGATGTGACGATGGAACATGAAGAACACGAACCCACCCGAGCGGCACCTTTTCATGGACAAAGTGAATGTCGATTTTGATGTGCTTCGTGCAACGGTGATGCACCGGGTTGGCAGTCATATAGACTGCACAGACATTGTCATAGTAGACGACCGTCGCAGAAGTGGTAGGAGCATGGAGCTCCTGAAGAAGCTGCGTAGCCAGCAGCACTCGGCAATGGCGTGGGCGACAACACGGTATTCAGCCTTCGCACTAGAGCGGGAGACAATCGTCTGACACTTGGAGGACCAAGAGATCAGATTGTCGCCGAGATCAGACAGTCTTCTGACACTTGGAGCATTATGAGTCAGGACAGCCGGCCCAGTCCGCATCAAAGTAGGCCGTGAAGGACTTGATAGGACCGGTGCCGATGTGGAGTCTGGCGGAGAGGGAGCCTTTGACATAGCGCAATATGCACTTGACCAAGGCAAGGTGAGGCTCTCAAGGATCATGCATAAAGAGGCACACCTGCTAAACAGTGTAGACTAGCTCAAGCCATGTAAGGGTGAGGTGATGAAGAGCACCGGCAAGACTCTTGTACTCAGTAGGATTGCTGACGGGAGCACCATCGGAGGCGGAGAGCTTGGCCCGAGCATTGACCGTAGTGGCAGCGGAATGGCACTCGGACATGTCGGCTCGCTGAAGTAGGTCGACGGTGTATTGTCGCTGGGACAGAAAAAGGCCATCTGGCGAGCGACTGATGGAGATGCCGAGGAAGAAGTGCAAATCGCCGAGGTCCATCATAGCAAACTCAGAGTGAAACCGACTGGTGATGTGCTGGAGGAGATCCGTAGAGGAAACTGTGAGGATGATGTTATCGATGTAGAGCAGGAGGTAGGCGATATGGTTTTGATCTTTGTAGACAAAGAGAGACGTATCGAAGGCCGAGGCGAGGAACCCCAGTTGACGGATGTAGGTAACGAACTGCTGGTACCAAGTTCGAGGAGCCTGCTTCAAGCCATAGAGCGATCGTTGTAGTAAATAGACAGCATTAGGTGCGGTAGGGTTGACGAAGCTGGAAAGCTGCTGACAGTACAGCGTCTCATCTAGTGTGACGTGGAGGAAGGCGTTCTTCACATCAACCTGATGGATGGGCCATGAACGTGAGGTCGCGATGTTGAGGATGACACGGATCGTAGAAGGCTTGATGATCGGGCTGAATGTCTCGTCATAGTTGATGCCATGTTGTTGGGAGTAGCCGCGGACAACTCAACGAGCCTTGTGACGAGCGAGGGAGCCGTCGGAGTGAAACTTGTGCTTGAAGATCCATTTGCCAGTGATGACATTAGCACCGGGGGGAAGGCACCGGTCGCCAAGTGTCGTTGTCGATCAGCGCCTTGTACTAATCCGCCATGGCAGCGCGCCAGTTGGGATCATCAAGTGTGCTGCGATAGTTGGCTGGAACCAGAGAGATGGTGGTGTGCGAGGCCGACAAGATGAGGCGGTTGACGGGCTTGAGGGAGCCGATCTAGGAACGCGTCACCATAGGGTGGCTTTCCGGGGTTGGTGATGGCACAGTGCTTGCTGAAGACAATGGCCTTGTAGGGAGACTTGGCACGGTGGAGGCAGTTGCTAGAGACGAAGTAGGGGCGACGACTTAGCGTGTCGGTGCCATCCGCTGCTGGTAGACATGCGGGAAGGGCTCGACTAGTCGGGTTGAGTGTGTGGCAGCCGGTGGAGGCCCAGCAACCGAGTGCACGATAGTTGGTGGAGGGCCGGCAGCGGCTAGGCTGCACGGGATGGATGCCCGCCTAGAGTCGAGACTGTCGGGACCGCCCTGTAGTAGGGTAGAGGAGGCTGCTCAACCTTAGCCGAGGGAGCAACCACCGAAGTTGGCCGCCACGCATCGTTTGGAGGGAATAGGGCGCGCAGTGGAGGGCAATGCAGCTGCTCAACACTCTCAATGGATGGAGCGACCATGGTAGGAACAGAGCCTTCCTGCAGGAGAAAGTCAAGAGAGGAGAATCGACGGATTGACTCGCAAAAGGAAAGCGTGTTTTGTCAAAGGAAGCGGTCTCTCGGTAGTACCTAGATGTCTAGAACTAAGTTTTAACCTTGTATAAGTATGTGTTTGCTTGAGTATAAGGAAAGCATCGTAAATATAGAAGTACATATAAAACCATATCTCTTTCTTTTGTTCTTCTCCATAGTCTAATTTATTTTTTATTGAGATGATTCTTCTGTGTGTCATATTACCTTAATATTATTATTTACCCCTGCGTAGACTATGGTGTATTCTCAGTGGGCTGCAGGCCTACAGCGTAAACCTACAAGCTCGTTGGCCCTTCCAAATGCCAAATCAAATTTCAATCGAGGAACTAAACAGGACATTGGCATGTTTAATTTTATCCAATGATTAGACACTACAGTCTGCTCTATGCTTTACGGTTTTCAATGTCACTGTACCTATAATTTGTTTAATGCAACATTTTTTAGTTTTAAAAAGGAATTTGACATCGTTGTCGTTGTGCCTTGTTTTCCTTGACAAGTTTGATCGAACAAAATTTTCTTGTGTGTCTTGGCTGTAAGAGTTCACATGGGCTTTGACATGATGTTCAGCTGTTGGAATGTTTATGGCCCTCGGTTATCACACATAGCTTAATTCGTATTGAGAATGGATAGTCTAGTTATAACAACTGATCGGTGGTGCGCATGCACCTAAAAAGCGTAAAAAAAACTTGGCTGAAAAATGAACATAGGCAAAAACAACTCATGAGAGTATTGAGACAAAGTTAGCAAGCATATTGGATTTAGCTCGACAGAAGTTGTGTGCGGCTCCAAGAGACATGTCAACTTAGGACGGTAGGACCAAGTCATACGAAGCCTCACGCCATCACTTTCACCTTCGCTGTGATAGTATCCGAGTTCACACATAGCACCTGTTTGTTAACCTTACCCTTCCCTTAATGTTTGTAACGTAGGCATATGTTAAGCAAATAGATTTGTGTTCTGTTTCAGTACTTGCTTACTAGCTTTCTAGTTGACAGGGACAGGTGTTTGTGGGAGAGTAGAAATAAGAGAAGAATGAAAGACTTCATAAGGAGTTATAGATAACCCTGTGGTGGAAGTTAATGAGTTAAGGCAAGGTAGATAATCTTTATCTCTTCTCTATCTTTATCTTTATTTTTCTCTTTACCCACTTATAAAAAAAAATTATACTGTTTTCGTCGTCACACCTGATATACCGACCCTAAAAATCTACTTCTAATATAATCTAAACTACTTTCTTTCGTGGGTTGCTTCGTTTCCGACTCTATTTCAGGCTTTCAACAATGGCTAGGCCCACGCCCACCACACAAAACGGTATTGCGAGGAACGAGCGGACCTGAACGGGCGTTCTTTTTATGTTCTTTTTGCCCGTTAGCTCGGGAGTCCGTCATGGCTTGAGAATATCTGATTCTCCCACGAAGCTCATATCTTGAAACAGATGAGTAGAAATTGATGTATGTTGGTTTGACATGATTTTTGAGACCGGCATGCTGCCACTGGCAGCACGATGCCTGGAGACATGGAAATTAGGGTTAGGTTTTCGTGGACTTTGTTTTTCTATCGACTCGGGGGAAATCTGAGTTGTCCATCAGGTCAGACGGCTCCTGTCCCTCTCGCGTCAGGCCGACGTCGCCCCTGGATTGCTGCGCTTTATGGGCCACACGTGTGAAGTCGATCGGGCTGCGTCGGAATCACGCGCAATCTGAGCGGCATGCGCTGCCTCTTAGCTTGGCAGGCTTTTCAGCCTGCTTTGAGGTTTTTTTTACAGAAATAACATTAGTATCATTTTAATTGCTTAAAGTTGCTGAAAAATTATGAAAAATTTTATGACTGTTTAAAAATTCAATTCTAGCTAAATAGAACCAATGAGAAATTTTGCTAGATGTTTTTATTATGTGGATTTATTTTCTAACCAAGGTAGATTATAAATTCATGTAAAATTAATCTGATTATAGGGTATCTTCTTTCCACCATCGTAAAAAAATACATAAAAATACTCATATAATTTAAATACCCGTAGCAACGCACGGACATCTTTGCTAGTCTACTTAAAAGATTTGTAGTGTTATTGTCATCCCACCTGACATACCGACTTTTAATCTAACTGTCACGCCCCGATTTTAGTTCGAGATTAAAAATCATTAAATAATTCGTTTTTAGAATTTATATTAAAAGTTAAAGTTAATTACAAGTGAAATAATGTGGGAAATAAAATTTCCTTTAAAAATCATGACTGGAAATATTTTTGTAATATTCTCCATGCCCTAAAGTACTCTTTGAAATTTCCCGTGAATTTTTGGAGCTCAAAAAGTAATTTTAATAATACAAACATCATTTAATCAATTAAATTAAATGGAAATCCAATTAAAATTCCTCTCCCTGCCCCTAGGCTGTTTTCGGCCCATTCCCATCCGCAAGTCTGCTTTCCGAACCTCGCGGTCCGCTCGCCGCCCCCTTCCTGTCCTATCCTTATCGGGCCGACCGGCCTCCTTTTTTCTCTCCTCGGCCCGCTCGGCCCCCTCCCTCGCAAGTCCACTTTACCTCCCTTCGTCGGCCTCCTCTCTCTTGTGCCACTGATAGGTGGCACCGTGGCGCCCATCTGTCAGGCCTTTCTTCAACCTCCGGCCGAGAGGACCAGCCACCACCTTCCCACGTCGCCGCTTCCCCTGCGCGCTCCCCGTCCTCGCCCTCGCCTCTGAACCACGTCGAACCGAGTCCTCTCCACTCCTCCACCTCCTTCCCCACTTCTCCCGTGGTTTCCGGTGCCGGCTTGCCCCCATTCCCCCCACGTCGCTGCCCACTCCGCTAGCTCCCACCTCCCTCCAAATCTGCCACGTCCCAGCTGCTCCGTCTCCTTCTTGCGCTATGTAATCCATCCCCGTACCTCCCTCTCTCATTTTCCCTAACTCCTCAAGCTCGCCGCGCTCTCCCTCACTCTCTCCGCGCCGAGTCTGAGCACCGCCCGCTTGCCACCGTCCTCCGGCCACACGTCACCACTACCGTGCCAAGCCGTTGTCGTCGTCAGCTTCGCCTCATCGTGCCGCACCCCGTCCACCCCTTCCCGAGCACCGCCTGTCGCCGGACCTCCGTCCGCATCGTCGCTTCCAGCGCAGGCTGCCGCCATCCCGCTCCCACGCGGCCTCGCTCACCGTTGGGCGCCTCGGTGAGCACCCCTCTCCCCCTCCCATCTTCTTCCGTCATCTCCCGCACCACCACCGCTCGCCGGTTGGCCGCTGCCATGCGCCCCTTCCTTCGGGTCGTGCCGCCTGGTCGCTCACGGCCGCCCAATCGGCCCCGGGCCGATCTGGGCCGTCGGTCTCCCGTGGACCGCCCGTGGACTTGGACCACGGTGCCGCCCCAGTGCACGTGGACTCGGCCCACGGTGCACCAACCGTCCCTCTCCCGCTGACGCGTGGGGCCCACCTTTGGTGGACTCGGTCCACACTCGTGCCCCACGCTGACGTAATAAACCTTGTTTTCCAGAAATTACTTTAAACGGCTCAAAACTTCTAAAATTCATAACTAATTTATACGAACTCCAAATTAGGACATTCAACTTACAAAATTCATCTAAAATTGAGCTTTACATGTTTGTTTGCATTTCATGTACTGTTTATTTGGTTTTTATTAGGGTTTTTTCTCATTTTGCGTGTCAGCGTGTAGATTCCGTCGTTTCGAAAGATCGCGTTCGCGAGAAAAAGAGTTCGAAAGAATTTTTGAAGAAGCAAGGCAAATCACACATTCCTCTTGAGCATGTTGAACCTATTTTATAAAAGGTTTTACTATTTGCAAATAAATTACATGTTTTACTAATTACATGGCAATAGGGATTACCTACTTGCTTGCTTCTGCCATGTTTACTTGACATCCATCCTTTGTCAAACTTGGGTGATAACTTGACTAGCTTGTGTTACTTATGTTGACCTTGCTAGAATTATGATATGCTTAGCCATGCTTAATTACCACTAGCTTACTTAATGGGATAATTACATTATCTACTTTTAGTATCTTGATAAGCTGTGAGCTCGAGACATTTGGCCATGTTTTATTAGTCATAATTATCCAACTACAATATGGCTTAATGGTGAGCTGTGGGTGCATGGTTTTGATTGTAGCACCCATAGCAATTAAGGACCGGTTTGCGGGAAATCCTGGAAGACTTACCATGCTTACCATAAGCAAGCGTGGGCAACTGCTGGACTTGTAGTATAGCTCAACCCTTTCCTAGGCACCGAGGCTAGGGTGGGCATGATGGAGTTGGGCCGGCGCCGATTTTAAGGGTTGATCGGCTTCTGGATTCACTACGGCACATGGGGGGTTACCTACCCCGGTTTTAAGGGTAGGGGCAAAACCTCAGCGTGGTGTGAATGGTTAGGGGAGAATTATGCGAAGAGTCTTGTCACAATCACTCGCCATGGTGACGTGTCCGTCTGGGCACGGTAACATTACGGTAGATTGTGTCCTGTGGCTACAGTTGTATACATCTGGCCAAAGTAAAACTATTCGAATAGTCGTGCCCGTGGTTATGAGCAATCGATCAGCTTCACTGTGATTAGTCCCTCTATTAATTAACTTGACATAATGAACTGGTGTAATTTAGGTGGTTTGGTTGGGCCTATTCAACATGGTGTAGCATTCTTCAGTGAAGATTTAATCTTGCCTTAATTAATCAACTGTTTTACTGTTTTAAACTGTAAATGTTTACAACCGCCTTTATGCAAATAGCCACAAACCTCCCTTTGTTCCCCTTTGCACGTTTGTTGATGGTCGTTATGTGCAAACATAAACCATCAACTTCTGCATGGTTAATAAAAGATATAGTATCAAAACTTAGTAATAGGAGCTTTATACTAACCATTTTCACTAGTTTTGGTACATATATGTATGCAGGTCAATTAAGGAGAAAATACACCCGTCTTGCGATGAAAATGAACCTCTAGCCAATCACGTGCGAGTACAAGGATTGGAGGGTCCACATGACAGTCTAAACTGACTTAAAGTTGGGCCAAACCATCCTTAACCATCATAGGGGCCCACCTGTCAGTCACAGAGCAAAGTCGGTGGCCAGAGGCGATGGGAGTGGTTCGGCCGAACCATCCTTGGCACCCCCGGCTCCCTTTTTCAACGTGGCAGCTCCCTATTGGATGGCAAAGGCGGTTATGGGTGCACCGACCTCCCTAACCGTCATACTCACACACTTCAATTTTCACCAACACCAACAGTAGAGTACAACTCACTCATATTTTATACTTTACTATGGTAGTTTGATTAGAGAGTGAGGGGAAGCTCCAGAAGGAGTGCCCCGAAATATCGGAGTTTTCTCTGAGAATTTTACGGAGGAAAGTCGGGTTGTCGGCGTTCTTCCAACGGAGTTCCGGAGAAAAGCTGGGATTGTCGGACTTCTTCTCTCGCTTGTACCTCGGCGGATGCTTTCTTTTATAAAGTAAGCATTCGAGTTTCCTTATGTTATTTAATTAATTTATTTAAGTGAGATATATCCTCATCGCTGCAGGTTTATCGCTTAGTACACAGCTAAGTGCTCTAGTATTAGGACTCTAGATAAAGAAGAAATTCATGCGCATGGCTAGAGTAGTAATTAATAACTTAGACGTGGGGGCTAGGTTAGAAATTATCTTCGTTTGTTGTCTACTCCACAAAAAGTGAGGTAGGCGATAGATGGTGACAGCTCTGTCCGTCCTTTGTATCCCTCCACGTTCGGGTACATCATAGAGCTCAAGGCTAGACTCAACCTAGTAGACCTTGGGGGAACGCCGGTGCCCGAAGCATGCGATAGAGTTTTACCTTTAACTTAAATTAATTAATTAAAAGACATAGAAATCTTCTCTAGCCAACTATAGGTTGTTGTGTCGTTCAGTTGAATTCTAGTTAGTAGATATTCCTCGTGTTTGATACCCTTTGGTCACCCTAAGGGAAAATGCTCTAAGGTATACGTATGCTTGTGGATTTATCTGTGAACGTAAGAAATACCAACAATGTCTGCATCATTGGTATGACTTGCTAAGTACGGTGGTTGTACTCAGTCTTGCTATTATTTCCCCTTTTCAGAAGTGTAGTGCTTCTGAGCTGAAGACGAAGTTAGAGGACCAATACTTATACCCCAATTGAGTTTTTGTCTATCGACGTGAAGCTGAAGCCCTGCTAGGATCATTCCTTTTTTCGTTGTTGCTGCTTTCTTTTCGGTGTGAGGACTAAGTGTCTCTTCTGTAAGTATTTACACTTTATTTACGTTTGGATCTGTATATTAATTTGTCATTTTATGTACCCTGGCTTGATTCCTGGACAGGGATTTATACACAAAATAGTCTGAAAATTTGGCTAAAATTTCTGAGCATGACACTAACTTGCCACCAATTTTATCTCAGATCGCTCCATCACCACATCGCGTCCCTCTCCCTCCCCAGATTCGACCCTGAAAATAGGAGATAGGAAATATGAAATAGATCGCTCCCTCTCCAGATCAGTTGTGGCCCACTTTGCTCATATTCTAATCCAAACAACACAAGAACACTCCATATTAAATCCAAACATCTCAGCCCAAAGCTACTTCCTATCCCTATTCCTATTTCTCCTATTTCTTTATCTTTAATCTTTAACTATTACAAAAATTAAAGATGTTTTTGCTAGAAACTTTCGTACGTAGTTAGTCTGCCTCGCGTGTTCGATACGCATGCCTTGTGTCATCGTGCGCCGTTGTGCGCAGGGAGTTCGATCCCGCATGTGATCTAGATCGATATGATATTTCTGTCGGAATAGATGAGACCGGTTAGAGTCCCTTGCACACTCAATTTTTTCATTCGTGTTCAATTCGTGTCGGACTCTTCACGCAAGAATGGGAGGGAGAGATAGCATGCATGTGTCCTTGCATCGAATCGAGTGATCATGCATGCTGTGACCTTGTGTCACATGCATACAAGAGAGATCAGAGATGAGCAGTAGCAGTGAAAATTAAGAGATGCTAAATTCTGGTAAGTAATTATCTCCAGCATACTTCCATTACATTGCTTGCTTACTTTTTTTTTCTCTAATTCTAATAGGTTGCTTCATTTAATTTCCTAGACCATCGAGTTTTTTCCCCAAAAATTTGATTAGTATGAATATTAATTTTATGTGACATTTGTTCTATTCGATTTAGTAGATTTTAAAGATAGAGACTACAGAATTGATTTTTTCGGATGAGACCCTTTAGGTTGCAGGCGGACCATAATTGGTTTCGCCTGCAAAAATCGATCTCCCGAGCACGGTCCAAGAACCACATGCAAAAATTAATTTTCATAGACAGGCATCTTAACAGACCGGCATGAAAAATAAGTTTATTTTCGCAATACCCCTCTTTTCCTCCCCACTCTTTTTTCTCCTCTCCCGCAAAATCCTCTCTCCCGTCCACTCCTCACACTCCTTCTCTGTCCCCACTCCTCACCCTCCCTCTCCAACTCTCCCACTCTCTCCCGTCCACACTCCCTCGCGACGGCAGCAGGCTCGCGTGACAGCGGCACGCTCGTGCGAGGGTGAGGGCGGCAGTGACAGCTGGCTCAGGCGATGGCGGCAGGAGGAGACGAGAGAGATCCCGCCAACAGTGGCGATGGGAGGGACGGGTCCGACGCCCCCTCCCCCTCCCGCGCGGATCCAATCGCTGCTTCGCCCCCTACTCGTGCAGATCCACCGACGTCGACGATGGGAGGGGCAGATCCGGCGCCCCCGCCTCCTCTCGCACAAATCCCGCCACCTCTCCATCTCTCACACGCGCAGATCTGCCGACCGCAGCGATGGAAGGGACGGATCTGGCGCCCCTTCCCCCTTCCTCGCGGATCTACCAGGGACGGAAGGACGAGGACAACGATGGGGGCGGCGACAGGAGGACAAGGACGACTACTACGACGACGACGGGAGGACGAGGACGAGGACGATGATGACGACGGATAGGTGATTCTACACTGGGAGGACGAGGACGAGGACGATGATGACGACACTGGGAGGGGTCGACACCATTGGGGCACTCCAGGATAGGTGATTCGGAAGAGGCGAGACTCTCTGCTCGGCTTGGTCGACGGTTATCAGATGGAACGGTGTGTATTGTTAGGAGACCAATAAGTATAAGAGGGGGCACTCGCCATCAAGTTCCTGTTGCACGTGGGACAATGAGATTGGTCCCACCATTCTAGGCTCCATGTGTTCGTCCTGCGAAGACAAATTCGTGGGCCCATGATGATAATTTGCACGACGATTTCATTGAGTGGCCCTGTTAGTGCACCATGCACGTCATTTGCTCCCTGAACAAGCATAAACATCGTGTCCGTGATAGGGGCAATATTACATGACGTACATAAAATAAATAAGCTTATTGTGGCCATAAATATAGGAGTATATAAAAAAAGGAAAAAGTCCGACTTACCCATGAACTATTATGGCAGTACGAATTACCCCCTCAATTCAAAAACCAGACATTCTTCACCCTCAACTTTTTATAATGGACGAATTACCCCCCAACTGACTTTGAAGTGATTTTGGTCCTACGTGGCGTATACGTGACAGTCCAATTAACATAAAAAATAAAAAATGGTGGGGCCCACTTGTCAGTTCTGGCTTTTCTCTCGGTCACCACATGTGGGCCCTACCTTTTTAATATTTTGTATGCTAACTGAACTGCCACGTGTGTGCCACGTAGGACCAAAACCATTCAGGAATCGCTCAGGGGAGTAATCCGTCTGGTATGAAAAGTTGAGAGTTAAGAATGTCTGGTTTTTTCTGCTCCCTACGTAGTCAGAACGATGACGGTTGATTTGTCATCGCTTTCGACTCCTTATGCACGTCCACTAACATGCATGTACGTAGTACATATGTAAAATTAAAACTGACTTTATCCGTTGCAACGCACGAACACATTTGCTATTTGCTAGGCCCTGTTCTAATCTGCTATAACAGTACAGATAAAAAATAAACTTTCATGGCACACTTTTCAAACTCCCAAACGGTGCGTTTCGTGCGAAAATTTTTAATATGAAAGTTGCTCTAAAATGTTATATTAATTCATTTTTCAAGTTTGTAATAATTAAAACTCAATTAATCATACGTTATTGTCACCTCGTTTTGCGTGAAACACTTTATCTTCATCTTTATCTTTATCTTCAGGACTTTCAAACACCACCTAAGTAAAGATTTGAGTGATGGGAAAGTGCTGCACTGCTGTTTCGGTCGTAAGTAGGTCGGATGGATTGAGTCGTACGTATAGCAGGGTTACTCCGTTCCAGGAGAGCGCGCGGGCACTTGACCGCTCCATACCGCTCGCCACCATTGTCGCCCCCAGCTGCACGTCATCCACCACCCGCTATCAGCAGCGGAGGACGAAAAAAATTGAGGTGTGGCCGAGAGAGTCCGTACACAATAAGAACAAAACAAAAATCTCAATTGCACGATATTTCGATTGAATTTTGCCTTGTTCTGAAATTCTCAACCATGTGGACCTCTTTGCAATGTTCAGCGATGCAATCTGCTGCTTGCTGCTTGCTCCTTGCTACTTGCCTAGTTGACTTGCTCTGCCTCCACCCTCCTCCTACCCTTGCCGCTGCAGCCTGCTGCGCTGCCGGCTGCAGGCCTGCAGCAGCCCGCAGCTCCGTGCCTGCGCCCAGCGTCCCCGCCTAGCCGCCTCCCCGGCCTCACCTCTGCTTGCCGCTGCAGCACGCTCACACCTCGATCTGCCTGCCTGCTTTGCCGCAGTTTCCTTCCGCCTCCCACGCGCCCGCGCAGTCGACCCGTCGCTAGCCGCCAGAATCGATGGAAGAGTCGAAGAGATGGGGGAATTTTGAGCTAGGGTTCAGCAGTCAACACAGTGTCACAGTCAATACCTAAATCAACACAAAACAAGCCCAATGGGCCTTCTACTAGCCAGCAGCAAACGGCCCTGTCGCCCAGCATGACTTCGACGGTTTAGCCGTCTTCTCCCGATGCGGTGACGCCACGCCTCTGCTCAAGCACGACGACTACTGCCTCGCTCTGCCGAAGGAGGAGGGGGTGGGGGGTTAGCGGGCAGCGCGATGTATGGCGAACGCCACACCTCGCCCTACCGAGCCCTCCGCCACTGCCCGCTATCAGTCTATCACCACCCTCGGCCCTATGTTTCTTGATTTGATATTGCCATCCATCCTCCTAGGCTCCTCCCAGCGATGGTCTAGCTCGCGAGTCAAAACGAGATAGCTCGAGCTCCTGAAGAGCCGAGTCGAGCTACAGTTTTAGCTTTGCTTATCAAGCCAAGCCCAGCTAGCTCATATCTTAATGAGAGAAGGTAGCATCCTGGAGTGGCCGATCCCATGGGAAATATATATGTGGTGCATTTTTTTTCTTTTTTATGAGTAATTTTATAAATGGTCCAAGTTACACAAAACCATGGGTATTTTGTCATATGACAAATGCTAAGTATTATGGACTTAAAGTTTCACAGAACTACACCGTTAACCATTTTGTCATACTCCTATATTAAAATAAAAAAAAATAGATGTAACATTTATATGATGGATAAAATTCTCATAAATTTAAGATGTGATGGTTAAGCTCAAAGTATGGTAGATTAAAGTTAAAACGGTCAGTAATATGGGTTTGTGAAACAATAGAACCATAATATCTATGGTTATATGTCACGTACCAAAGTTTATGTGGTTTTGTAAAATTTGGATCGATGAAGTTTTATGAAATTTATTTATTTTTATGGGACTACCTATCCTACATGCAACATAAATTTAGATAAAAAAACAATCACCTTCAGTAACACAAGGCTAAATTAAGATGTCTAAAGTTACAACCATATCAACACAACATAAATCATTATTGAGCCATGACAAACTTAAATAAATAGATTAAATTAAAATCATCATATAAATTAAAATTACATTCAAATATAATAAAAATTAAAAATGTAACTAATATAATTATAGTATAACTAGTGTGTAATTATAATTATAGTACGACTAATGTATAATGTATAAGAGGTGAAATAATGACCGCTGAGCTTTCCCTCTCTTATTATGACGTCAGTGATTTTTTTATCCACTGGTCAAATCACAGCATGTCTCTCATTCTCACCCTGGAAGCGAACAAGATGCTGTAAGCTGTTCCAAAATATAAGAGATTTTAAATAAATATAAAATATTTTTAATGAATGTGATATATCTTAGTACTATAAATCTGAACAGATTTTTAGTTCAGATTCATAGTACTAGAATGTGTCACATTCATCCAAAATTCTTTATATTTTGGGATGGAGAGAGTAGATATGATTCCTTAAGGGCATCCACAATGTGTATTCGAAGTGGGTAGTAAAAAATAGAATACTACTATTACCCGGTTATATGCATTGTGGGACTAGTAAACAACTAATACCGAGTAATATGTTTACTACCTAATCATAAGAAATAAATAAATAGTTTTCTCTCATCCCTCTCTCATGGCTAATGGTTGTGGGACCCAGCTTACTGTCCATTTTTGTTGTTTCACCATTGTAATTACTACTACAACAACTAATACTCACTGACGCAGAGTCCACCCTTACAAAGTAGTAAAATTAGTGATACCCTATGAGCTGACGAGGTGAAAAAAAGCGTAAAATGCGTGCGTGGATGTCCTATATAAGCACGAATCTCCAAACTATCATAGCTACAAAAGTTCGACTGTGATTATGAAGAAAATCTGTCGTCATAATTATAACAAATCCGTATTTTTATATAGAAGATTTCAAAAACAATCTAAAACGGCATGCTGATGGCGAGCATGTGGACGCTAGCTATCTATCCTTGCTTCAGTCAACATTGTGTATATTTGTTTGCCCAAGCAATGGGGATCGACCAGTTGACCATCTTAGGTCTTTATGTTCTTAAGCTGCATAGTCAAATATAATATGTATATACTCCTATACATATGTGTATTATTTTCTCCGTGTGAAAATATAAGGGATTTTGGGAGGATGTGATATCAAATTTTTTTGTCTATTCATAGTATTAGGATATTTTTTGTCTAGATTTATAGTATTAGGATATATCATTGTAACATACCCAAAATTTGAATTTTAAATTTTGCATCTAAAAATATCGAGAATATTTTTCCTAAATAGGAATACTAATATTTTTCAACTAAAAACCTAGGTGAGTCTAATATGACTAGTTTTAATATACAAATTTGTGAATAATTTAAAACCTTTTACTTGATAACTCAAAGGAAGAAAATAAAACATAGTGTGTGCATGTAATTGCATAATGTATTGTTGTGACTTGAGTCCTTTTGCTTGTTTTTTGATTTTACTAGCATTTTATAATAGGAAACATATATGTAAAGATAAGCTTAGTGAATTTCTAAAAATAATTGATGTAAGATAAAATCATGAAAAAATTCATGAGGATTCTACTCAATGGGTTAGACTCACTGAAATTTTGGCATGGTTTTATATTTACATCTAGACCACAATTAAATTGGTAAAATAAGTAAAAATCCGATTTAATCCTAAACCCTAATCGGCAAAACTCATACCTCATCCAAAAATGCATTAAATTATATGAAAGTGTATATGGAAAATAATTTATTAAAATACAATATTATTTATCATGAATTAATATAATTTTTATAGAATTTATTTCACTAGTTTTGATCCCTTAAAAATTCAAACCAATTTCAATTAGACCTAAATTCTTAATTTTGCTGAGGATAAACTATAGTGAATTTTTGAGTGCAACCAAGGAAAATGGAAACTAGATATTTTTATATATCTCCACAAAAATCCACTCTAATTTATCCAGCCCACAAAATAAATTATAGAATTATAAAGAAGAGAAGGAAAATATATAGTGAAGGTCCTGAATTTGTCCAAACAATGGGTTCAACAGTTTTCCTACCCATCCCTCTCCTCCTTACCTAGCCTAGCATGCCTTGGACCCACCTGGCAGCCGCACAAACTCACTCCAACTCAGTGCAAAACCTTCCACCGCTGAAACAGACAGAGAGAACGAGGAAGCGAGAGAAAAAGCGACGCATGGCTCCTGCTCGACGCGTGGACTCGACGTGGTGACGCCGGGCTTCTCCCTTTTCTTCAAACCGCGTCACCCGTCTCCAGTCATCAATCCAAGTCGTGAACACCGAGGGAGAGAAACCCTAGCCCCTCCGTCACCCTCAAACCCGCTGCCGGCCGTGAGGAAAACGAAGGCCGCCAGCGCCGATGAGCCACGGTTGCCCTCTCCTTTCTCGCGTTCCATTCTCTTCACATCATGCCAACCATTTCCTCTTTTGACACCGATTCATTTCGTCCATCGTAGCAACGGGAACGTCGCCGTGCCGACGACGCTCCAGAGCACGCACCGAAGGTCGCCGCGGCTGGCATCGTTGTCGCGCAGCATGAAGGGGACCACCTCGGGTCAAGCCATCACGCCACTGATCTCCCCTCGAAGTCCTCTCCAAAACCCCTCAAGAATCCCTGAGGATCATCCACCGACGAGGGAGATCGTCGTCGTCTTCCCCAACTCCGGCCTATCGACGTCGTCGCCGATTTTTTTCTCTCCGATGAACCACAGTTCAATTCCTTGCATGAGTATCTTCCTAGGGATCTCACTAAGCTCCTAGGCACCTTCTCTTAGCAGCCCACTGACCGGAGCGAGCCGTCGCCGTGGAGCCGAAGCATTCCACCACCACCGGGCCATCTTCTCCACTGTCACCGCTGTCTAGGTCTCTCCAAGCCGCGGCCAAGCTTTGGTGAGCATCTAGGACTCCTGTAAGAACTCATGCATGCATCTATTGCATTGAATCTAGCCGAGACATTTCATGCACCTGCAACCTTGAAGCTGCTGCCGCCCGCACCGTGGCTGCTATTAATTCCAACCATCACTGGCGATAGGACGACCACCGTTGAGTGTGCAAGAAGCAGGAGCATCTTTTCTCCTTTGGCCGCATCGTCCATCTCCCCGCCATTCGCCGTCGGCATCACCGACAAGCTCGCCAGCCGGTGAGTTCTGCCACTGCTACTGCCTCTTCACTCCCTCGTCTCACTGACAGGTAGGGCCCACTTATTCAGTGCATATAAAGTTTAGTCCGAGGAAATTAAAACATGTAGGGTTCTATCTGTAAAAGTGCATTCACTGACTTGTGGACCTAGGACCTGTTTGTAATTAAGGAAAACAATGGGAGCTCTTAATACTAAATGTATTAACACGTGCTAGAGGACTGTGGGTTGATTTATGAATTCTATAGGGACCTATTTGCATATTTGCTCTCACTGACCAGTGGACCCCATATATTTAAATCCTAGAAAATATAAAGAAAATAACAAAAGCTTTTCTATTGAACTAAAAATTATATAAACTTTGTAAATTCCTAGAAAATTCATCTTAGCTCCAATTTGAATGAACCGAATTCCAGATGACTCATAAAATTATGATCTTTAATATGGTAGTATAAAATTTACCACTCACAGTAGAATAAATATCTCTAAAATTTAGTATAAAGAATAATTAACATTAAACATAATCTACCTTGTAAAAATTTGTAGAAAATTCATTTTAGCTCTAAATGAATCAAACTAAAACTTGTTAGCTTCACAAAAGTATGAGCTTTATTTATGTGAGCTAAGATCTAGAATATTTAGTATACAAAATGTAGTTCACTTTTAAGTAAATACAAATGGTCATCATTAGTATAAGATTAATGCAAACATTTAAAATTATGAACTCGTAATTGTTGGGCTAACAAATTTGTTCACTTATTTACTGTAAACTAAAACTTAACACCGCTAAAATAAAAATATGATCTAAGTCTAGCTAAGGTTTAAATAACCTACTACTAGTATAGAACTTATAAAATTCATATACCCCAAAATACAAGTGATAAAATAAAAATTCCTTCACCATAAATCATGTTTAGTCATTACTTATCTACTATAATAAATTCATGCATATTAGAAGCATTTTAGATTTTTTGTATGATTTGGTGTTTTATACGCTACCGTTATTTCGTATAGTGAACGACATCGCTTTCGGTGAGAAGTTTGGGTTTATTGCTGACCAAGATGGAAATTCTAACTAAGGCAAGTGCCCTCCTCCTTTGAACACTTTGATCCTATGTTTTTATTGGGCAAACGTTTTCTATTGCAAAGTTACACATGTTAGATAGTTATGTTTGAAAAAATTATTTGAAACGATGAAATGGTAGTTATGACCTATTTGTTGCATAATCCACCTTGAGATTTGTTAACCTTGATGTTTGTAACCTTAGAATGATTTAAAGTACTCTCCATGTGCTCAAATGGGCTTATAATTGCTAAATATAATGTCATATGCTTAGCCATGCCTAGTGAGATGATTTTAAACATTGTGATCACCTTATATATTTGAAAATGGGCAATTTACGACTTCTGGATAGAGGTGAAGTCTTTGGTTATTTGTGAAATAAAATGGAGTTAAACATATTTCTAGAATTGGACGACGAGTGGTGTACATATGATAATAGTTGTGCATCGATAAGGGGAGCGTTCGCCTGAGTCGATTAAGGACCAAACTCTTTGTTATCAACTAAGTATACAGTACTACCACATGTGTTAGTATGGGATGACCTTAGCTTATTAAGTTGTTTAGTGTTTAGCCTTGCATATTGGTAAGCCGGAGGAGAATGAATTAGTCTGAGCAATGATTCATACTAATTACTCATGTGTGTGTTGAATTTATTGCTAGCGAATATTACTAGCTGTGTGTGTTTTGTGAGGGGACGGATGGTCCGCCTCACAGCATGGGCGTCTAAATCTATCCAATTCAACGGTATAGTGCCTCGTGGGGGAACGGATGTGTTCGCTACCACGACGTTAAGTTTAAGGCATGTGCCCGCTACCTAACAGCTCTGGGTCATTCCTAGGGTGGATTCACACTTGCCGTCGCTGATGCAAGGCTAGACACTAGGCAATGTAACAGTTACGTTATGACCTCTAGTCCACACTCAATATGTAGAGTGTGGGGTGCTAGGCCGGCACCGAACCAACTAGAGTATAGCCTCCGGGCTTGTATTACATCATGTGGATTTGTACGAACTCTGCAGAGTTAAAACTAACCGGTTAGTCGTGCTCACGGTCAAGAGCGACTTGGGGAAATAGCATGAGTGTAATTTTATTCTTTCTAAAACACTTTATAAAAATTTGGTTAAGGAATAGGAATTTGATGATGATTTGGATGATAATGATGACTTGCTACCAGGGAAGGTGCAAGTGTGATGTTTATGATTTATGATGATGTTGATAAGGAGAAATGATGATTATATTTCTATAATTATTTATATGGATCACTATGCTTTACTACATACTTGTCTTACAAATGCTTTACAAAAATTTATCGTTTGTGAAGTATTGTGAAACAACTTAGCTTTATGCAAATGAATCTACAAAAAACCATGCTTTGATATTTAGAGCTTGCATGTATGTAGAATTGTATTGCCTTGCCAGTATATTAACATAGTTAATGTACTGACACTTGTATCTTTTGTGGGTTGTTTGTCTATATTGTTTCGCAGATATAGTTGAGTGCTGCGGGTTTCGTTGTTCGCTTTCAAGACGTTTCATCAGGGTCTACCCTTAGTCGGATTGCTTATGAGTCTTGGGTAAATAAGCTTTCGTACGAACCTCTATTTATAAGGCCTTTCGGCCATATATATCGTAGACTTAGATTCTAAAATTAATAGTGTGCTAGTACTCCTTGTTTATGATATGAATATCATTTGTTTTGATGAAAGTGTCTTGGTATGTTCTAGCTTATAGAACTATCTAGACATGAGTATGGATGTTGAACAAATGAGACGTTGTAGAGCTTAGCAAATTGTCAAGTCTTTTGGGACGTGTAACACATCTGGTCGTTGCCTTCGTGTGGTTTGATGGGCACATCTCAGGCTGAAGTTGACTGGCACGCTAAGTCCCAACAATGTCTCTTTTGCTCAATATTCGGCACTACGTTATTTATATTGAATGATGATTAGTTGTGATCATGAGGCACATTGAGCTTGAGTGGCTATGATGCGTGTATGGATCCCACTCTTCTAAAATCATGTGATGATCACAAATGACACCGGACAATATAATTTATGGGTGTTCGATAATCATGTTCATCCAAAATTTTTTATATTTTGGAATGGTAGTAATTGCCAAGACTATATACAACACAATGTACGTTTTCCTTGCTGCTTTAATTTCTTTGGGACACATTTAATTTTTTTCTGGGGGAATGGAACACATTTAATTAAGGGACTATCTAGGGTTTTTTTTTCTCCCATCTCCTAGATGCACTCCTGGCATCACCTCTGGTTTTGCCGCTTTTGCCGGTTGGTCCGGTAGTTGTACCGCGCTCGGACGATTCAGTGGTTCATCAGGTTTGTTGATCCGCTGTTTAGGCCATTTGATTTGAATTAAAAACATAAAAGATTTTAAAAGATTTTAATTTTATAGAAAAAATTTCTATGAATATCTTTGAAACAAATAATTTAATCCTATTCTATCCTTTGAAAATCCTAAAAAATAAATAATCCTACAGAGATTTTAAAAAAAATTTAGCAAGAGCTTCGATCTCTTGGAAAGTTTCCTTTAAGTATATTTCTCTCATTCGATTTTTGTGTTTTTTTTATGGTCCAATCAAATGGTCATTTTTGTATTTTTATATTCCTATCAAAATCAAACGTTTTTTTTATTCTTTTATTTTTTATTTCTACGATTGAAAAGGACCTTAAGGCCTCATCCAAAGTAGTGAAAGTATTAATCTTTCTTAAATCCAGATTGAGCCACGTAAGCTATAAAATAACGACCGTCAGAGGCAACAAGTATCATAAATCGTTCGATTCATTCTTCTAGTCAAAAAGATGAAGCCGAGAGCTGTATTGTAGACACTACCAGGCTTCCAGCAGAAGCCTAGCCGAAGCTGCAAGCACCACATTGGGCGAGGAAAAAAAATGGTGTAGTTAAGCAAAACATACATAAGCACGTTGAGAAAAAAATCAACGGCATAGTTAAAGCAAAACATACAAAATGCAATCATAAATAGTACAAGGTAGATTTTTTTTTTACTTTTAGTCATACAAGCTTGCAAAAAAATTGTTTGATTAATTACTAAAGTGTTGTGTTCACACTTGAGTTCAATATTATCTTGGTGACATTCATATGTTTATGTTTTTTCAAAACGCAGTACAGATACAAGCGCCGATATACGCACGTACACAGTATCACCTCGAAAGACTATGCCGATATATCTTGAGATTGACAAAGTCACCTCAAATACCTCGCTATCCATAGATACATTCTATATCTGAAAAAGTAATTACTCGTAAATACAATTGTATCAAAGATTAGGACTTGATCTACCTGGGTGCATAGATTCCACCATCAGGAGTCTAACTTGTTGAAATATACTCACTTCACTATGACATTCATATGTTATCTCACGGTGGATTCTAATAGACTTGATTGGTGTGAAAATAACTTCTCTTCAACGGCACACTTCTCGAGCTATTAAACGATGTGATTTTTGTAAAAAAATATTCTATATTAGAAATTCTTAAAATATTGTTTTAAATCCATTTTTAATTTTATAATAGTTAATTGATTTATGTGTACTCTCAAATAGTTAATTATCATGAATCATTCAGCTATTCAATATTACATTGTTCGAATATATCATTTATATCCCACCCAGCAGAAAAGAACAGGCTTTGAAAAGAACTTAACATATACTCATAATAATTCATTACGTTGTCTGGATATATCGTGCCATAGAGAAGTATTTCATAACGTCGTGTTGTTACTCATCTTTAAATCAAATTCATTATTTATATTGTCATTGATTAATCATAGTCTATTTTTCAGTATTTTTCAGTATTGTCTTTTAATTAATAACATGGATATAACAATTTTACTCACAATTATTTTTTATTGTTTCGTTTATTTTTTAAAATTTTATCCATTATAGCTCAAACAATCAGAGCAGCTTCGGACAACCTGCAGAACTTTAGAAAACTTATGTTTATATTCATGTGAGAAATCAATGCAATGTATTAGCTTCCCACACCTGGTTCTGCCTATCATTAACTTCTCTTTGTCCTGATAAATATTATTATTTTTAATACTATTCATTGCACATATTTTGCATTGCAATATATTTTAAATAAATTCTTACGGGCGAGTATTCATGGTCGCACAAGGTGCAACTTAGTGGCTAGTTGATATGGAGGAGTGAATTCATGTAACTATGTGCGCGAGGCATAGAGAGGAAAGTCTATCATGCAAACACGCAGGTATTCTTGCTATGCAACACCTTTGCTCTTTCTTTTTTGGCACTGTGTCTTTCTTTGTTGATAAGTTTAATTGTACACCGAAAGTTTATATGCCCGTTCAATTCGGACTATAAAGTTTATTCACCGGAAGTTTCTACATGATTTTGATTCAGAGTAAAAGTTTTTTTTATGTATAGTATTTTTATGTACATATTAATACTTTCTGGATGGGACAATGCCTCACGACGGAATGGACGCACGTGGGATGGACCGAACGCATTTACGCATGGGTGGTATAGGCGTGTGAACGTTCATCCGTTAAGCCTACCCGATGAAGAGGAGAGGTATATCGGTGTACAAAATATGGGATTCACTAATAATATTGTTAAGTAACATTAATCCATGTATAGAATTAGAATAGCTGTACTTCCACAAGAAGGATTCCCTTGTATGGGAAAAGAATCCAGGACATGTAAACAATACAAGATCGGCGTTAACAACATCTTGAAGACTCACTCGGATTCGACCAAGACTACGCCGAGGATTTCTAAGTATATATCTACAAGTCCCTTGCAGATATGAGGTGGCTCAGGGTATAAATATATAGCCCTGGGAGGGGTCTATGCATCAAAACACACATCAATTCAACTCATCTATGAGAGGCATCAGGCATCCAAGCAAAACTTGATGGCCGGTCCGCCAAATCCCTACTGAGATTAGTTGACTAGGTTCATATTTTTTTTTCATATATGACGTTAGGATGCAGGGTTATTACTTTGAGAATGGCTCGTACCTGTATAAGTACGAACCCTTTCCTCTTCCACGGAAAACCAACTCGAGTCGGGGTTGTGAACCCTTTTTTCCCACACGGAAAACGATATAGTTCATTAGCGTGTGATCAATTAAGTATTAAAAAAACTTGAAAATGGATTAAAATATATTTTTACAACAACTTTTCCATAGAAAATTTTTAAAAATACACTGTTTAACATGTTGAGAAACGTGCAATGAAAAACGAAAAAGTAGAGATTGGGAAAGTGCAGAGAAAAATATAGCCAAATGGTTTTTTGGTGTTTGACCTGCATGGCTGCATATCGTGCTAAGGGCTAAACACAAACAAGACCCAATACACACTACTACAGAAAAGATTTAAGATTTTTCTGTACGAGACCCCCAGTGAATTCCAGGTGGGCCGTAAGTGGCGCCGCCTGAAAAAACCGGTCCACCAAGGGCCAGTCTCACGCCTGCACGGGATAATCTATTATCCTGTACGGACGTCTTAACACGACCGCACGCGATAATATCCATTATCGCATGCGGTCGCATTAAGCTGCCCGCACGGGATAATCCGATGATGATATCCATATATAGCCCCAGCCCGAGCTTGCCCCATTCAAGCCCGGCGTTTTCTCTCTTCTAAACTTGACACAAATTAGGGGAAAGATTTTCAATCTCAAATCTTTGCTTGGGATCCATATAAAAGGTGACATGCTTGTTGTCCTCCTTCATTTACTTTCATTTATTTCAATTTTTATCGGTGCAATGCGATGAAATTTGCACCTTTATAAATGGAGTAGTGTAGGCACTTTTTTATTTTTAGTTAACATATATTATTTGCATGGCATATGTTAAAAAATGTCTAATTCTTGGTTAGGTTTGCCTCCATTTATTTCAATTTTTATCGGTTAAAAGCGACGAATTTTTTCATTTTTGGAAATGTACTATTTGTTTATCGATTAGATATATTGTTTGCATGAATAAATTTGAATAGTATTTAGTAGTGCATAGTACTTTAATTTACTCTTTGTTTAGTTTCCTTTATTTATTTCAAATTTGTTCGGTGGAATGCGACGAATATACTAGTTTTGCAAATCTAGTAATTATAGTTAATGTTTTATTTTTAAATTAATGTTATTGGACTCACTAGTACATGAAGAGTAATATAATGTTCGTTTAAGTCGTATTGTTTTCTATACAATTTAATAAAGTTCAATTCGACCCATTGGAGATGTTTTTTAGGAGATGGATCGGGCATGGATGTACGACACAAGAAGAACTTATCCGGCGTTCTTGAAGGAAGCATCCTAATTTGTTGATCAGGCAAAGGCACATGCTTTGAGAGAGAACAGGAGGGACATTTTTTGTCCATGCTTTGATTGCAAGAACGAAAAGATGTTGCAAGAACCAAAGATAATTTTGGGGCACATTGTAGAGCGTGGATTTAAGGATGATTATAAGATATGGATTTGTCACGGGGAAGTCGCCGTTCGTAATGAAGAGGCTGATGTTTTTTGCTTTGATGTGGGAGAAAATTTTATAATCGAAGACATGTCCCGGGGAACGATCCCGGAATTTGGTGGCTCTGGGATAGATGATGCAGATATTGATTTTGATCTGGAGGATATGTTGCGGCACGTTGAACCAGAGGTCCTAACTTCGACAAAACAAGGGTTGGACAATTGGAAAGCGTTGGAAAAAGCAACGAAGGACCTTCTTTACGACGAATCGAAAGGATGTGATAGGGACTACACGGTGTTACGCTCTGTACTTGAACTGCTCAGATTGAAGGCCAGACATGGATGATCGGACACTAGCTTCAACGATTTGTTGGATCTGTTGAGAGTTATACTTCCGAAGCCGAACTTGTTGCCGACCAACACATATCAAGCCAAGAAACTAATATGTCCATTATCTCTACGTGTTCAAAAGATTCATGCATGTGTAAATCATTGTATATTGTACCACAAGGAATACGCGGATTTAGACTGTTGCCCAACATGTGAGACGAGTCGGTATACGATGGGCAACGAAGCCTCAAACGGAGAGGTGGTCGACCAAGATTCATCGGTGCCAGCAAAGAAAAAGATTCCGGCTATGGTGATGTGGTACCTGCCAGTGAAAGATCGCCTGAAGCGGCTGTTTTCAAACCGTACCGATGCCGAGTTGATGAGATGGCATCAAGAGGGTCGGAAAACAGATGGTATGATTCGACACCTCGCCGATGCTCGACAGTGGAAAAACCTTGATGCACTACACCCGGAATTTGCAAAGGAACCGAGAAATGTAAGGTTTGCCTTGAGCACGGACAGAATGAACCCGTTCGATGACTTAAGCAGCTCACACAACACTTGGCCAGTGCTGCTCACCATGTATAACTTGCCTACATGGATTTGCCAGAAGCGAAAGTACATTTTATTGACTATCCTTATACAAGGGCCAAAACAGCCTGGGATTAACATAGATGTGTTTATTGAACGATTGATGAAGGACATGCAAGAAATGTGGAAAGAACGATTACGAGTGTGGGATGAGTACTGCAGGGAACATTTTACTCTACG
Source organism: Oryza officinalis (assembly GCA_008326285.1). Classification (NCBI taxonomy): domain Eukaryota; kingdom Viridiplantae; phylum Streptophyta; class Magnoliopsida; order Poales; family Poaceae; genus Oryza; species Oryza officinalis. Next base: position 31,925,634 of record BDMV01000007.1, on the reverse strand, counting down.
TGCCATCATATTTGTTACCATCAATGACCTACCGGCGAACTTTTCGCTCTCAGGTCAGCTTAAGGGGAAGTTTGGATGTCTTATATGTATCGACAACACATCGTACAAGTACCTCACCGCCTCAAGCAAGGTAGTGTACATGCGTCATCGTCGGTTCTTACCACAGAGGCACAAGTGGCGTGCGATGACCAGATTATTCGATAATACAGTAGAGAACGATCTTCCTCCTGAAACACAAACTGGTAAACAAGTCTTCAACATGACAAAGAATATTAAGGTCATTTTCGGGAAGGGAAAGAAGAAGGCAGGCAAGAGGAAGAAAGCAACGGATCAAGATAAAACAGATGCAACGGATCAGGAAAATATGTTACCTTTCAAGAAACACTCAATATTTTTCAGGTACCTGGATTACTGGAAAGACTTGGAGATTCGTCAAGCCATTGATGTAATGCATCTTGAGAAGAATGTGTTTGACAGCACCATTGGCACTTTACTAGACATCCCGAGTAAGACGAAAGATGGGCTGAAGTCACGTACCGATCTGGTCAATATGGACATAAGGCATGACCTTCACCCAAAAGATCTGGCAAATGGAAAGATCGATATTCCTCCGGCATGCTACTCACTGACACCAAAAAAGAAAAAGGCTTTCTGTATATGCTTGCATAGTTTGAAAGTCCCGACTGGTTTCTCATCGAACATCAGAAAACTTGTATCCACGAAAGATTTGACCATCTCTGGGTACAATGCTCATGACTGTCACAAGATGTTAACTATCTTCCTACCTATTGCTATAAGAGCGGTCAAGCCAGTTCACACTAAGGTAGTGATAACAAAGTTGTGCTACTTTTTCAATCGAATATCACAGAAGGTTTTTGATCCTGAAGAGTTAGGCCTCATTCAATCGTTCGCAATCGAGATAGTGTGCCAGCTTGAGATATTATTCCCTCCATCGTACTTCAATATGATGGAGCATCTGATTGTCCACATCGTCCCTCAGATTATCGAAATTGGTCCCCTATACCTACATCAGATGTGGTCGTGCAAGAGGTACATGTCGGTTCTGAAAGGATATGTCCGTAACCGAGCTCATCCGGAGGGATCAATGATAGAGGGGTACACAACTGCTGTATAGATTACTTGAAGGATGCCACACCCATTGGGATACCCCCCGCTCTACACGAGGGTCGGTTAACTGGGAAGGGGACCGTAGGCAAGAAAAGGTTCTATAATAACGACTACATTGCTGTAGCAGAAGCACATAGCAGCGTGCTGCAACAGCTCGCCATCCTCGAGCCGTACATTGAGAAACACATGAATGAGATTAGAGCCTCGAACCCCAGAAGACCGGCTCCTTGGATCTCAAAGGAACAAAAGCGCAGATTTTCTGAATGGTTGAAGGAGCAAAACCTGCCGTTCGGTGAAACGCTCAAGGAAAAAACTTTGCAGAGGTTGGCAACTGGCCCAAGTAGCCTCGTGACCTCATGGCAAGGGTACGACATCGGCGGATATACATTTTACACGATAGGCAAGGACAAAAAAAGCGCAGCTCAGAATAGTGGAGTTCGCGTGGAGGCGTTGGACGCAACAGGCAAGAAGAAGTCATACTATGGCATCGTACAAGACATTTGAGAGCTTGACTACGGTCTTAACATCCAGATTCCGGTGCTTCGATGCCAATGGGTCGAAGACACAACAGGCATATCCATCGATTACTATGGCCTTACGGTTGTCGAACGCAGTAAACTAGGCCACAAGGATGATCCGTGGGTTCTCGCTGAGCGTGTTGCATAAGTTTTCTATGTGTAGGACCCATCCGACGAGCGGATGGACGTTACTGTACCGGGCAAGCAACAAATCATTAGCATTGATAACATCGAAGACGCGTCAGATTACAACCAATATGATGACGTACCGTTATTCACCGATCTTCCTAACCGGATCAAACACATAGAGCGAAAGATTGATGAAGACAAGTTTTGCAAGAAGCAGACGGACGGTTTTGTAAAAAGTGTAAAACGATAGAACATTTTGTAATTGTTTATCTCTATGGAAACATGTTAGATGTCCTTGTCACATGGCTCAGAAAATATTTCGTAATGGTTTATTTATCGGCGGAAAAATGTTAGATGTGTCTTACATCGTATGGTCTATTTATGCGAAAATATTGTGTAACACAATTTATGTGCTATTTTTTTAAAATTGTGATACTTTTTTAATGGTTTAAAGAAAGAAAGAACCATTAAAAGGAAATATAAGGAAATAGAGAAATAATTATTTGCAAAATAAATATCAGGAAAGAAAGAAAGAAATATAAGGAAACAAAGAAATAATTATTTGAAAAATAAATATCAGGAAAGAAAGAAAGAAATATCAGAAAATAACGAAATAATTATTTCAAAAATAAATATGAGGAAAGAAAGAAAGAAATATCAGGAAATAAAGAAATAATTATTTGCAAAATAAATATCAGGAAAGAAAGAAAGAAATATCAGGAAATAACGAAATAATTATTTCAAAAATAAATATGAGGAAAGAAAGAAAGAAATATCAGGAAATAAAGAAATAATTAGGTGCTATAAATATTTTTGAAAAAATATTTTTGCATGCGGTCCACGTACAAGACCCGCACGGGATAATAATTATTACGTGCGGATGCCTTAGTTGCCCGCACGGAATAACCATTATCCCGTGCGGGTCTCTTAACGGCTCGCATGGAATAATACTTTCACGTACGGGTGTAAAAGATAATTTTCCGTGTGGGCGGCTTAAGACACCAACACGCGATGATCGCAGCCTATATAAGGTGTGGGCGGGCTCCGGAAATTTCTAAGTCCGGAGCCATTTTCGTCTTCCCTGCCGCCAAGCTGCCGAAATACGCCGCCGCCTCATCTCCTCGTCGTCCACGGCCGCCTCCATCGCCGCCGGCCTCTTCCACGCCGCCAATGCCGCCGCGCCTAGCTTCCTCCCGCCGGCCGCTCTCCCTGCACGGCCGCCTCCCTCGCTGCCGGCCCCTTTCACGCCGCCGCCGCCGCCGGCCCCTTCCACGGCCTAGTAGGTCACTTTTTTTATATATAATACGAAGACCTAATGATGTATTATAGGTGAATTTAGTATATATGTGAATTTTGTATATATGTGAATTTTGGATGATTATATGTGAATTTAGTATATATGTGAATTTTGGATATATGTGAAATTTGGATGATTATATGTGAATTTATTATATATGTGAATTTTGGATATATGTGAATTTAGTATATATGTGAATTTTGGATGATTATATGTGAATTTAGTATATATTATAATTTTGGATGATTATATGTGAATTTAATATATATGTGAATTTTGTATATATGTGAATTTTGTATATATTTGAATTTAGTATATATGTGAATTTTGGATATATGTGAATTTTGGATGATTATATGTGAATTTAGTATATATGTGAATTTTGGATCATTTTTCTTCTATTTTCAATAGCTCCCGAGCATTCCGTCCACCACAAACCGGTTTGACAAAAAAAACGCTTCTCAACTTGTGCGTGGACTTGTGCCGGTTCATTCGTCGTGACATCTGCAACCATCTAGGGGAGTTCTATGACTCTCAGAGCGAACTTGCTTGCGACAACAAATTCAAACGCCTAAGGGAGTGGGAGAGAGAACATGTAGTGTAAAAAAATATTTATTTGTGAGGGAGACCGAACTTGTAATATTTAATTTGTTACACTACTTTCATGTATATATGCTATTTAATTATATATATCGATGTTTTGTATGGTTTAACTTGTGATATTTTTATTATAAAATTCAATCGTGTTTGTAATTGATCGTGAATAACCGCGACTAGATTTGGTAGTGTACCCTTCATAAACACAACGAAAAAAATACAAGTCCGTACGAGATCTATCCAAACGGCTAGTATGTGCTAGGGCGTCTGCAATAATAATCTTCCCGTGCGGTCGGTCTAACTGGACCGCACGGGATAACGATTATCCCGTGTCGAGTTAAGTGGACCGCACCGGAAGATGTATTTTTCCGTGCGGTTGGGCCGCCCACACGCGAAAATGTTTATTTTCCCATACCCCTGGGTGCAGACGGTCAATACCTCCACATACAAAAACGTGTTTTGACTCCACGGAAAAACAGAATCTGTAGTAGTGACAATTTACATATTTACGACAACAAAAGGTTAAAGAAAATATTTCTCAGGAAAATACTTTCATTTTCGTGGTTGTTTCGTTCTCCATTGGCTAGTGCTACTTTTTTCCCCTTTTCTCTTAGGAGGATGTAAGATGGGTGACCCACTGTGATGGGAGGGAGGTTGGCGAGAACGAAACTGAGCTTTTAGAATAGTAGATACAATTTGACTTACAAAATCCATTCTATAAGACGATGCGCCATGGAAAAAGAAAATTGCATTATGGCTACTTGCTCCAATCCGTATGGAGAGTATGGTTTATGGGTGTTTGTCCGAACAAATTGGGACCAATTGACCAGCTGAAGTCTTTATGTACTTATATAGTTAAGCTGCATAGTCATATCATGATTTTGTATTAGTAGCTGCGACTTGCGAATAGTATATAACACATGTTTAATAAGGGACTGTCTATGCAAAGGTCAGTTTTTTTAAATTTTTTTTTACAAAAACCATGCCATAAGTGACTCAACTTTGACATTTTATCTCATAAGCTATTTTATTCCATCTTCTACTTAGTTTTATTGAAAAACCACGCGTATGTGGCTTTTATAAAGCATGAGCCGTCAATGTTGTCTTTACTAAAAATTAAATACTTCTAAAATTAAATTCTAGTAGTATAGTCTCAACACATTTTGGAAATTCCACACATAGAATGGTTGATAAGAGATTAAACAATGTCGCACCTAGTTTCGAGTCTAATGCAAGCACTTGAATAATACAGTTAGCATATGGTGGCTCTAAGTTAAGAACGTGTGTACTATTTTTGTAATAAAACTAAGTAGGGGTGGGTATTTGAAAAAAATATTTATTGGGTTGAATGTTAACTTTAAGTGATTTATGAGTTGGCTTTTACATTTTTTTTTTACTCATGCACACATTCATTTGATAAAAGTATGACAAGATATATGTCCTATTTGCAAGATGGAACGTCGCCAGCCCTCAAGCTGCACTGCACGTGCGCAACGCTACTCTACTCTAATACTTGGCTCTTTAGGTCCACTCTTGTATTGAATTTCTTCATTCATTTGAGCATCAAGGTCCTAAAGAAACGTTTGTAAAAAAAATCCTATAAAAAACATCATGCTTGTAGCGGTAATCCTATGGATAATCTTGAAGTGCTTTTTTATATGTATAAAAATATAAATATAATTTTGAAGGTTCTTACTGCTGATCGATCATCGGTAAGCAGTGTAAACATACATTTGATTCAGTAGATTCTCGTTGTCTAACCATGTGCCGCGTTATAACATACTTAAGCAATTAAGCATGTAACATGCATGTCACTAGGAGTGGATAACAATTTAACAAACTAGATAGTGTTGCTGCTCGAAGCTGAGCCTGAATAACATGAAACGAAACAGAACCTAATATTTGCAATATACTCCAATTAACAAGAGTATATTCAAATTATCAAGGGATAATGTATTGGTTTTCTCATTGAGATTTCTTCCTATTTTCCCTCTCTCTTATCCAATTGATAGATGAGTGATAGGTGCCACGAATCAAAACCATCTACATACTCGTATGTAGGTCTTATTGTACGCTATTGTAAATCACATCGAAAATATGAAAATGTATTAACTCTTATATTTGTATGCATCATCGTGTCAGATCTGATGCCCTAGATATCAAACCTGGTACCCCATTTATATTATAGCTTGTAGGTATCATACTTGATACCTCGCATGTACCATACCTGATACCTGGGTTTCATATATACAACATGATACCAACTAATATCAAGATTGGTACCTCAGATATACCACATGGGTACCATATCTGGTGCCTATGTATCATACATGATACCCTATGGATACCATGTCTTGTACCTAAATATCATATCAAATATGCATACATAGTATATATAAGTACCATACCTATGTATGATACCTTGGTATCTTGTTTGATAGATATAGACATCAGACTTAGTATATGAGTATTGAGTCATATGTAGTAGATCTGGTACCCATATAAAGTTAGTATGTATTAGATTTGATACCTGCGTATATCATATCTGGTACCTAAATATTAAAGTACCATAGTTGGTACCAATCATGCCATTACCGGTACAAAAAATACATAACAATTAGCTTAACAAAAATACCTATTAGACATGACACAAGCCCCAAGGGGATAGAGACTACTTGCAAAAAAATTAGTCAAGTGGACCAAGCTATCTAGACATGTACACATGTATGGCTAGTGATAGATAATGTGCGCAAGAAAAAAAAGATGATGTGAACACGGGAAAAAAGTGTGTGTCTCTACACGCGCAACCCACTTGCTCGTCGCCCGAAGCGTGAAAGACATTAGGTACGCGTGACGATTAGTTTTTTCATTAATTATCCCGTCCTATGACAGCATGCCGTGCTTTAGGTTTTCTGCTTAAGATTCAGATTTTAATTTGGTTTCAGTTAGCACATTTTTCAAACCACTCAACGGTATGTTCCGTGCAAAAATTTTTTATGTATAAGTTGCATTAAAATATTAAATATATCTATTTATAAAATTTATAATAAATAAAATTTAATTAAACGTGTGCTAATGATTTTTTTATATGCACCAACTTAATTTTCAGTTTGAAACACCACCAAAATACCCCTCGAATTAGCACCGTTGCTCCAAAAATGGTGCAACCCATTCGCCCAATTGACCCCACGCCGCGTTGAATCGACCTGTCCCGCACCGTTGAATCGACCGTTCGCTCAATTGACCCCACGCCTCCCCAGTCCAACCCATCCCCCTTCGTTGTAAAACCCTAAACCTCGCCCTCGCAGCCGTCCACCGCCATGGCGGCGTCCCCGGACCCTCCCGGCTCCACCTTCCTCCGCGAGGTCGAGCTCCGCCTCCTCCGCTGCACGCTCCCCTCCCCGGCCACCCCGCCCCCGCCCTTGCCTCCCCCTCGCCACCCGCTCGGCCGGTCGCCGCCTCCGCCGTTGCCGCCGTCGAGGCCGGCGAGTACGCGGCCGCCCTCGCCTCCGCTGTCCCGCACCTCCTCCCGCCCACCGCCGCCGCAGCGCCCGGGTCCGCGGCGCGGTTCTACGGCGACCTCGCCGTCGCCGCCGAGGCGTTCCTGCGGGGGGACGGCGGGGCGGCGGCGGGCGAGGGGTTCGAGTGCAGGTGCGCCGTCGTGCTGTCGGCGGCGGTGGCCGGGATTCTCGCGTTCACGCAGCAGAACGTGACGGGGTGAGTTGGCTGGTTCCCCTCTGAATTTCTTGCTGAGTTGTTTGTCCCCCTGTTTCACCTTGTATGTGATTAGCTGAATTCAGCTTCAGAATATGTTTTCTTGCTGGAAAAATTGGTTGAAGTTCTTGAAAACGTAAAAAAAAAATTGACACTCCCTAGACTTCAGTCATTCTTGAGAGCTTGAGCTTTAGGGGGGCTAATTATGTCCTTTGGGACCAAGCTATTGGAAATTTGGGTGCATGTTGAGATACGCAATGCTAAATTCAGAGCTTCCCGTTCCCTAGGATAAGCTGATGCGCAATGGCCAGGTCTTAGAAGATATTCTTGCTATAATAGCCAAGCGCCTGTATGGCTGTATGCTGGAAATCTTCTTTTTTTTTGATAAAAATGGTAGGTTATTAGGCAAATAATCTTCAAATAGTTGGTTGATTGAATCCACTCCATTGACACAGTACCAGTGTGTACTCAATATGAAGTTTCCATGGTCTAATACGAAGATTCTGATGGCTCAAATAGAAAAGTCAAACAGGGGAAGAAATGTTCGTACTCCCTCCATCCCAAAATATAAGGCACAACTGCCACTAACCCAAAGAACAAGAAAAAAAAATCACCTCTTTGTTTGGATCATCCCAATAAATACAATGCATGCAGCCAATGGGATTAGATATCTTGAGGGTGGAGGATTTAAATAAAAAGAATTTAGAGGAGGAGATACTAGTTAATTGCATGCATGCATGCATGCCTTATATTATGGGATATGAAAAAAAAGTGGTTACACACTATATTTTGGGACGGAGGGACTAACATTCAAATCCTCAATTGGAAAAAAAAAACCCCTTGCTTCTACTGGGTTGAATTGAGCTTCTTCAGCAGAACCTTGTGTCCACCTGGTTAAGGAGCAGTGCCGTGACCCAAAGGTCGCCGATATACAATAACGTGGATCAAGGGAGTGGTGCTCTTAGTCTTCTTCCTCCACAAAGCAAGCATGGCTAGAGCAGCAGCGCCTCTGTCTTCCCAATCCCCTTTCCCTCTTGGTCTTCTTAATCCATGATGAAGCAGCCTCACTAACTTCCCAGGCTTCTTTTCCCCTCCTCCATTGTGCCTCTACCCAACTATCAGTGTAACACACATACTGTCTGTTCTCACCTCAGGACGCCGTCTTCTGCTGCCTCTTTACCCCTCCTGCCCTGGTTGATGACAGCGATGACCCTTTCAATGGTGAGCTCCCTTGAGCTTCAGCTCCTGTAGAGCTTCCACTGCCAGTGTGCAAATTGATGGCGCACTGCAGCTTGTTCCATAGGTCCGGCCCTACTTCATCTTATTCAAAGCCTACGGCTTCACCGACACATTGGTGATGTTCCTCCTTGAGCATGCGCTGGTCTGTCATGGCCTATTGAACCACCACATTCTTCCTTGACGGCACCGGACCCTTTTTACCGTAATTACTGTGGCATGGTGGGGCGAGTTGGCCATAAGCTCAGGGATGCATGGGATGCACATGGAGTGGGGCTGTCCAGGCCTCAGTAGGTGGGGCTTTGGGAGTGGACAGTGGTACAGACAGCAGAGTGTCACATGTGGTGGGGCATTAAGCCGCTAACCCTATGGCCCCACCTGTTAAAAACTTGTGCGTTGATGTTTGGATAGAATCTCTATCTTTCCTGACATATTACATCCTCTTTGTGATACCGTTAACACCTACTAGAACATGTTTCTTTTAATTATTAAACACATGCTGGTTGTGTTGTAAAGCATTAACATCCAATTTGGTCCATTCTTTCCTAAAAAATAGAATTGGTTTATTTTCTTTTCGATATTTTGAAATGAATGGAATTTCTTCAAAGATTTTGATGCAGCTAATATTTATTCGTGTAATTTTGTATTTGCTTTATATGAACTATTTGTAGGCCTCCAGGGAAGTATTCCCCTTTCCCTTTCTGGACTTTATCGTTGGATCAAGGATGTTATAGTAACCTTGAAGATGAATGGGATGCATGGGCTTCTGCTCAGTTAGCTTCTATTGGTTCCCATGTTCATGGGAAATTCTCACTTATGCAGGTATGCCTTTGAGCCTTCGATTATTTTTTTCTGTCATGCAATTTACCATAGTGGTTTGCAGAGTATTTAAGGTGACTTTCAACTTTTCTTCTTTTTGACTACTTGCACCTTATGGTCTTTCTTCAATCAGTTCATCTATGTTGAAATCACTTGTAGTTTAATAACATAAATGGATGGTAGGTTTCTGAGCTTTTTGAAATAATACCATCGTAATCATTTAATGCCATGGTGGTTGGTGCCACTTATAGTATATGATATATGTACTTTTTTGCTCCACTTAATGGACCATCCAATCCAGGATACCTTGACCTGGCCAAATTTGTTAATTTTGATCATACAAGTACATAGTGCACAATTGAAATGCATGATTAACATTGAGACATTATGTTTTCTTAGGACATAAACAATGTACAGTAATTGGATCATGGACATTTAAAAAAAAACAGAACACTGTACTTTTAAAGGGACAACTATACTTTAGTCTATTGTATTGGTATGATTTTATCACAATAAATAAATAATACAAAATTCAATTTTGCATACAAATATAATACTAATAATGTTTGTTTCTGTTTCTTAAGGTTATAAGTTCATAGTAACTGGTGGGCTGCTCTCAGCTGTTTATTGAATGCACAAAAGTTTAAAAGATCAAAATTTGTAACTTGTGCTTGTGTGTTTACTTATGTCAACTGTAGGTTCAATCGAGTTAAACATGTTAGTGGTTTCATGGTTTTCTGTATATTGAGCATCATTATGGTAACAAAACAACTGACATTGTACCGATACCCCCCTTCAAAAAATTATCTGCTAATTCGCACATCAAATAATGTTGTATCAGTTGCTTTGTTTCGTAATCAGCACTGTGCACAAGGCTATGCTGGTTTCAGATTTTAGTCTGGCACACTTGCTCAGGTCTTTATGTGTAACTTCTGACTTCAAGAGGGCAGATGAATTTGCCTTTCTTTTTGTATTTTCATTTTTTTAAATGTTGTAACGAGTTAGATTCTATCTTACTCTTTTGCAGTTCATTGTCTTTGCAGAACTTATGTTAACTTCTATAAAGAGTCTGGATCCCACAGATTGTTGTAGTGTGTCATGGTGGTTGTGTAGATTATCTATGGTCCAGCAGAACATTGTAGACGAGTTATCATCCACTTTGTTTGATCAAGTACAAGAGTACAAGAATAAGACATTGGCCCACTTTGGTGAACTTGAAAATGTTTTTAGCTACTGGGGTCCTTTGTTGTCTGATGGAGAAGGCTCATATTTTGTCTCAGCTGCTTTCTTAGAAGCTGGAATTGCGGAATATAAATATGGCAGAATTGATCAATCAAGGTCGGTCTCCCTTTTACAATTCTTTGTGTGATGGCTTTTAAAAGTTTGTTAGAAGGTATTCATCATTTGTTTGTTTTCATTGCAGCCTAAACAACTGATACTAAACCTTGATTGAGGCTGTTATTTAAGATCAGTAGGATTAAACTGATAGTTAGTAAATAATAGAGAATCTGTATGGACATTTGCATTTGCAGATTACAAGCACATGATTTCCAATTATCATTTTCTAATTGGTCTCAAGTTAATTTCTCTTCATTCAATATGGGCTGCATGGCCATACATGGTGCTCTTAAGTAACTAACTACAGATTGTGTTGAGCATAACTAAATTCAGTAGTGGCAACAGTTAGATATTTGTAATGCAAATATTGATAAAAATGTTATGCTTTCTACATAAGTTTGTTTCACTTAATGAAATTAAGGTTGTCAGGAAAATCTAGTTACGATGCTGCGCATACACTTCAATAAAAAAAGAGTGGAATGCTTATTTACAATCATTATCTACTAGGGATGGATGTGGGCAACTCACGGGTACTCCATAATCCACGCCGAAAGTGAAGTTGAGTTCATTTAGTTGAACTAGGATGGGACCAAAGGTCCAAGGAGTACCTTGCTTGTCGACCCACACACATCCCTATTATCTATTGTAATTTCAGCAACCTGTAGACCCTATAGCCAAGCTGAGCATAATATCATCTTAAAATTATTTTGATTGTGTATTTGATTAGGCTGCATCTGGATATTGCGCAAGAAGCATGTGGGCTGCACATCTCTCTCACAGGGATTCTTGGTTTTCGAACAATACATCAGGTGGGATTACTTCACTACTTGTCCCTTAGCTTCTGTTATGCATATGAAGCTTTTCATAGATAGATTGATAGATGAATTATTTTCATTTAGCAAAGAATGTTAGTTAGATGTATTTCTTGAGTCTTGACATCTATTTTTTTTGTATCAAATAACATCCAACCCCTCTTCAGTATGTTTCTTCAATGCATCGTTTATGAAAAATGAGAAAATTATATTGTATCGTTGTGGTACTTCAGCTACATGATTTACTATCTTGTGTCACATGCATGGGCTAGAGAGGGGAGTGCTTAACTATAGAAGACAGCCAGACGAGGTTTGCAGTGTTGGCGGAATGATGAGATGTCGACATCTCGTTGAAAGATCAGAAAACACTAGGTGCGGTAGGGCAGTATAGAGGACAAGATAGGGGAGAGTAGGTTAATGGTTTGCGTAACTCAATATTGATTTGCTCTCCTTATATGTCGAAGAGTCCATCCCTAACATGAATATAGAAGTGCCCAACTCTATTAAGAATATGTATCCTAACAATGCCCAACCTAGACTCAATACCTAATGACTTGAACTCTATCCAAAGACTCGATGGACTTAGAACTTGCTGGCTACTGTGGTGCTTCTTCCTGGATATGTGTGCTGCATCCTGATGGCCATACTGTCCCTTGGTGTAGGTGGATGCGAAGTCCCAAATGGTACTTGTTGCAAACACAAGTGGACCAGCATCTGGTGAGGGACAAGCAACAGAACTCACAGGAACTCAGGATGATGCTGCGGCTTTGAAAAATGCAAGGAGTTCCGTTCCTGGTGAAAGTGATGAATTTTGTGATATACTGAGAATGCCAAGACTGGTTGACAATGAGAATGATTCGGGTAATGAGAAGATGAAAGATCCAAGCAAACAGGCAGTACTGACGGCTATACAACAAGCTGCTGTCCTTGCAGAATGTTTACATGTGAGCCGAAGGAGTCGGCATGATGAAATGTCTGGTATGCTCATATTTTCATTCATTTTGGACAGTATTGATGAACTTTCGTCCTGTTCTGAACGCTAGAAAGGCATTAATTTTTGTATTACAAAACTCTTGGTAACCTTCTAGTTTTCAAATAGACGAGGCTGCAAAGATGGGTCATTTTCTTCATGATCGCAAAATACACAAGTTTAAAAGCATCATGTGATGTTCATGTCCCTATCTGATATCTTCGTTTTCACGTATATATATACATCATACATGTTGTAAGTAAGTACGAATATTTTGTTTGACCTGCACATTTTAGCTTGGAAGGCATTGGTAAGTCTCAATGTACAGAAACTGCCTGTTGTGGCTAAAGCAATGTACAATATCTTGGCATAGCATTAATTTGTTCTTCTATAAAATTTTAAAACTCAGAGCTGTGTTGCATCAACAATTCCATCTTTTGGCACTCACTTAATTCATTTCTGAATCTTTATTTTTTAATGTAATTTGACAATATTCATATTGTTTCTCAATTGATATGGGTTGTATTTTGTACAGTCTCACTCAAATGAATTTATTCAGGGAAAACAGTAGGGGAGAACCCTAATGAGATATGAAGTTTCAACTAAAAATGACTTCAAGTTTTAACCTCAATCCAAACTTGTTTGAACTAGTTAGTGAATAAGATAAATTTGATAACCAAATAAATTCAAAACTTTCATATGAATTGTATAGGTTATGAATCGAACTTAAAATGAAGGTGCCTGGGCACAATGTAGCCCTAGAAGCATTTATTATATATTTTTATATATATTATACTAATATAGAGTAAAATGTATAAGGCCCAGAAGACCTGAAAGAAAGAAAAGGTCTACTGAACAGAAAAGTATGAAGATCTAAAATAGATGTGAACTAATAACAGCAAACACATTAGCAGGCAAAAGAATGTTCTAAGCATTCTGCAACTAGTAAGAATGTTATACCCTGATACCCCTGCGATATTTGTAGCATAGCAGCCCCCTGATCAGATGGACATCGTGAGATATGACACAAGTGTGCACGATTTAATGAATTCTATAGAAACCACAACAACAGCAAAGAAATAATCCACAATAAAAGAGAAGATTTGGACCTCCAAAGAATACAAGGAATTGTCTTGATCACATGGCCTTCTTGTCCCCTTTGGATCCTCAGATTCTTGCCCTATACAAGAATCTAATGCTAATGGATTTCTAAGCTCTAATCCTCTTATATGCCCTAATTGCTTCTTTTTTGATGACCAACCTCTCACTTGATTTTGGCTTGGCTTCTTAGGGCCTTCTCCTTGGGATTTAGACCCCATGATAGTCCTCCAAAAGAAAGTAGGAACCCTAATCCTAATAGATTAGCTAGGAATCCTTTTGGCTTTCCTTATCCCTTTTTCCCCAACAACTTAGGAGATCTGCATGTCATTTCATTGAGGAGAAAAGAAGTACAAAAACAGGATGTAAGCCCTGACCCAAACACACACACAGACCCCTCAAACAGTACAAAACACTGCACAAGTGCACATACACCCAAAAAAGGGAAACAACTGAGCCGCCTAAGGTCTAAAGACCCTGAGCGAGCAACCAATGCTGCAGAATTGCAAGGTCTTTAGCACCAACCATGCCACCAAAGAGAGCCCTCATGGGCTACAGACCTCTCAACCAGATCAACACTAATAGTCCTATTAAACACAAAATCACATCTGTGCTTCCAAAGCTCCCATGCAACGGAAGTAACAAGGGAGTGAATCCTTTCCTGAGCTCCTTCAGGACTTGCTTGGCAGCACCACACCACCAGCTAGAAAAACAGGTAGTGTCCAGCCGAGGTGTGAACAGACTCAAACCCACTTTTTACTCCAAATCCACCTTTTCCTTATCATTATTACAATGTAAATTTCTTTGATGCTCTTTTATTAATCATATATATCACTCAAATGATATGCATTAGTGTATTTTTCATGTGTTTTGCTATGCGCATGTAAGTTATTTGGCATTTTTATTTACACAGGGTGGGAGATGGCACCGTACATAGAGTCAATTGATTCTCAGGAGGATTCCTACTTTGTGGTATGCTTTAATTGCATCAAATGTCTTTGCTCAAAGCTTGTGCATCCTTAATCTTACACAGGTGTATTATAAAAAAAAATATGAACTGACAAAGGTTGCTCTCTAACTATGTTTATACAATTGTTCACTGAACCTTTTAACTCTAATCTTACATGTGTACATAAATATGCAAAAGGCTAACTTGCTGGATATTTTGCTGTTCATTGTCCAATTATGTTTATAGTTGTACCATTACCACTCAGCTTTTGTCAAATGAAGTTCAGTTGTGCCTTTATTATTTCAGGTCAGGAGCTTGTGTGATATTCTACGTATTAGATGGGAGTCCACCCGCAGTCGGACTAAGCAGAGGGCGCTATTAATGATGGAAAATCTGGTAAATGCATCATTAATTACTACATTTACACAATTTTCCCATTAGGTTTCAGTCATGTTTGTGTGTTTGATATGCATTTTGCTTTTAGTCTTACAAACTGATTAAAATCCACATGCATGCTCATGCTTTAACCAAATCATCATCACAATACTACGCTTTTAAGATAATACTACCTCCGTCCTAGAATATAAGAAGTTTTAGAGTTGGACATGGTTATTAAGAAAGTAGGTAGAATTAAATGGCGAGAGGTTGTGATTGGTTGAGAAGTGGAAGTAGGTGGGAAAAGTGAATGGTTGAGGGTTGTGATTGGTTGGGAAGAGAATGTTAGTGGAGAAATTGTTATATTTTGGGACAAATTCTATGTGCTAGAAGTTATTATATTTTGGGACAGAGGAAGTATTTTTTACAGAATTACGTGTTCTTTGCCAAGATATACTTATAATGAGCTCTAGTTAATGGGCTTGAACCAGCTGCAGCAGTGGAGCTACCTCCCTGGCAGGCACCGCTGTGGTTGGGCTCAACCACCAGAAATTTCTGTGGACTATCTCTAGCTACTATGGGCCTCTTGTTGCCTGGACTCGAGGTTTTCACTGGCTCCTGCACTGGCCAACTGGATGCATCTATAAGCGTCACATGGTCTTCTGCCAATTAAGATGACTAAGACAGAGCTACCTTGTGGTCGTGTGGTCTAAGTAGCCTTGCTTCTACAACTCCACTGTAGAAACATCAGCCAACATGTCGTACACTTATTCGTCCAGTCCACATGGCACACAACATGATATGTTTGTCTTGTGGAAGCTTCCAGGATTTAATGGTCATTATAGGGAATAATGAAATACTTGGATAATTGATTATAGTTTGATAGAGTATTGCAAAAAACTTTCAGGATATGTTTCTTATTTGGCTGGTGCAAAGCACAGTTCTTGCTATTCTTCACAACGTTACCCGCTGGGCCTTCTAGCTTGCAAACTGTTCACCCTCATGTAGTTAGGAGCCTTAACCATTTTTTGTTGGGTCATAAGGAAGCACTAATAGGAGTCCACCTGTTAGAACTTCGAACTTGCAGAGTTCTTTAATCTTCTTCTATACAGTACGCTGATCTGTTCCAGTTCTTTCTCTGCTATAGTTTTCATCCCAACATTAGCAGAATTCCTTCAAGGAAACACTGTTGAAACAATTTACCTAAAGAAAAGCACTGTTGAAACAATAGTTTCTTCATTTACTTGATTGCTAGGCCAGTTCTTTGTTAGATCAAATTATTGTGCTGGCAACGGGTAGATGTTGCAAATATTAAGCAGAACATAGTGTTTAAATCAGACAAGACAAACAACCAAATCCATGTTGCTAGTTCTGGTTGTGCATGGTGGTTGCTGTATGGATCTATTTCGTGGAGAATCAATTTTTTTTTGCATAATCTTTTTTTTAATCAGTTTATTAATTTTGTATGTTGAACATTTTCTTCTACTAGCAAGATGCCCGTGCGTTGCAACGGGAAAAACTAAAATACATCATATGAAGGTTTAATTTTCGTGATTTGAGCCCTTTAAGAAGACATTCACTTTACTTCAATTATTTGTGATTTAGTTAGTTGATGGAGCATTTTGTGCCATGTAGATTAATTTGCAATTAACTAATTTGCACACTACCACATGTAGCAATTATCTGTACCTTGTAGAATGTCCCGTCTCAAAAACTGAAACAAGATACAATTAACCATTGTAGCAAGAACAGTATATCATGAGAACCAATCATCAAAATTCTGACAAACAATCAGCCCAAAGAAGTTGAATTGAATTCCAATGAATGCACAGAAACCTTCTGCTCAAGATTTCCCTGGAAACCTTTTCGACATCCAGGTCACAGGCTTGCATAGGCCTTGTGATGCAGCTTGCATAGGTCTTGCTCTGCTCTCTCTCTCTTCAAAGCATCTACACACGCACAAAGAACAGTGGAAAGAGCAGGATGCGCTGGAGACGGAAATCGACAAGATATGCTGAAGCGGCTGTTGAAGCACAACCATCACAGCTCCAAGCCCACGCACGGCAAAGTGTCTGTCGTCGTCAGGTTGCCATGGCTTGTGGCCGAAGGCAGTTCACATCGAGAATTGCATAATGTAGGGTTAAAAAGTAGAGAAGGGTCCAAGGATCTCTATATTATACCCCGACACGATCTCACTATCCAATATGTAACTATATATAGCATTAGGTATTCAGGTATCATGGTCATATAATTTGCAGTCGATTGGGAAAGCAAAAGCAAGACTATCATATGGGCATGAAGAGGAGCCACGATGCAACAGAATCGGATCGGAAAAGAAGCCACACGTTCTGGTGATGCGCGGAAGAATCCCGAAACAGAAATGAAGCAAAATAAGCATGGTGTATAATTAGAAACAGAATCGGAAAGAGAAATTCACGATGTGAATTTTTCCAACACGGATGCGTAGCGGAAGAAACCAATCGACGGCCTATGTGGATGCGTTGCAGCACAGACAACACGACTACGCACGGAAGCAGCTTTCGTTTTTTAAGTAGTAGAGATACCTAATTGATTTTACCTAATTGATTTATCCGCATGTTTGTATGTTGAACACTTTGTGTTAGGTCAAATTGTTTTACCCACTAATCATAATTAGTTAGATCTCATTTTGGCCTGATTTGGAAGCCAACAATCCCCAGCCCATCCCAGTGGAAAGGCTGGGGTTTCTGGGCTCCCTAAACAGGCCCTCAAGAAGGTTGGGGCAGGACTTGTACTTAAATTTGATCCATTTCCTTAGGTTGAAGATGTTGGCAATGATTTCCCTGTGGCTGCACAGAGAGCCAAACTGGTTTTTGGAGTTCAGATGCCAACTCTCCCTGCATTAAGAAAGTATGCGCCGATACTCCTAAGCCTTGCTCTTTTTTGTTCTATTTATTTTGGGAAAACTAATGTGACTTGTTTTGCTACATATGAACTCAGAGAATATGGTGAGCTTTTGATAAGTTGTGGTATAGTTGGAGAAGCACTGGATATTTTTAAAGACCTTGAATTGTGGGATAATTTAATCTACTGCTATCGGTATGCATTCCATTTGAAATAGACCTGGCATACATTCAGTTAGTAGTGTTCCTGTATAAGTTAACAGGTGTTGCTGTAAAAAAAAGTTAACAGTTGTTCTTTGGCAGATTATTAGGTAAAGTTGCTGATGCCACTAGTCTAATAAATGCTCGAATCTCTGTTACACCCAATGACCCGAGATTATGGTAAGCAGATTTTGGAGATTTTGTTGGATTTACTTGAGATGTTCTAGGTTAGAGCTTGCAGATCTATTTTTCATGTTATTTTAGCAATTGCCAATGACTCAATAAACTCTGTAGCATATCTTCTACACTTCCATGCACAATTCTGTACCATTTTTATTTGGAGCCAGTATGGAGCATTTATTTTTAAGTAAATGTCAAAAAAGATATACACATACTTTGATAAGAACATCCTAAATTACATATCTACACTTCAAAGAAATTGCAACGTCTAACTATGACACTTGGTAACTGACCCCCCTCAGCTATCTTGAAGGCATTCCACCTGATTTTCGTCTGACATGTTGCTGTAGTCATAAACTATACTTATTATGGAATGCCTCATTGGCTGATGGAAATTATTTTCATCTAGGTGTTCACTTGGCGATGTTACTAACAATGATGATCATTACAAGAAAGCATTGGAAGTCTCAAATAACAAATCTGCTCGAGCTCTGGTATTTTCCTTCAGACGTGTTTCTCATAAACCTGTTACTAGTGCATGTTTTCATATATTGAGTATTCATCTCAAGAGTTGTTTATCTATTGGTGTAGCGTTCACTGGCTCGCAGTGCTTACAACAGGAATGATTTCCATGCATCCAAAATGCTCTGGTATGATACTAACTTTGAGAGAATTGTTTATTTACATTTTCACTTAAAATTTTCCTAATATTTGAACTTTGGGTAGGGAATCTGCATTGGCATTGAATTCTTTGTTTCCAGATGGCTGGTTTGCATATGGTACAGTGTCATGGAAGGTAACTTTTCAAAGTTTGTATTTATTTTGTGCATCGTTTTTTTGAGAGGCTACAATTAATTGCCCACTAATCGATAATATTCAAACTGAAATTTGGCTGTTGGTACTATGAGCCATAGTTTTTGTGTTGTGTTTACTTTCCTTCTTTGTAAATGCATACTAAAATATTCAATAAACATGTATTTTACTCTGGTTCAATGATACTTCCGAGTGTTTTACCAGTAGTATTAACTTTTGGGGGCATGGACATGATAGGTGGGGATAATTTGAAGTTGCACAGGTTTGTAATATTTGACGCGTTGTATAACAATTGCAAAGTAATCTTCCTCCTGTATAATGTGAGTTCAGTGTTCACAATCTCTATCAGATGGATACAAAAAAGAACCAGGAGAATGAAAATTGTCTGCATACCTGTCACATGTTTAGGCATTTATATGCACTTGTGAATAACCAAGAACTTATACAACTAAGTTTTCTTGTTATTCTCTTAGTGGGATGGCTTTGCTACATGCAGACTTTTAGTTACAAGCAATTTTTTTAAAAAACCTTTCCTCTTTCGCTTACTTCCACTCTGCTTCCACTTGTAGGATGGTCATTGGATATTTGGATGCTGTAAAAATTGTATGTATTGTGCATAAGTATGCATAGACTTGTAACTGTGACATAGTAATTCTCTTCTAATGCAGGATAAAATATCATCTAGCATTAATGTATAAGAGAAAAGCTTTGCTTGCCTAAATGTTTTGTGCTAATATAATGTCTATTTTTTTCCCCATAATCATTCAACTTACTTCTCCACCATGGGATTAATGGCCATTTGAGCAGGCAACCATGACTGCTTTGTAGTAGTTCTTCTGCCCGTAGTTCTGTTAACAGATTACTCCTTTATAGCATATGGTAGATGGACAGTATTCATAGTTATTTTCAAATAACTAAGGACTTGGAGAACTGAAATAATCTACTGTTTTGTTTTGTGCTTACAGGATAAAGATCTTGAGAAAGCTGTGGACGCTTTTACTCGTTCTGTGCAGATAGATCCTGAAAATGGAGAAGCATGGAACAACATAGCCTGCCTGTATGCTCACTTTTGATATTTATTCCTTCATTATTGTGCCCTGATTTCATTTATTCACCTCAAAGATGCAGTTCTTTTTCCTCCTTTGCACTGGTAATACTATTTCATTTGGGAAAATTTTAAGTCACCAGATCAACCGAACTTTGCAGACTTTATTTATTTATTTAATAGTTACTATTTGTTTATTTATTTCACTTTAGTCAGCAATTCTGGGGTATAGATATATTGTTTAGGAATCATCACCTTAAAAACAACCACATGGAGAGACTTGTGCATTCTTAGGTGTTGAGAAGTTATGGTATTGGTGTAGTAAGTATGCAAATAAATAACTACTATGCAAGCTTTAGTGATTAGGTGGAGTTAACATGTTCTGGAGATGGAAAAGCTAGCCTTGTTGGTCTTGAGGAAGTATTTGGACATTCTGTTATCATGGAAGCTTAGGTTTTTTTGTGCTATAGGTTCACTCTTGGAATATATCTCTAATGTAGTTTACTATCCAGGCACATGATTAGAGGAAGGAGCCAGGCAGCAGTCCAAGCATTCAAAGAAGCTGTAAAGTTCAAGTGTGTATAACATCATATTGTATAAATTTTATTACTGTAATTCTGTAAAGTTTCTGATTAACAATAAGTCAATTATTTTTAGGAGGAATAGTTGGGAGGTTTGGGATAATTACAGTAAGGTTCTTTTGGACACAGGGAGTATTCAACAGGTGAGCTGTGTATTGATGTCAAAGACTCAGTTTATATTTCTTTCTTGAAGCTTGCATTTAAATTTTTAGGTGATGTTTATTTGAGACTCATCACATGCATAAGCTTCTTATATATTCGAGAGCTCATCTCCTAATTTTATACTCACTTTTATTGCTTTCACGCAATCTCCTTGTTAACAATGGTCTATTTCTTCATTTGTCTTTTTTTGTCTAATTCATTATGATATCGATAATCATCTTCTTAAAGATAGTTTTCCTTACTTTACCATACCATGAAGAAAAAAAACCATTGGTGGTTCAATTTGTTGCAAGCAATCATGTAGGTGCCAAAGCTCTAGAATGTAGGTCAAAACTACATATGGCTCTATCCTACAAGCGATCTGAAACCAAAACACTGTGATGCCATGTTGGCAAGTAACATGGTGCCTAAGATGATGTTGTGAGACGCAACCATATGTAATTTGGATCGTACTGTAAACCCTTTAAACAAGTTTAGTGGCCTCACAGTGCAATTCTAGGGTTAAAGGATCTACATAACTACTCTCACGACAAGTTTAATGGCCAAACGTTTTGCTCTTCTTACCAAACTGGTTACTGGTCTAGAATATGAGCATTTGAATTACATGTCCTTTTTCTGAGCATTTAGCTCGATAGGTATTTTTACCTCATTTGAATATCTCAGACCTATATGCCAGCTAATATGATTTTTTAATTTGTTTATCATGATTATTGAGATAATATGAGGTACCCTATGCAGACACTAGAGGCTGTCAAAATGGTACTAAACCTATCCTCGAACAAACGTTTCAACGTTGATTTGTTGGAGAAGGTGATGGCCATGCTTGAAGAACAACATACACATCTCTCTGATACTCAAGAAGCTGAATCTGTCAGAAGCACCTCAGATGATGCAAATCAAGAGACCAGGAAGTACAACCAGTTGTTAGATATAATTGGTGATATCCTTCAGCAGGTTTGTAAGCTCTATGAGTTGCATTTCATCTTATATTCCAACACCTCTTTTGATTTTATGTCTGATTGGTATTGTTTGTAGATTGTACGAAGTGGGGGTAGCAATTCGGAGATATGGGGTTTATATGCGAGGTGGAATAAGACGAAGGGTAACCTCATCGCATGCTCTGAAGCTATGTTGAAGCAAGTTCGGTCTCTCCAGGTGCGTACGCTATGCTTATGCTGACAGTGATAATGTCTTTTCCTCTTACCTATATTGGGGAGCCTTCTAGTACCAAGTACCAACAAAACAGTGTGTTGGCTCATTGTAAGACGGGGCGCCCTACTTGCTACTACCTCTGTCCAACAAAAAATGCAATCTTAGCTTTCAAATTTTGTCCCACAAAAAATACAATTCTAGAGTACTACATGTCCCATCAATCATCTCTCATTCGAATTTCTCCCCATCTTACCCCTAACCACCCTCCCACTCCTAACCACCCTTTATTTAATTAGGGACATTTAGGTCATTTCACTTTCCTACTAATTTGTCCTTCAAATGCTTGGATTGCATTCTTTGTTGGACAGAGGGAGTAATTTTTTTTTGTGTGTAATGGAGATTGCGTGAGCATCAAATTTTCACAAATCTGTCCTAGTTATTGAGACAACATTCCAGATCTCAATTGGAAGTAGAATTTGGACCTGTCCACTGGGAAAATTGGATTCCACTGTATCTAGTAGAGAACATAAGTTTTATGATGCTGGGAGTCTTGGGTAGAAACCATTTGCCAGAAAAAGAAAAAAGAAGTCCATTTGGACCCCTTAAATTTTTGTAGTTGTCTAATCGGAACTATCTAACATGCACCCTAATTGTCTAATACTCTAATGGACCCCTTGACCAAACCATGCTCCTTCTGATTGATCACTGTCGTGACGGACATTTTTATATTCAAGCATTGAGCAAACCATATGATGAATGAACAAACTTATTAATAAAATTGTATGCCCACATGTTGTCATCACCATCCTCCCTCGCTCCTGTTACCAAATGATGCACGGGGCTATCTTCAGAAGTTGGTGACATGAAGGACATCAGTGGTTTAAAAGGGGCACCATGTTACTGGGAGAGTATTGTTCCTGGACAACTCGTACGGCAAGCAAGTCTCACAGGAGCTCCAAGTGGTCAGATGTACTGAGTTCTCTCCTTATTTGTAATGATGTGACTATTTTTGCGCCTTGGGGGCTAACCTACACTCTTAAAATCTTCATGCACTTTGGCATTGGCTATCTCTTGCTGGCTTATCAAAAAAGTACTTGAGCAAGCCAATGGCCATGACCATCACATGCTACTGCTTGAGCATAGCATATTGTTTGTCTGCCTACCGTTAAAAGTTTCACTGATTTCTCCTATTTCTGTGTTTCACCTCCTCATGGCCCTGACATACCCTGCTTGGATGATAGTTATGGCAGGTGGCTCCACTGCTGCCCTACTCAAAAACCTGCTTGAGCATAGCATGCTATGTTGTATTGTTGCAGTGATCTTGTGATCTGTTGAGTTCATGCATGACATGCTTGAATGGACATGGCCCTTCTTTTTCTAATTTCTTTTTGCAAAAGTCAGGATGGTAATTTTACCGGATCCAGATCCTCTGAAGTTTGAACTGCTAATGCAAGGTGCTACAGTGTTTTACAGTAGCACTTGAGCATTAAAAACGACCGGTAAAGATCAGTGTACTGTGGCATCAATATTTTATCAGTCAGCTAGTACTATCACATTCGTACTGTGGATGTTGATCATAGGCGTAGGATTGTGAGTGGATGGTGCAGATTTCTCTTAATGCAATTTACTGTAGCAGCTCTGCATTTTCTATACTCCTTTAAAAGGTAGTGGTGGTGGCAGTGAATCTGCCACCCCACCTACTTCCATTGCAAATTATCCCTTGAACTTCTTAATATTAAAAAACAAACAAATCTAAATGGATAGCCACATATAAAATCGAATTAAGGTGAACATTCCCTGTAGAAAAAAGATGTATAACACACAATATTATAATAAATTTTCTTTTATCTGTAGCAATTCACGGGCATTCAGCTACTATACTCTAATGCAGAGAGGATCGCAATCCAATTTTACCATGTTGACCCCTAGCAGCAAGTCTGCGGATGTTGAATGCTGATTTCTGCTTCATTTTCATCTCAGGAAATCATTTAATGCTGGCTGTTTTATATTTGATGTATATTTAATTCTTGTGGTAGCTTCCCCTGTCATGTTAGTAATTAGATGATTGTACTCGCAGGGTTCTGGACTATGGCATGACCAGACGAAGTTCACTAAGTATGCTCAAGCTTCCCTGCAACTTTGCAAGGTCTACATGGAAATTTCTTCTTCGACTGGAAGCCGAAGAGAGTTATTTTCAGCTGAGATGCACCTTAAAAGCTCCTTAAAACAGGTATCTTTTTTTTTTTGCACTGTTCCACTTCCCTGCTATGAAATTTAGGATCATTGACTAGAAACAAGGGGTAATGAACAATTGAAGATTGTGGGATGCTAAGATTACCTGCAACGTATGGCTTGGGAACAACATTATAAAAAGAAAAAAAAACCATTTCTAAACCATTTAAGTCTGTTTGTTTTCTAATGTTTAATTTCTCCATATTGCTCATTGTTGAAACTTTTCTTGTGTAGGCTTCAGACTTCTTACATACCCCAGAGTATAAAGCTCTCGATGACTGCCTTGCAGAAATAAAAAACCTTATTGGCTCTGCCTAGAGTTATTAAGGTGGGTTTGAGCTATCTTAATTTTCATTTCCTTGATAAAGTTTTGACTGTGGTAATGAAATTCGATAGTAACTGCTCTAGAAGTCTAGAGACAACAGCAAATGTCTAATTTCTGTGAACCTCTGGATACTTTATTTATTTCTGTGTAGATTGGGTAGCAGGCCTGCCTGCAAAATTTTGTTTAATTAATGTAAATGCCTTTTCTTCCCATTGCCATATTTTGTTAGAAACATGGAAAGGTATTCATTAGAAATCACAATTAGGTAGTCCCTGGCTTAACTAGTCAAGTTCTTGCTGCCATGAGCTTATTTTATGATTCGCTTAGTTTGGTGGTGTTGGCTACCATCAGTATTTGCCATCACTGCATATCTGTTGTGTGATATAAATATGCTTGAGGAAAAATGCTCAGCTTAGAGCAAGTCTAATATAGTAAGCTGTTAGCTCAGAAAATGACCATGTCAGCAAAATATTTGGCTGTAAGATGGTTTATACAATAGTTGGGCTTTAGCTTGTCTATACAATTCACGAATTCAATTTTTTAAGGAGACCATAACTGCACCATTCACTCATCCACCTGCTGTATTGGCTGCATGCCAGTGAAAATTAATGTTGCTTCTTGTAGCGCGCGAGGAGCTAGGTCAGTCGCTTGCTCTCTCTTTATTCTAGTCTCTCTTCCAGATCACCAGCAAAACTGAGATGGCACTCCTATTGCCGGCTGACGTCCTTCTATTATGCGTGCTCTTTAGCCCAGTCCATGATTCAGTTCCTGTTTTCTTGTAGTATCTCATCGTGAATCAAGATCACCTCGTTAGAATATTCCTGAGTTCCCATTGAAGAAATGACGATAAGCATAACTTAAAAGTTCTACTCCTGTGCCAGGAAACCATGGTGGAAGACTGCCTTGTTGTAATCTTAATATGTAATTTTAGCAGCATATGTGGTCATATGAGGAAGGTCTGCGCAATTTTGCTATAGCTGTTGTTTTAAATGCAAGTAAAATACTTGTTATCTGAATAGTTGCATCAGCCATCTGATATGTTGGGAACATTTATTTTACTACCCTGGTTTCGCAGTCGAGCTAAGCGACATCAAATTCAAACAATCTATGGCCATCTGATGGCTCTAACATGTTGTCTCCCTTGCAGCATGCTTTATGGTGTCCACTGTGGCATACCCATGCCCTGTCCTTTTTTTTTTGTCACCTCGGTTGTTGAGACGACCTGGTCTGCACAACAGCGCAAGGCCTAACTTTGAGGAAGAGAACAGAGGGAACGCAGCATCGACTGGATTTTTTATATTTTGGTCCTCTGTTAAAACTGGAATGAATCTTTTTGTGGCACTAGTGTTGCTGGCGTCGTGATCCTACATGATAGCGCCAGCGTTGGTGATGGCCTCTCCCTGCCACCGTGGCAACCCGATCGAGCTGGTGTGTCCATGTGACACCCAGGAGATGGGTGCTACCTCTGTTCC